>JAQFVV010012530.1:2176908-2371908 GCA_028023455.1 Epiperipatus broadwayi
TTAAAAAAACTCTTAACATTAAATATTCTAGTGGAGCACTTAATTTTTTGTGCATATTTCAGTCCCAAATCTTTTGGAAGAAAATAAATCACCTAAATTTTATTAAAAAAATAGACTTTTCAACCTTCCCCCTCCCCTACTCTCTTGATATTTGCATGTATTGGACTGTTCCCTGTAGAATTAGAAATAGCATTTTTCAAATATAAGATGAGATAATAAATAAAAATAAAAATACAGATTACAACAGAAAATAAAACATACTTTACAATTTTTTTATGAATCGATATGTTAAAGCATAATGTTCTCTCTGAGTTCTTATGGTTTGTGCATTTTTATTACAGATGTTTGAAGAACTCCTGATTAATTTTATAGAGCATCCTGAATTTATTTAAGTGGGCAGTGGGTAGTTTCATGTTACTCCTCACGTAGATTTTCATCCTGTGTAAATCCCAACTTCTCAGGCACTTAAACTGTAGACAGTCAAATACTTATACTCATATAACCATAGTGGATAAGAAAAATGCTTCACCCCAATGACAATTAAGCCCTTTAGCCAATGTATTTCATACTTTAACTATATATATATATATATATATATATATGAAATTTGCATTTAATAAAATATATCTATAGACAGAATAAAGTTCTTTACTATTTGTAATAATCAACTGTTCTGATTTCTTTTTTTTTAGTTTCTTTTAAACAAAAATCATATTACTCTTTTTTTAAAAATTTAAATTGATGAATTATTTCCACTTTTCTGCTTAATAAATTAGAATAATGTTCCATTCATTTTCTTTACTCTTTATCCAAATGATGAATTAATTAAGAAAACATTGATATTTGTTGAGACGATGACGCTATTTTAAGAAAATGTCCATTTTGCAGAAAATATTAAAATAATAATTCTGATAAAACTAGACTTGTCAGATCGAATGCAGAGCAAGAATAACCATTTCTTGCTCTGCATTCGATCTGACAAGTCTAGTTTTATCGGAATTATTATTTTAATATTTTCTGCAAAATGGACATTTTCTTAAAGTAGCATCCTCACAACAAATATCAATGTTTTCTTAATTAATTCATCATTTGGATAAAGAGTAAAGAAAATGAATGGAACATTATTCTAATTTATTAAGCAGACAAGTGGAAATAATTCATCAATTTAAATTTTAAAAAAAGAAAAGTAATATGGTTTTTGTTTAAAAGAAACTAAAAAAAAAAAGAAATCAGATCAGTTGATTATTACAAATCATAAAGAGCTTTATTCTGTCTATAGATATATTTTATTAAATGCAAATTGCATATATATTTATATAAAGTTATATATATATATATATTGTGATGATCGCACATATAAAGTTATATATATATATATATTGTGATGATCGCACATACTGCGGTCACACATGTATATGTAAAACATACAAAACTTAAAAATGTTCGGGTTGGAAATAAATAAATAAATAAAGAAAGAAAAACGAGCTTAAAAAGTTAACAAAATCAAGAAATGTTGAAAATTAATAAAACAAAGGAAAAGAGAGGGAACTAGAATTACCAAGATCGTTATCTTTTGCTATTCAAAGTCTGAATTTCAAAAATAGTAAAATATTAAATTATAATATTAAAAGCATAAGCTAGAAAAATTAAAGCAGAAAAGAAACCTAAAGAAAACATGTGGTAAATATGATTGTGGGGAAAATAAAGTTTAAAGGAAAAACTTCGGTAGCGTGGAAAGAAAAAAAAAACCAGATCGTTATCTTTTGCTATTCAAAGTCTGAATTTCGAGAAAAGTAAAATATTAAATTATAATATTAAAAGCATAAGCTAAAAAATTTAAAGCAGAAAAGTAACCTAAAGAAAACATGTGGTAAATATGATTGTGGGGAAAATAAAGTTTAAAGGAAAAACTTCGGTAGCGTGGAAAGAAAAAAAAACCTAGAAATTTAATATGTTCAGAAAGAAAAGAATCTATGTTTCAAAGTACACCTTTGATGATAAATGAAATGCGGGTTTTTATGGAGTATAGTTAAAGCATGAGTTTAAATAAAAATAAATGATCGTCGAAATTTAAATTTAAATGAAAAAAAAAAACATATATTAAAATTTGTGTAATTAATTAAAGAAAATAAAGAAATAAGTAAAATGTAAATAGTGCTATAAAATCATGTAAAATAAGTTTAAATATGGCCGAAGGCATAGCATGGAAGGTGTCAACAACAAGTGGAAACAAAGAATCCGAAGGACAAAGGACCATTGGAATGTTTTAATTAAAAAGGAAGTTAAGTGGAAAGCTAGAGAGATTGTAGAGAGAGAGCTTGAGACTTCGAGTCGAGAAGGTGAAATTTTGCAGCTCCAAGAATCAATCGATATAGCTGGCCAATATGACATCTACTATCGGTGCCTCACATACTATGGATGGCTAAGGCCTTCATGATCGCTGGTCGATCCGGACCGTCTGTACCAATGGTTCTGCTATAATGTAACAACTGCTGTAGTAACGCCTGCCTGTGGATTCCTGTAGTTGCCCTGCTTGTGATGCCTCGTCCTCCATGCCTGAATAACCAAGAAGCTACACACCGCCAAATATGATAGGCGACCGTCCCTCCTAAAGAAGTGGAGAAAATCCACATGACGGTCGACCACATCGGAAGGAACTCAAAGACTAAACCCTAGGTAACTTGAATATTATTTTTATAAATCATCATAAGTGCACTTAAATTCAATAGACAATGGCCAAATGCCTTTCCTGAATGACAATGACATTCTCTTATGATAGACAGTGAGTCTAATGATTATAAATGTGAAAGCATTTATAAGAATTTCAATTAGTAATTTTAAGTATTCATTTATTATTAGAATTTCAAATATTTATTCCTTATAGCACTATAAAAAATATAATATGTTTAATTTTATGTTAACATTTCTTATGTCTTTTTTTTATCAAACCTAATTGTTTTTATTATTAAAAAATGTATTAATTTATCTAAATCTGTCTCGCCTCGTTCTTCGCCACTCCAAAAAAATAGTTTAACATTAGAGAGGGGAGGGGGTAAACTATTATTCATGTTGATATTCTTTTTTAGTTATTAAATTAGCACGTGAACGTTGATGGTGCAGTGTTTTAGCCCGTAAAATTTATAAATTAGCCAAGCACTGTAACAGTAATATCTTACAGCAGTCGGGAGAAAGCTGATCGGGAAAAATAATCTGGAAGCTATATCCGTATAGCTGACAGATTCGGTCAGGTACGGAAATCGATTCGTGTATTTCCGTATTTCTCTCTGCTTGAGGTAGCGGAAAGTGGACGATTTTTGAATTAGAAGAATTCCCCATTACATGTTTTAAGTGAAAGGGAAGTTGGAGCTTTCGATCGTCCCATGCCCGTTACATATTTTGGGGGCCTAGTCCGGGATTTGAAACTTCTGCACTTTTAATAATCACGTGTTAAATAAGTTAGAATGTAATAAAAAATTTTCTAAAATAAAATTCATTTAATATATGTGGATTTAAACATATAAATTTAGTGTTGCAAATTAAAGTGGCGAAGAGCGAAGACGAAGGGGATAAGTTTTTTTTTTGATGATACTCCATACGAGCATTTCACGTCAAATGTGTACAAAGAGTAGCGAGGGGGAAAATTTTTTTTTAGTAGTACGAAAGTTATTGAAATGAATAGTGAAAGATAATCTCAAGCAATAATTAAACAAGTATAACGAACAAAGAAATTATAATGTCAAATGATTACCGCAATATAATATGAATCGTTTTGAAGAAAAAAAAGAATAACACAAAGTTGTATAAAATGTTAATGCTAAGTAATAAAAGAAATAATAGTCGCGCAACTAATTGATGGTGAAGAAATATAAATGTTATTAAATAGTCATATATTCCAGTAAGTTAAAGTTAGAAAAATAAATGTGTATAGTCTCATAGGAAAATAATGAAGCGTATTTAGCTATAATGATAGCGATCAAAAATATAGATATCGTGATGTTTGTGTACCGAAAAAATATAAAGTAGTTAAAGTAAAAGAAATAAAACAGTTCAGTAAGGGTTAAATCATAAATGAGAGATTCTAAAATAGCCACGTATCACCAGTGAATTGAAAAAATATATATATGTATGATTCTAAATATTGTGTCTCAGTCAAGCCGAAATAAAATATTTATAATGGTTAATGAAAATAGTCGAATGTAGTTGTTAAGTTGAAGAAAATACGTACGTACGATTTCAAGGTAGTGAAAGGAGTATAATTTACAAAAACGTTTTATATGTAATGAAAGAGATTATCCCAGTGAAGAAAATGTATGTGTGACTTTGTTTTAAAATGACCGTGAAATAATTGAAGTTTATCATGAAATATTAAAATATATGTGTCATAGGTGCATGTGTCTGGAAACACAGTTAAATGAATTTTATTTAGATACATCGTCAACAAATAGAAATAAGTATAGTAATGAATTAAAGTTGAAAGAATGTAAACAGGCATCATTGAATTAATTATAGTGAATCAGAGGTATATGAGCAGGGAAAATCGAGGACAAAGGTGGACAGACAGTTGGGCAAGTCTAGGGCAGGCAGACAAGAATAGGAACTGGAGTACAGATGTTTGGGTTGGCTAGTGATCTAATTGCTAACTGAATAAATCACAAATATTAAATCGTTGATCAAAGTAAAAAGGAAAACAGAGAGTCAATAGAAAAAAAATTTCTTTACATAAATATAGCCATAAGAGTTAGTAAACCGTATTACAAACATAGATTAAGGGTTAAGTAAAATTATTATTCATGAATACGAGATCCCAAGCTAAAATGGATTGTCAAGAAAGGGAAGTGAGAGAAGGGAGTGAAGATAAAGAGATGAAAGTACCTGGTAAAATAAGCAAGAGTGATATCATGGATATGCTAAGGCAGATGAGGGTCGATCAACAGCAATTCATGGAAGAATACATGGACAGACAGGAGAGAAGGATTGCCGAATGGATGACCAAGGTCGAAATCGATAGCCAGAAAAGAATGGCGGCATTCAAGGAAGAAGTAAAAAATGAGTTCATCCAGCAATCAAAGCCTAAGGATACATGGGCTGGATTTCACCCAGAGATGGAGATGGAGGAACAAAGGAGTATAGGGATGTGTGGATATGCGAAATCTGAAACAGTTGAGGATAAAGTTAGAGAATTAGCAGAATTGGATTGGGAAAGGGATATAGGACAGCCAGAAAGGGAGATAAAACCGGGAGATGAAGAGATGGAGGTAGTGAGAGATAATAGTCAAAAAGTGCTGATGAGCATGCAGGAGAGTTTAGGTCAAGTGGCAAAGGTAATAGCCAGTTTAAACACCAGAGTGGAAGAATGTGTAAAGAATACAACCTACAGCAGCATTAATACCAATATAGAGGGCCGAAAACTAAGAACTACTGGAGAAGACAGAATCAGAGAATCTGGAGGTTACATGGACTATCCTGTGGGCTTCCACCACTTCCTGAAGATACAAGTTTTCAATGGTGACCTGGGAGAAAGCCCGATGGAACACTTGAGCAGCCTGGAATGATACTTCCAATTCAGCAGAGTAAGTGAAGAAGCCAAGATAGCAGTTGCTTGTAGCCATCTGCAGGGCGAGTCTCAAGTTTGGTGGAATTCGCTATTCCAGAAGCCCATTACATTTGCAGCATACCAGAGAATGTTGAAGAGCAGTTATTGGAGTGAGGAGCTCCAGGAGCATATGTTGCATCAAATAAAACAGCACAAATGGAGACCGGAGGAGTCGTTCGTGACATTCTTCCGATGACAGGTGGCTAGATTACGACTAATAATGGCAAACCCGTTATTGGAGACACAAATACTCCGTATAATTAGGTCCGGGTTTCCGAGGGACATTGAACGTACTCTCATCGGTACAGAGAGGAAAACGGTGGACCAGGTGGCGGAGATGCTGAGTGCGCTGGACACCACTAGGAACAACCAACAGATGGAGGAATCACCGTCGGAACCGCGTGTAAGAGAAGCACCTAGAATAAGAAAGAACTGGGATCCGGGAGAAAGACGTTGGCAAGAAGAACAAAGATATTCTAGGGAATGGAACCCGAGGAGGCAAGGAAACGGACAACAGAGAGAGGAGACAGGATACAAGCATCCATATGACATGACAGTGAGGCAAGGACCTCGAGAGCAACATCCGCATCCCAGAGGAGGCAGAGGTGATGTAAATCGAGGAAGACAACCGCCAGATAAAACATAAGAGCGGTCCCAGATAAAAATAAAGAAGGAATTAGACGATGACAAATTCGGAAATGGAAATGGACCTCGAATCATGGAGAACGGATAGGAATATGGAAGCTAATGACAAAAGAAATGACGAGCCAATAAATGGCTAGACAGTATGAGGGACTTTAGGAAAATGATAAAGGATAAAGTAATTAGTAGGATGGGGTCGTAGATTGAGGTTGATGGAATGTAGGGTCAGATATTTGTAGCTTGATCCTGTTGCAGTATTTGGTTTTGCCTTCTTCATTGTCATGAGTGTGTGTTCTGCGGTGCACCAGATCTTATCACAGAGAACCCAGGGACAGAGATCCCATTCTCAATGACTCACTGGAGTAATATTTCCAGTTAGGTATTAAGCACATATATCGTGAGTCAATGGTCCAGAGACCAATCTATGGGGAAAGAACCCTTTATATGAATATAGAGCTTTCAGAAATATACTGGGCCTCATGGATGAGCTGGACGAAAAGATGCCAGCCTCCCAACCCACCTCGATAATAGTGGCCAGAGTTGGCACTTAGAGGTTCCTTATTGCAGAAATGTGATGTATGAACAGGTTTAATCGGATCACAGAGATATCCTGTGGATTCGAACCTGTAGATACGAGTAGTGGCAGAAATGAAATGCATGCATGGCAATGTCTGGATTAAATTGGTTTGGCTATACTGCTTGGTTCAGCAAAAGAAGGGATAATTTACCTGGTCGCCTCTCTATGGATTAACCTCATCTCTACATCATAATAGCAATGAAAAAAAAGGAAAGAGTTTGAACAATAGTTGGGAGCATATAGCTTTCGATGCATAAGGTTAAAAATTTTTTTTTGTCGGAAAAAAAATTTTAAAGGGGGGAACGGTATAATGTGATGATCGCACATACTGCGGTCACACATGTATATGTAAAACATACAAAACTTAGAAATGTTCGGGTTGGAAATAAATAAATAAATAAAAAAAGAAAAACGAGCTTAAAAAGTTAACAAAATCAAGAAATGTTGAAAATTAATAAAACAAAGGAAAAGAGAGGGAACTAGAATTACCAAGATCGTTATCTTTTGCTATTCAAAGTCTGAATTTCGAGAAAAGTAAAATATTAAATTATAATATTAAAAGCATAAGCTAGAAAAATTAAAGCAGAAAAGAAACCTAAAGAAAACATGTGGTAAATATGATTGTGGGGAAAATAAAGTTTAAAGGAAAAACTTCGGTAGCGTGGAAAGAAAAAAAAAACCTAGAAATTTAATATGTTCAGAAAGATAAGAATCTATGTTTCAAAGTACACCTTTGACGATAAACGAAATGCGGGTTTTTATGGAGTATAGTTAAAGCATGAGTTTAAATAAAAATAAATGATCGTCGAAATTTAAATTTAAATGAAAAAAAAAACATATACTAAAATTTGTGTAATTAATTAAAGAAAATAAAGAAATAAGTAAAATGTAAATAGTGCTATAAAATCATGTAAAATAAGTTTAAATATGGCTGAAGGCATAGCATGGAAGGTGTCAACAACAAGTGGAAAAAAGAATCCGAAGGACAAAGGACCATTGGAATGTTTTAATTAAAAAGGAAGTTAAGTGGAAAGCTAGAGAGATTGTAGAGAGAGAGCTTGAGACTTCGAGTCGAGAAGGTGAAATTTTGCGGCTCCAATCAATCGATATAGCTAGCCAATATGACATCTACTACCGGTGCCTCACATACTATGGCTGGCTAAGGCCTTCATGATCGCTGGTCGATCCGGACCGTCTGTACCAATGGTTCTGCTATAATATAACAACTGCTGTAGTAACGCCTGCTTGTGGATTCCTGTAGTTGCCCTGCTTGTGATGCCTCGTCCTCTGTGCCTGAATAACCAAGAAGCTACACACCGCCAAATATGATAGGCGACCGTCCCTCCTAAAGAAGTGGAGAAAATCCACGTGACGGTCGACAACATCGGAAGGAACTCAAAGACTAAACCCTAGGTAACTTGAATATTATTTTTATAAATCATCATAAGTGCACTTAAATTCAATAGACAATGGCCAAATGCCTTTCCTGAATGACAATGACATTCTCTTATGATAGACAGTGAGTCTAACGATTATAAATGTGAAAGCATTTATAAGAATTTCAATTAGTTATTTTAAGTATTCATTTATTATTAGAATTTCAAATATTTATTCCTTATAGCACTATAAAAAATATAATATGTTTAATTTTATGTTAACATTTTTTATGTCTTTTTTTTATCAAACCTAATTGTTTTTATTATTAAAAAATGTATTAATTTATCTAAATCTGTCTCGCCTCGTTCTTCGCCACTCCAAAAAAATAGTTTAACATTAGAGAGGGGAGGGGGTAAACTATTATTCATGTTGATATTCTTTTTTAGTTATTAAATTAGCATGTGAACGTTGATGGTGCAGTGTTTTAGCCCGTAAAATTTATAAATTAGCCAAGCGCTGTAACAGTAATATCTTACAGCAGTCGGGAGAAAGCTGATCGGGAAAAATAATCTGGAAGCTATATCCGTATAGCTGACAGATTCGGTCAGGTACGGAAATCGATTCGTGTATTTTCGTATTTCTCTCTGCTTGAGGTAGTGGAAAGTGGACGATTTTTGAATTAGAAGAATTCCCCATTACATGTTTTAAGTGAAAGGGAAGTTGGAGCTTTCGATCATCCCGTGCCCGTTACAATATATATAGTTAAAGTATGAAATACATTGGCTAAAGGGCTTAATTGTCATTGGGGTGAAGCATTTTTCTTATCCACTATGGCCATATGAGTATAAATATTTGACTGTCTACAGTTTAAGTACCTGAGAAGTTGCGATTTACACAGGATGAAAATCTATGTGAGGAGTAACATGAAACTACCCACTGCCCACTTAAATAAATTCAGGATGCTCTATAAAATTAATCAGGAGTTCTTCAAACATCTATAATAAAAATGCATAAACTGTAAGAACTTTGTGTAGAGAGGATTCTAAAAAAATAATTATGCTTTAACATATCAATTCATAAAAAAATTGTAAAGTTTGTTTTATTTTCTGTTGTATCAATCTGTATTTTTATTTATTATCTCATCTTATAATTGGAAAATGCTATTTCTAATTCTACAGGGAACAGTCCAATATATGAAAATATCAAAAGAGTAGGAGAGGGGAAGATTAAAAAGTCTATTTTTTTTTAAATAAAATGTAGATGATTTATTTTCTACCAAGAGATTTGGGACTGAAATATGCACAAAAAAATTAAGTGCTCTACTAAAATATTTAACAGTAAGAGTTTTTTTTTAAAGCCATTGATATAAACTATGCTGCCACATGACCTGACTATTTATTATATATGTGTTACTAATAGTATTTCTTAAGTTATAATGAGTAAATGACTAACACTTTTAAAATAGTATTTTTTATCATTTTCTATCATATTCTGTGTTGTTTTATTATTATACTTTTCCACAATTAAAATTGCATATTATATCTGAGGTTGCAGTTAAATTTACTTGGAGTTAGAAATATCACTTTTAATTAATAATTTTTTTAAAAATTATCTTCGATATACAGATGTCTATATTATGGGTATCTATCATGGGATATAAGGGTGATTAGCTTTAAATTATTTAAGTAAAGAAATGATAGATACTCATCATAGACATAAAACTGTAAGTACTTCTAGGGAGATATCCAAGTAATGTATGGGCATTTTCAAATATTTTTCTTTGTTGAATTTTTTTTTTTATTATTCTAAATTGATTGGGAATTAATTTTATCTTTAAATATATTATATTGTTTTGTAAATAAATATTATGAAGTTTTGTTAATTGACAAGATCTCTATAGTTTTGTTGATCCAGCATTTACATTCAGTTCAGCATTTACATTCCATCTTATAGCCAATATTTTACACATGCACACATCCACATTATTGTTTAATGAGCATGTGAGAGAACATTAAATAAAGTTATTTCTTTCTAATAGATAGGATGTATTATTTTAGTTATTGATTAACAGTTTGCATAGATACATAGCTGTTAAGAGAGTTGAATGTGAATTCTTCCTGAGTTCGAATATCTGAGGCAACGGTTTTGGAAAAGAGTGGTGAGATGTGAGATGAACTGATTTGAATTACATGTAGATTTGACGGATAATGCTTAGGCTCATCTATTAAAGATAGATGTAATCATGAATCAAGTATTTCATCATGTTATCTCTAGCATCCTACATGAAGACCCTAGGTCCGACAGTAATTAGATGCGAGCTTGCTCTCTTTCTCTTATATACGTGGATGGACTGTACTGTTGCATTTGGCACTATCAACTTTAGAGTATGGCAAATAGGTGCACCAGCACTTTTAGATTTGGTGTAAGTTAATTATATGTTATGGACGAACCAGCTGATTGTTAAAGTTGATCGGTGTGTTCAAATGTATTTGCAGACCAGAACATCCGAGTATATTTGACCATACCATTACAATATATTGTAACTATACAATGATTATGATACAGTGAAGAGAAAAAAGTGTGTTGAACTGACTAATAGATATACAAACTGATATTTACATGTGTATACATATATGTGTGTCCCTTAAAAAAATAAAAGTGTATACTGCTTAAAGATATTATTAAAAGTTTATTAAATTTATTTTGTAATATGTAAGAGAATGATAAATTACATTATAAAAAAAGAAGAAAAAATGCTTCTGCTATGCAAATGAAGTTTGAATTGGTTTTTTTTTTTTTTTAAATTAAATTTAACCTTGTTTAGTTTGCCTTTAAAATGAAAATTTAATTTAACAACTTGTCTATTTTTAAATAAAAATGGATGACAAAGATAAATATAAAATCAAAATTTTGAAATTAATAATATTTTAGAAGTTACAATTTGGCAGTGAATTTTTTTTCTTCCTATGTAACAAAATTAAATAAAGAAACAGAAAAAGAGACAAGCTATTTGTGACTTTCTTTTTTCATTTATAAAAAAAACAACATGATATAATGTACCAAAATTTGTATCCACAACATGTTTTGTAGAAAATAGGTTTTCAAAAGTATATTGTTGTAATTATGCAAACATCATATATCCCCTAGCTGGTGACGTATATGCTGCTTGAAAACCATATTGTTTGAACAACATTGGTTGGGTATAAATAGGGTTGGAAACAAGCAATTGGGGATTATTCTCACTAAAATTATTATAATTCTAGGAGCCTCACAGTTCATTCCAATGAAGCCATGTTGCTAGGATCCATACTGAAGAAGAAACAATTGTTGATTAAAATTCTTATTTTACTGTAAGCCGTATTTCATTGACTGTTTTTAAAGTATTTTTCAATACTCCAGTTACAATAGTCAGTATGTAATTATAAATTTATTAAACGCACATTGATTACGTAAGTAATATTTACTAAGGCTGTAACCTCGAGAATATGCATGTAAAATGCGATAGTAGGGACCTCTACAGGTGTTTAACCACAGCTTAGGAAATCCATTTACTATGTTTGACTACAGAACCCAAAATACACCAGTCACAAATGCCTAGGAAATCTAGTCAGATCCAGAAATTAGTACTGAAATTTGAAAAACCCGATTATGCAATGCCTTTATAATGTCGTAAATAAAAAATGGATAGTACCCTATAAATGACTCAAGACTTACAGATATTATACCTCATAGAATGTCACTAGTGCTGCTGTATTTACTCTCTCTAATATCACAAGTATTTAAAGAGAAGATCATCATCAGAAATCCGAGGAAGACAACAGTAAAATATTAAAAGAACAATATTGATTAGTGACTGTTTCCCTATATCACGTGGTAAAATCTTATCATTATAAATACCATAAGGCCTTAAATTTGAATCATAGTTTAAACTTAAAATATCTTTTGTATTTTTGTGTATGTGTTGATAGTTGCTACTATATACATAACCATTTAATTTATTCATTATTAGTTAATTTTTCTATTAATCCATTGTGTTTGTAACTCAGTCCAAATATATGTTTTATACATCCATATGGTTGATAATATCCACATCCTTTGGAAATCATGTAATCCACTGGAGGATATGCTGGGGTAGTGATAATAATTGATGATGATTGTTGTCTTTTTTAAAAAAAAACTTTTCCAAAAGTATATTCCTTTTTTAGGAAGTTTGGAATCTTTGAGTTTCTTTTTATTAAAACAGAAAAACAAATAAAATACTTTTGGGAGTACTTGGTACTTCTAAGTTATAAATCATCATCATCATCATATTGGTTATTATTATTGTTATTTGAATTAAAAAATTTTATTTGAATTTTATTAACCATTTAACTTATTATTAATTTGAACCAAACTTTACAGTATTTATCTTGAAGATCCATGGCATATATGTGTAAATTTTGATTGTATATAGTTGGTTTTCAGGTTCCAATCCATTTTCCATCTACCTGTTATGCAATAAATATTGTTCCAATATACCAATTGGTTTTAAGCATATGGCTCACTATCAGTAAGGAGCTAGTACATTCAGACACTAGATCTAAAATATCAGCTCAAAACCCAGCACTTATTTAATATGAAACTATTGAGAAGAAAATCTTTTCAGACACAAAAATGTCTTTAAATCCAGCTATCTAACTCAAATAGCCATATGGGACTGAACCAAATTCATATCTATCACATATTAATAGGATTAGCATCACCAAAGTCTTAAAGGTAAAATTATAATAATCAATAAAGCAAGTGATATATAATGTGACATTGCTTTTAAAAGCTTGTATTCACAAAGATGGAATATAGGGAGTGTACCAATAGCTCAAACAAGCTCTTATTTACACTTGTTAAATAAGAGCTTGTTTGAACTATTAGTACACTTTCTGTATTACATATTTGTAAACACAAGCTTTAAAAAATAATGTCACATTGCATATGACTTGCTTTATTGATTATTATAGTTAATTGGTTATCATACATAAATGATATGACTCAGCTGATACTTAAAGTAAACCGTCATCGATATTACCATGCCAACATATTAATGACATTCTATTGGCATTTTTTAACTATTGGCTTGAATCATGTGATATATACATACATACGTACATACATACATAATCATTAAAAACAAGTTAACATTTAGATAATTCCAATATCAATAATAATTTCCCAATATCAATAATAATTGGTGACCTTGTGGTTAGCATAGCTGCCTTCCAAGCAGCTGGCCCGGGTTCACTTCCCTGTCAATGCTTTGACACATGATAATAATAATAATAATAAAAGTAGTAGTAGTAATAATAATAACAACAACAATACTACTACTACCACTACTACTACTACTACTACTACTACTACTACTACTACTACTACTACTACTACTACTACTACTACTAATAATAATAATAATAATAATAATAATAATAATAATAATAATAATAATAATAATAATAATAATAATAATAATAATAATAATAATAATAATAATAATAATAATAATAATAATAATAATAATAATAATAATAATAATAATAATAATAATAATAATAATAATAATAATAATAATAATAATAATAATAATAATAATAATAATAATTCAATTCAATTCAATTCAATTCTTTATTTATTTAATGTACATATCAACAGCATTTAGCCAATTATAGATTGCACAATAATACAAATCTAAATAAGCATTAAAAAATAATAATAATAATAATAAAATAAATAATACCAATAAAATAGAAAATCAATAAAATGCACAAAATAAATAAAAAGGCAATATATCAAATGAAATTAAGGAAAATATTTTTTTATGAGGACTTTAGTGAATTGTTTAAAATCCAAATTAAAAACATCATCATTACCAAAATCTTTGTTATAAGTTCTAGGTAAACGAAATAAAGGGGAAAATCTTAATACATCAGATTTACAATTTTTCAGTTCAAAAACATTATGAGTACTAAGTATTATAATTTTTTTTTTTAGTACCTAAGTTAGAAAGCAAATTAGATACAGAAATATTCTGGGAGATGAATTTATGAAGAAGTTTGAGATCTCTTGTTTTTCGTCTCAGTAGTAAATCAATATAGTGTTCATTACTTAAACTATTTAATTTTGCAAATTTGTCAAAAACAGACTGAATTCTTATGATATCTGTCCTGTTATGAGGATTCCATATAATTGAACCATACTCCAAGATGGGAAGAACTAAGGATATAAAAAGTTTAATCTTTGTAAATTTATTAAATGCTTTTCCATATCTGTAAATAGCTCCTACAATTTTAAGAGATTTATTCACCATAAAATTAATGTGATTACGAAAAGATCCATTATTGGAAAATATTATTCCGAGATCTCTTTGATGATCATTTGTTATAATTTTAGAGTCCCCAATATAATAGGAAAACCTTAAGACTACAGATTTTCTAGAGTAAGAGACAATGGAGCACTTATCCATATTTATATCTATATAATTATATTCACACCAATTCAAGAAATTATCTACATCACTTTGAAGTAAAAAACAGTCATTAATAGAATAAATATGCCTAAAAATTTTGCAATCATCTGCATAACATAGAAGATGTGAAAATTTAATGCATGTTTTTAGGTCATCAATGTATACATTAAATAATAAAGGTGCAAGAACACTGCCTTGAGGCACCCCAGTGAAGCAATAATAAGGTAATGACAATTTACCATTAAACCTCACACAAGACATTCTATCCCTAAGAAAAGAGTCAAACCAATTAATTAATAATTTAGAAAAACCTAACCTACAAAGCTTCTGAAGAAGAATTTTATGATTAACTTTATCAAAAGCCTTGGACATATCAAAATAAACAACATCTAACCTAGATTGATTCTCAATTGAATTTGAAATGTGATCAAAAATAGTTAGCAAATTTGTTTCAATGGACCTATTAGGCAAAAATCCATGCTGCTCTGGTGCCAAAACCTTAGAGACATCCAAGATAATTTTATTATACAAACATCTTTCAGATCGGACGAGCAACCGTGTGTAGAATTGAAATAGGCCTATAGTCACTTACCAAATCTCTAGATCCTTTCTTAAAAATAGGAACAACTTTAGCAATTTTAAGGGATGTAGGAAAAGTACCATTTGCTAAAGAGCAATTAAAAATATGCAAAAGAGGAGAAGCAATGTATTCAGCACATCCTCTATAAATGAAAGCTGGAATATTGTCAAGGCCCACACTAGAATGTAATTTAAGCTGCCCAATAGCAAAAATAACATCAGATTCAATAAATGAATCCAATGTTATTCTTTCTTCAACTAGATCATTATTTTCAGTCAAATCAGTAAAAGAATTAGATTGTTTAAAAAGCTCTGAGAAATAATGAGAAAAATCATCAGCAACTAGATTAGAATTATTATTCTGTAATTTTTTGTAATACCTAAATCCTTAACTAGAGACCAAAATTGCAAGGGATTATCAGAAATATGACTTTCAGTATTTTGTATAAATTTTTGAAAATCTCTATGATATATAACCTTTGACAATCTTCTATAATTAATAAAATTGTTATAATAATTTAAGTTCTTAGTTTTCCAAAATTTACGATGATGAAATTATTTCCTTTTAATAATTTCTTTAAGAGAAACTGAAAACCAGCGAGGAACAACGCTTAGTTAAAAAAATTTTCTTAGGAATGTATTTGTCAATTAGTTCACAAAATGATTGTTCAAAAATCTCATACAAAAATCTACATCAGATGAAGAATACAAATTTTTCCAGTTAAAATTGGATAATTGTAAACAAAGACCCAAATAATTTCCTTTTCTGTAGTTTCTTTTCATAGTTTTAAAGGGACAGAGTCTATTAAATTTAATATTAATATAAAATTCTAAGGGAGGATGATGCAAGTCAATGGAAAAAGGAAAAGAAGAAGTAGTTAAACATTCAATTGTAGGAAAATTACTGAGAATATAATCCAATGTGTGATCATTAAAATTGGTGTATGGATTAAATTGTTTTAAATTCAACAAATAATAATAATAATAATAATAATAATAATAATAATAATAATAATAATAATAATAATAATAATAATAATAATAATAATAATAATAATAATAATAATAATAATAATAATAATAATAATAATAATAATAATAATAATAATAATAATAATAATAATAATAATAATAATAATAATAATAATAATAATCAACAGTTTGAAGTTGTTGATTCTTATTGATATTGGGAATGTATAAATATTGATTAGTTTTTAATGATTACTTACAAACTCATTTAACCTTGAACATTATTACACCTATTATATATATATAAATGCATATATGTATTACACTACACAATATATTGTTACAAAAACGTACAATAAATTATTTACTGATAATACTTACATTAAATATTTTAATATAAAATAATGATCAAAGTCCTGTCTGCTTGAGTGCTTGAAATTCCATTAATAAGACATCTTAGAATTGAAGAGGATGAATGGAATTTTAACATAAACATTATTTATGTTAAATTATTAATTATTACCACTATCCATTGAACAGTTTATCATAATATATATGTATATTAAATGATTGATTTTTAAAAATCATATGAATTTTATTAAGAAAGGCAATTATCAATGAGTGTTTCCAAGAAATCTAATGCTTATGAAGTCAGTTGAGATAATATTTATAAAACACAGGCGAATAATAATCAGGACTTCTCATCAAAATTATTTTCCATCTTGTGGGGATTACTGTATTAGTTGTGAAATTCTTCCATAATTCTTTTTATAATTTTATTATAATTGAATGATTTATTGCTCGGAAATTAATATGAAGTTTAATGCTAAAAGTCATAGAGATGGAGTGAGATCCTTGGACCTTCAATTCCAGACTCTGTCATAATATCACTGTAATGTGGTTAATATTGTGCTTTATCTATGCCACTTTTAGTACTCAAACTTTTTATGAACCCCCAAGCAATAAAGTGATTCAATTATTCTTTATAGTTTAGTTAAAATCCACAATTCTGAAAAAAATAAATGAGTAAAAATTATAAAGAAGATATAATATTTAATATGTAGCTTATTATTATAATTATCACTGTTTGTAGTGGTATCTGAATACAAGTCTTTAAAAGTATATAGTAAATTTAAAAGAAACTCAATATCTCTTTCTTTCACCCTCTCTTTCTCACTTTCTCTCTCTCTCATATATATATGATAACAGATGGCGTTCTACCAAAAACACTGTCAAAGCATAGTTTTCTGTTTACATAAATGTCAGAGCGAGTATTCACTCTCTCTAACTTTAAATCCACTTTCAGATCATGATTTCAAGCTATTTGCTATTGTCAGTGAAAGACAGGAATAAGAAACTAGATCTAAACACAAACTCTGAGCATTTATGAAACAGTTTCTATTCAGCTTGCAAGCGTGAATCTTTTAGACACGTTAATGTCTTCAAACTCAGCATAGCATGCCAGATAGCTACATGGGGCTGATCTCAGTTCAGCATCACCACATAGTAGAAGCCTCTGCAATATACAGCATTGCAAGAAAGACCTCAAAGGTACATTTATGAAAAACAAAAAAACCACAAGTTAAAAAACTAGCTAACGCTTGTATTTATGATAACAGATGGTGTTCTACCAAAAACACCGTCAAGCATAGTTTTCTGTTTACATAAACGTCAGAGCGAGTATTCACTATCTCTAACTTTAATTCCACTTTCAGATCATGAATTCAAGCTATTTGCTATCATCAATGAAAGACAGGAATAAGAAACTAGATCTAAACACAAACTCTGAGCATTTATGAAACATTAACGTGTCTAAAAGATTCACGCTTGCAAGCTGAATAGAAACTGTTTCATAAATCCTCAGAGTTTGTGTTTAGATCTCATTTCTTATTCCTGTCTTTCACTGACGATAGCAAATAGCTTGAAACCATGATCTGAAAGTGGAATTAAAGTTAGAGATAGTGAATACTCGCTCTGATGTTTATGTAAACAGAAAACTATGCTTGACGGTGTTTTTGGTAGAACGCCATCTGTTATCATAAATACAAGCGTTAGCAAGTTTTTTAACTTGTGTTTTTTTGTTTTTCATATATATATATATAGAAACTGAGAAAAGTGCTTGTTATTGTAATGAAACATCAGCTATTTAGCTATTATATTTTTATTACATAGAAGCTCCTGGAAACCTAGAACAACTGCACCAGGCCAAGGTACTTTATAAAAACAAAGCTTGTTTAGAGCTGTTGGTAAAGCTTCATCTAGTGATCATAAAGTGCACGCTTAAAAACAAGTTACGAAATTTACAACTTGTTTTAATTATTATAAGTGTGCTTTTGAAGGTTTTTTCAATGCTATATATTGCAGAAGCTATTACTATATGGTGAAACTCAGCTGAATTCAGACCCATATAGCTATCTAGTTTGTCAAGCTGGATTTGATGACATTTATGTTTCTGATAAGTTCATGCTTTCAAATTGATAGAAACATGTTTTATAAGTGCTGACTTTTGAGTTGGTATTTTATTTATGTTCTAGTCTCCCAGCCCTTCACTGACATAAGCCATAAGCTCAAAACCAGCTGGTCTGGATGTAGGGATAATGATACAAATTTTAAATTCTATCTCTTTCGGCACTTATAAAATCAAAGCTTCTTTAGAGCTATTGGTAAGCTCCATCTAGTAATCATATACATATATATATATATATATATATATAATAGAATAACTTCAGAGCTTAATATATATATATATATTATACCGGACCAAAGCTTTAGACTCGCATATAGTGATTGCCTGGGTGCCACTAGTCCGAAATTTGGAACTAGACATTTATTTTTAAGGGGTTACAAGATATGCGAATCGAATGCACCGGACTAAACCCAGGGAGAGCAAAAGCTAATGAATGTGGTTCAGACAATTGAGAAAACACTGAGACAAACATCAGCCAAAATACTTATAAGAACTTTTTAAATTTATTAAACATAATAACAAAATAAACATGAAACTTGCTCTACATTTGCTTAGCAGATCTTAACATTGAGTGTATGCAAGCAGAACTATGTTAAATACCCAGGCAGACAAGTTCATTTCTTATCTATAACACAATAATGGCTTATATCTTCTTGCTAGCAGTTTGCCCAACCAATTCCTTTTTCCCTATAGAGACTTAGTAAGATGGATGTTTGTGGCGAATAATGGGACAGCGCAGACGAGCTTATCTTAGTCCAGATAAGAAATGTTGGAACCAAGAATGTCATAATTCTGCAAAACGCTCATGGACAAGTACATTGAAATGAGCCAAGGTTAGTCTCGCACAAGAAAGAAACATGAACTATGTAATCTGAATTATAGCAAATAAATCTCTACCAAAAAATAAATAAATCATATATCCTAGAAATCGCTAGCCAAAGCCAAGTTTGATTTAGTTTAAAGCCGAAGCAAACAAACAAACAAAAATAAAAGAAAACTACTAAGGTCGGTCTGAGCATTTAACAAGGGTTAATCATAAAACTGAGAAATTATTAAGCATATAAAATATCACTCGCCCTACACTCTCGAACAAGCAACATTTTAAGATTGAAAATCTTGCTACTAAGATTATAATGTAAAATAAACAAAAATACATTAATATTTAAATTGATAAATTATACATCATAAATATACTTTCTTTTTAAGATTAATCTGAGATTTGTAAGAGACTTAATTAGAGATTTAGCCCTGATTTTGATATGGAAAGGTAAGTTACCTCGAGATAATATTAATTCCTGTCGTACACACAAAGTTCGGTTTATAGAGTCCTCTACAACGGATGTCATTTACTACAGGTTCAGAAGTCTGGAGGCATTACCGGGATCCACTCTGGACTTGACAGTTAGGTCATGATTGAAGTCACAATTGGGAGCACCAGAGGTTCATCTTTGGAAAGGCTCAGCCCATCATGTTGTGGAGATTCTTCGTGGCATATATTACAGGCATAGTGTCTGAATGACTGCTAGTATCACAGCAAATAGAGTTATTGTCGGTCAATGGAAATTCAACTTGGTGATTCCCATGGGACCAATATCAAAAAAATAATTTAGTCACTTTCACAATGCAAACAGTTCAATAACAGCTAAAATCTGGATCGATCCTCAATAAGAAGAAGCTGAATAAGCTGAGCAATAACAACTGAATGAACAGAATAGTCTCTTTGACTTGTCCTCTCTCTTAAAATAAAAGAAATTACCCAGCTATTTATGTCCTTTGTTATCTCCCCTGCAATTTTTTTTTTTTTTGCAACTTTCAACCAAGGTAAATCTCTATCTCCCGCTCAATCTTAATTAGAAAAACAATATCTTACAGGGCTTTATCTTAAAAAAATGATTATTATTTTTTTTATATAAAAAAATACAAAACTAAATCTCAGCTTTAAAATACATCAACATTAATTTTTTTTTTTTTTTAGTTTAAATAAAATACATATAAGAGCACTAATTAAACTTTGTTTGCTTTTAATTATTTTAAAAGAAAACAAGCATCATAAAAAAAAATATTTTATACTAAAATCAACTTAGAATTGAAAATATAAGATTTCAAAATCAATAAGTATGTGTGTTATTGCACATATAAAACTTGGTTTTTCTTTTTTCTAATTTACATGATAGAACCCTTGAATCGGATAAAGTATCCAGTTCAACTGCCCTTTCACACCAACAAAAAAAAAATAAAAGCATCTATTTGCTATTTTTTTTTTCAAACTTTAAACCCCAACATTTAAAACTTTTAAATCCCCTCCCCCTGGCTGAACATTTGCCCTGAGATCAATTCCTTAAGTGTACCTCCTATCTTTTAGGTGGCTGGCCTAAGGCTTCGTGCATTATAAGATCCATAAACCCCATGCTCATCTTCCAATACAAAGGCATTCGGACCACTTTTCTTTTGTATAGTGAAGGGTCCCTCATATACTGGGAAAAATTTCTTATATTGATGCTGAGTTGGATTGCTGACATGAGGTTTTCATACAAAAACCCCAAGTCCCTTACCTCGAATCTACATGGTCGTGGATTTCCCTGCTTTATGCATACTTCAGCCATATGTTTCAACTTTATTCGAGCCTTTCTTCTATCCATTTCTTTATCAATTTTGTCCCAATCTACAGGCAAGGGAGCCTTTATAAGCATTGGATAATTCTGTCCAAAATGTAATCTGATGGGGGCAAATCCTGTAGATTCATTCTGTGTCCGATTTATGTAGTTAGTGATGTTTCCCGTCTGATTCACCCATCCACGGTGATTATCGCTGACATAAAGCCGAAATAAACAGTTTAACTCCCTCATGACCCTCTCACAGGGATTCGATTGAGGATTACGAATAGATGTTAATACATGCTGAATGCCCTGTTGGGAATCCACTTTTTCCAGTGGTGAGATTTAAAGGGTGTCCCATGATCTGTAAGTATCATCTGGGGCCTACCAATCTTAGGAAATTGATGCTCCTGTAAGATCCGGATAGTACTTCATGTATCCACCTTTCTTAATGGATATGCAGTTACATACTTAGAAAATATGTCATACATTACAATTAAATATCGGTATCGTTTATAGGCAGGTAAAGGCCCATAAAAATCTATGGCCAACATTTCATTAGGGTTGTGTGCTAAAATAGGCTGCAAGATCCCAGTAAATCTCTTATTTACATATTTAGTTTGTGAACACACATGACATTTTCCCAAAACTGATACAACATTTGAATATAAACTTGGACAGTAAAATACTTCCCTGAGCACATGTTCTACTTTACATGGTCCGTAGTGTCCATAAAGCCAATGTATATAGTCTATAAGTTTGTTCCTGAGTGTTTGGGGTATAAGAATTCTCCATGAGTCTTCTTCTGTGGTGACTCTGTATTGCAATACACCATCTTTAATTCTATAGTCTTTGTATTTTTCCAATGTTGCTGTGTCACTGGGGTCTGAAGTTCCTATTCCTTTCTTATATGTCATGATTTATGCATACTCTGGGCTGGTCTCCTGTATTTCAAATAGCCTTAGTAATTGTTGCTCTATGGACTCATCTATGGTCAACGTGAATGCTGCAATACTTAGATTGTTGGGCTCAAGATGATGTGGGGTCAGATCTACAGGATGGTGACTCAAAATATCCACCACAATATTTTCCTTTCCTTTACAATATAGAACTTTATATTGGAATTTATGTAGCATAAGACTCCAATGTATCAATCGATCATTTGATAAATAACTGCTATTAAGAAATTCCAAGCTCTTATGATCTGTAATTACAACAATCTCTAACCCAAGCAGGAATTGTTTGAATTTACTGAAAGCCTAAACAATGGCCAAAGCTTCCTTTTCTGTTGTCGTCTAATTATTTTCCACTCCTTTTAGCTTGCAGCTACAAAAATACAACACTCTGTGATGTTTTTGTTTGTCAATTTGAAATAACATGACTCCAAGCCCTTGCCCACTGCTGTTGGTCTGAACATAAAAAGTTTGTGAAAAGTCAGGGTAGGCTAGAACCACCTGTTTTAAGAACTTGATTTTTAATGTGTTGAAATTCCTGCTCCTGTTTGTACTCCCATACCCATTTTTGGTCTTTTGTCAATAACTGAACCAAATTTGCAGCCTCTAATGCAAAATTTTCATAAAAATTTATGATAAAAATTGCATAATCCCAGAAAAGACTGTACCTGATGCCTATTAATGGGTGTGGGAAAATGTTGTATTGCTGTTAGTTTCTCAGGATGAAGTTTAATACCCTCTTTCCCAATTAAAAAGCCTAAAAATGTAACCTCCTCCTGGACCAGGCAACTTTTTTGTAAATTGATGGTAATGTTTTTCTGATAACACTCCATTAAGAACATTTTCAAGTGTTCCATATGTTCTTCCATATTTTTAGATGCGATGACTATGTCATCCATATATATCACAATCAGACTCTTGATTTTGTCTGATAACACTTGATCCAAACACTTCAGAAGTCCTGAACCACTATTGATTAATCCAAAAGGCATACGTTTAAATGCATATGTATGCCCTTCATAGCAGAAGGCAGTATATTTGTGGTCAAATGGATGTAGAGGGATCTGCCAATAACTGGATGTCAAGTCCAATGTAGAAAAAATGGTTTTCCCTTGAAATTTTGAGAGAAGTTCTGTTATTGTAGGTGGAATGTTTCTTTCAGGAACGGTAATGGCATTTAACTACCGGGCATCCAAACATATTCTGACAGATCCATCTTTTTTCTTTACCACTACTAATGGGTTAACATATGGAGATGTATGCTTTTCAATAACTCCCCATTCAACCATTTGCTGTATTTGAAGATCTACTTCAGCCTTATATTGAAATGGAATGGGATATGAATGACTCTGGAAATGGCTTTCATCCTTAACTTGAATGCGATGCACATACCCCTCAATGATCTTAGGCCTATTTGAAAAAACTGAATAGAACTCCATCAACAGTTCCATTAGAGGGTGTTGTTCTTCCATTCCTTTTAACATGGATTGTGACACTTTATTTTGCATTTCCATGGTATCCCTCACTTGCTGAACACACTGTACCTGAAGTGGCTTATAACTCTTTAGCCCTTCAAATGGCATCAAAACTTCTTGGCAAAGAAATAAACATTTGTCATAATCCAAAACACATTTATGCCTGTACAAAAAATCAGTCCCAATTATAACATCTTGTATGAGACCAGGCATTATCAAAAAGACATGGTCTAACTCTATGTTACCCAGATGCAAATGTAACCACACCTGTTTGGTTTCAATATTTGTCTTCTTGCCATTGGCCAGTGTCACCTGCATTCTTTTTATTGGCAGTGTATACAAATGTGGCTGGTCTTTCTTTATTTTCACATAAAACTTACTAGAGAGCAATGACATTTGACTTCCTGAATCAACGAATGCTTCTGTAATGATGTCTCCAGTCTTTATACTGACAATTGGGCAAGTCTGCATAGCTCCATTCCATGCTGGTTCTTCTTGATCCACCATCACATTAGCTACAGTCTTATGACTTTCTTTACTTTTTTTAATTGGAGCTGATAATTGACTCTTTTGACCTTTTTCTATCGAAATTATCTGATCGCCCTGCATTGTTCTTTTCTCCACTTCTTCTTGGGCCCGATTATGTTCAATTTCATTTATCAGTTTAATCATTTCTTCCAAGTGAATGTTGCTACTGCACAACATAATCTGCTGTATATCCCTTAGCATATTGCCCAATACTATTCAGAATATCAGCCTCTCAGTCAATGAGAAAGCTATCGATGACTTCAGCCTTGCTGCTTGTTTGCAGAAAAACTAGGTGTAAGTTTCTCCATTACCCCTAATATATCTTTCTTATGATATATTAATGAAGATATGATACTTATTTTCTTCACATCAAAAAGTGTGCAATAATTTGCATCTGTAATCCCCAAAAGGCTGTAGCTTGATCTTTAAGATATGCCACCAATCCTCAGCCATTCCTTGTAAATAGTGGTGTGCAATTGCCACTTGTTTAGTCTCCTGCCAATTATGACATCGAAACATCTCTTGCAGGCTCTCCAAATGCTCTAATGGGCTTTCCCAAATATCAGCCGTAAAAGATTTTATTTGCCAATCTATTTCAGCCATGATGCTAGCTAGTCTATCTTCAGCCTCTTCTCTAACTTTATTTAAATTCCCAATGCAACTTCTGTCTATTTATGAAATTTATTTATTTTTTTTTAATCTCCAACTGCTATTTATTATATATATATATTTAAAGCACATAAGTAAAACTGTTTACTTTTTTCTTTAAACGCAAACCTAAACTCTTTGCTTGCATTTTTTTATGAATGTAACAGCTAATTTTTAACTTTAAAAAAAAAACTTTTATATTTTGTTATTTCTAAAACACGAACCGAAACTCTTTGTTTTTTTTTATTATTATTATTTTACGAACGTATAACTAATAACTTTTTTTTAATAAACAAAGAAACAAAATAAATATATAACTTTTTAATATCTTTTTGTCTGACCCGTCCGTTCAGTAATAACTCTAAAGAACGCTGTTAAATTAACTATTTATATTAATTATTCATATTGAAAAGATGAACCCCTACTCCAAACTGCTTTCTCCCATTTAGCACAAACTGATTCCTACCTACTGAATCTTGCCTCCAACACTGATATATTCCTCAATTGTCCGAACAAAATCTCACATGGGATTTAAAATCAAAGCCCCATGTTGGGAGCCAAAATTACTATTTTATATACCAGACAAAAGCTTTAGACTTGCATATATTGACTGCCAGGGCACCACTAGTCTGAAATTTGGAACTAGACATTTATTTTTAAGGGGTTACAGGATATGTGAATCGAATGTGCCGGACTAAACCCAGGGAGAGCAAAAGCTAATGAATGTGGTTCAAACAATTGCGAAAACACTGAGACAAATGTCAGCCAAAATACTTATAAGAAATTTTAAATTTATTAAACATAATAACAAAATAAACATGAAACTTGCTCTACATTTGCTTAGCAGATCTTAACATTGAGTGTATGCTCACAGAACTACATTAAATACCCAGGCAGACAAGTTCATTTCTTATCTATAACACAATAATGGCTTATATTTTGCTAGCGGTTTGCCCAACCAATTCTTTTTTTTCTATAGAGACTTAGTAAGATGGATGTTTATGGAGAATAATGGGACAGCGCAGACAAGCTTTTCTTAGTCCAGATAAGAAATGTTGGAACCAAGAATGTCATAATTCTGCAAAATGCTCATGGACAAGTACATTGAAATGAGCCAAGGTTAGTCTCACACAAGAAAGAAACATGAACTATGTAATCTGAATTATAGCAAATAAATCTCTACCAAAAAAATAAATAAATCATATATCCTAGAAATCACTAGCCAAAGCCAAGTTTGATTTAGTTTAACGCCGAAGCAAACAAACAAACAAAAATAAAAGTAAACTACTAAGGTCGGTCTAAGCATTTAACAAGGGTTAATCATAAAACTGAGAAATTATTAAGCATATAAAATATCACTCGCCCTACACTCTCAAACAAGCAACATTTTAAGATTGAAAATCTTGCTACTAAGATTATAATGTAAAATAAACAAAAATACATTAATATTTAAATTGATAAATTATACATCATAAATATACTTTCTTTTTAAGATTAAGCTGAGATTTGCGAGAGACTTAATTAGAGATTTAGCCCTGATTTTGATATGGAAAGGTAAGTTACCTCGAGATAATATTAATTTCTGTTGTTCACACAAAGTTCTGTTTATAGAGTCCTCTACAACAGATGTCATTTACTACAGGTTCAGAAGTCTGGAGGCATTATCGGGATCCACTCTGGACTTGACAGTTAGGTCATGATTGAAGTCACAATTTGGAGCTCCAGAGGTTCATCTTTGGAAAGGCTCAGCCCATCATGTTGTGGAGATTCTTCATGGCATATATTACAGGCATAGTGTCTGAGTGACTGCTAGTATCACGGCAAATAGAGTTATTGTCGGTCAATGGAAATTCAACTCGGTGATTCCCGTGGCACCAATATCGAAAAAATAATTTAGTCACTTTCACAATGCAAACAGTTCAATAACAGCTAAAATCTGGATCGATCCTCAATAAGAAGAAGCTGAATAAGCTGAGCAATAACAACTCAAGGAACAGAATAGTCTCTTTGACTCATCCTCTCTCTTAAAAAAAAAAGAAATTACCCAGCTATTTATGTCCTTTGTTATCTCCCTCACAATTTTTTTTTTTTTGCAACTTTCAACCAAGGTAAATCTCTATCTCCCGCTCAATCTTAATTAGAAAAACAATATCTTACAGGGCTTTATCTTAAAAAAATGATTATTATTTTTTTTATATAAAAAAATACAAAACTAAATCTCAGCTTTAAAATACATCAACATTAATTTTTTTTTTTTTTTAGTTTAAATAAAATACATATAAGAGCACTAATTAAACTTTGTTTGCTTTTAATTATTTTAAAAGAAAACAAGCATCATAAAAAAAAATATTTTATACTAAAATCAACTTAGAATTGAAAATATAAGATTTCAAAATCAATAAGTATGTGTGTTATTGCACATATAAAACTTGGTTTTTCTTTTTTCTAATTTACATGATAGAACCCTTGAATCGGATGAAGTATCCAGTTCAATATATATATATATTGAAGCAGTCAATCTGTGATTCAGATTGAGCTCCATAATTCATCGTATAAACCAACCACCTAGCTGGATTCAAAGCTAACATCCCATCCCATTTTCTTGATAATTATATATATATATATTAAAACATATATACAAACATTAAGTAATCAAATTAATTCTTATTTAATATTTTAAAAAATTATGTAACTACATTAATATGTATATACATCGGGTGTGGATGTATAATAATATATATTAATAATATTATAAACATTTGTATAATATATGTCATTTTAAAAATTTTTCTTTATTATTTTCAATATAAAAAGGCAGGAAATATGATGCAACATGTCAAGAAGGTTCTGGAAAGCACACAAAATATAATATAATAGGCAGAAGCAACACAAATTTCATAATAATTGCTTTCTTCAATTAAAATTATTTTGTTTCAGATTTAAACTCACTAATGAAAATTTATTTGTTCCAGTTGTCGGTTCAAATCTATTTTGAAAATTAGAAATAGATTTGAATATATTTTCAAGCCTTATTAACTACTTGCATCTTCTATGAATGCAGGACAATAGCATAGTTTTTCTTATTCCATTATGCGAAGTAAGCCTATATGGCAATTGCCTATCTGGCAGCATATAAATAGGGACAAAATTAATATCAGAAGGAGAACAGTTTTTTTGAAGAGGGTGTCACTAACTTACTCCAGGTCATTCAAAATTTTAATATGATGCTTGAGTAGAGGAAAGCAAACCACTTTTTTCTGATCTTTCAAGATCGTCTCTTCACCAAAAATGTCATTCAGCTTCTACAAACTGATGGACTGCCCCAAATTATAGGAGAAATAGTGAGCCCTGAAAAAAGCTACTTTCCAATAGGTCAATTTAGTAATGCCCGAGGATTACAGAGACTGCCACACACAAGCACAGGACCATAAATTTGTCAGAACTCAAATTGCCACCATCAAACACTTTGTGCTTCATTAAACTAGTCATAAGCCTGATTTAAATGTCTACTCTACTTTATCTACTGTATATATATTCTAATCTCAAGGAATGATATGAAGCATTGATCTGTAGCCTAATATAATCTAAACTATGTTAACTCGCTTTAAACAAACAAAACCATTCTGTAATTTTTATTATACTTAATTCATTCTCATACTTTGGTATGATAAAATTTATCATTATTATCATTTTATATGTTATACTTTACTTTTAACTTACATTAATATGCCAATCAAACTCAACCTTGTGAGTCCATTCTTTAATATCCCTAAAGTAAAACTCATCTGCTTTGTCAGGGTTGATAGCATCCCAGTCATTTTTGTTTATTAATGATAAATGTATATGCTCACTAGATTGAGTAATATTTAAAGGATGTATATACTTATGTAAATTTTATATTTATTGGTATACCCAAATAAATCAATTGGTTCACTCAATAGGGCAAACTTAATATTTTTTATTAATGCTATACAATGTTTTTTTTAATTTAATGTTATTTCAATGATTGTATGCCCACCATCTAAATAGTTTTATGATCACTTAAAGCCACACCCTCATCGATCGGGGTTAAATACACTCCTGGCTTAATGAAAGAATGTGGGATTTGTTCATCAGATATTATGAAAGGGGATATCTTAAACTAGAATTATTTTATATTATTTATTAATTACTATATAGGTAATCCCAGCTTAATGCAGGTTCAAAGTCTTGATCATATGTGTTAAATATCCAATTATTGCAGGCGGTAATTATTTTAATGTCGTTAGTGATGTTCTCCTTTTCTTTGTGATATTGGCTTAGGTTAGTCTTCTGAAATTCGGGTGGTTCTCCAATGGGATATTTGGAATGCCGAACTCATATTATAAATGTCTCACTTCCAAGAATGAGTATTTATGCTATCCTGGAATCTTTGTTTTATTGTACTGTAAGCTCTACATCTGGGTGAACCTGGAATAACTGTCCCTTTGCAATGTCTGACCTACTTGCTCCTTGGTATTATTTCATGTTTACTCTCCAATCTTGAAGCACTGTGTTGGATAAAAGAAGAGAATCGAATTCCTAGATGCCATCTGCTGATACCACCATTTTTAAACGTTTGAATATATGTCTGTGTGATATCTTTGCATAGTGCTGTAATTAACCTAATCCTGTGCTCTGTCTATGTATGTAAAATTTTCAGCCTCGAAGATTCTGCTCTCATTATTGCACCTTATTTTTTTAATTATAGATAAATCCCATATTCATAAATAATTCATAATTATTGTTGCTAACATTGTAAACACAAGGTTAAATCAGTGTCACTGGAAACAGTATTAAATTGATTCAGTTTTTATTGTAAATGTATGTTATTATAGTATTTATATTCAAATCTATATATGCGATAAATTGCACTCATCGCTTCATGTCAATATATGTGTGAGAGCAATAATAACTAAATGTAAATAATCGAGGAATGTGATATCAATGTACTTACATCCATCATCAACAATTTCTCTCTCTTAATTTTTTACAACAGCATTAATAGTGTTCTAGGGTGAAGGATTTATAATGAGCATTGGTATATTAATCCCACCTGAGTTACCACACCTCCCAAGAGGTATTGAGCCAAAAATAGAATGTATTGTAATATTAAGAGCCTGTGATACAAATCTATAAAATTAAATGTTTTTATGCTCAACCTGCAAACATAAGTTATGTATATATATAATTATTTATTATATTATTAAATTACATTTTTTAAACTACTTATCCATTTTATTTGAATCATTCAGTTATCCACTTCAGATCCCAATTTATTGTTTGTGTCTTCCAGCATAACTGGATAGGGTTTAAACCCAGGTTCCATATAATATATTAGTTCCTATTCATTATTTCTTTTGTAGTAATGATTCTATTAGTAATCCATATTGAGCTGCCACTTTATTTATGCCATTTACATCATCAATCTTTAGTTCTCTTGTTTCTTTGCTGTGTCTCTGAGACAGGAAATGAATAAAATCATCTGTTATAGATTTGGGGCATGGGAGTATAGGTTAGAATCCATGATTTCTCTTGACCTGTGTATCTCTGGCATGACTGGATTCAGGGTACTTTTGCTTTGATCCTAGATCTTGTTGTGTGAATATAAAATTCAGACCAGTACAACAATATCTATACCATTCAAAATTGAAACTTATAACAGCAAACAATAATTATTTAAAAAAATACTTTTTAACTCAACATAAACCAACATTTAACTAAAATAAAGTGACTATTTATCCTGTACTTCATTTTTAAAGATAGAAATTTGATATATATATATATATACTGTAATGGTATAAAATATGCCATTACATTATTTTAAAATTAAAATAAAAAGATCGTAAATAAAAATTGATTTATTAAAAAGAAAAAACTTAACTTAAAAACTGAAAATTAAAAGTTGTTTAAGGTATATATAGATCGCACAGATGGAAAACTTTAAAAACTATTTTAAAAATAAAAGTATTTGAAAGTATTTTTTTTTGTAAAAAAAGTAAAGATTGATATTTTTTAAAATAGAAGTAAATGATTTCTATCATGTTTAATCTTAGCAAATGGAAATGATTGTTTTTTTAAAATTAAATGATTGTTTTAAAGCAAACTAGCCATTGGGGCACTTAAAATAATTTAAAACATCAGATAAAAGAATAAAAAGAATTAGCTTGACCAATGAAAGCACCAAGCTACAGCATGGACCAAAAAAGAGACTCTAGGATTAGTGACATCTTGTTCATTGAATCCGAATATTTGCTGATAAGAGGCTAATAAAAATATAAAAGGTAAAATAATGGTTGTCTGAGATGCTGACTATTAAGCTATATATGAACTGTAGTATTTCACAATGTTAGAGTCTGAAATAGATTTAATTTCTTGACAACCAGCTGAGGCCTCCCTGTGACAGTTATGGACCAAACAGAATGGCAAGTAGTGGCTTTGTTTTTTAAAAAAAGGACAAACAATCTACTAAGTGATCATGAAGATGGACTTCTAAATCTGCAGAATCCGGAAAGTATAAACTCTTTCTGCTTATCTAATAAAAACTTTTTCTAAATTTGCAATGAGTAATTGAAAATAAGAACTCTTATCTTAGCTAAAAAAATTCAAAATCACTTATTAATATTTTTTTATGCATATGTTTAATTAACCATTTTCATTTTTTTTATGTGTTAATTAAATTATTTGACTATATTTAAATTTAAGTTGGGTGTGGACAGCTATACAGCTTTGTTAAGTTTGTTAGTTTAAGGGAGGGTTAATCTTGGGTTAGTTGTTTCACGGTTAAATTGGGTTAATGTATTGGATATATTGGTGTAATTAGTAAAGGTAGTATGAAGATCTGCTATGTGCAAGATCAAGTATACACCACACTTAGGCAAAATAAGTCCCATTTCTTAATGACCATTGGAAGCAGATGAATTCCTTGCTCCTTGGATCATCCCTTTAGCCTATGGAATGGGATAGTAAGACAGCAAAAAGGACCACAATCCCTTCCTATGGAGTTTTCTTTTTTTATTGTTGTTCTTGTCAGACAGATGTAACATTCCTGTACTGGATGAGAGACAATTTATTCTCTGTAACCATGCTGCAGTTCAGGGGTGCATTCCTAACAGTATGGTATTGTGCTGTCATATTCATGCTGCATTGAATACATCGATATATCAGATAGATTGGCATTGGTTTGACTGCAAACTTTTGGCCTAGGATTAAATAAGGGCTATAGGATTTTTTTTAACGAATCTGTATAGTGTATTGAAACAGTAAGATTTGCTTTGCAGATCTTTGTTTCACCTTTTCTCACCTCTTTCCTACCCTCATATCTTAGTTGAAACCCCAGTGTGTCTTCAATGTGCTTATATGCTGAAAATCCCGCCCAATGTTAAACCATGAGTACAACACTCATGTTATATATATTTGTGTTTCTAATTCCTAGTATAAATAAATAGTGTAAATTATGTGTAGGTACATATAAAAGATATTTGTTTAAAAGTAGGTTATATAGGTTGTAATTGCACACACACTGTGATATATTTATTTTCAAAACCTAAGTTAAAATAATATTTTGTTGATTAAAATTATTTCTGTTTAAATCTATTTATAAAAGATATTACATTCATAATATTTGTTTTAGTTTAAAATAAAATTATATTCATCCCATAAGTAGATTTAAACATTGAAAATTAAAAATTAAATAATTTTGTTTTTAGATTTCTAAAATGACGCCACATATTTTCTGTTAAAAATAAATGAGGGTTGGTCAGAAAACAATAGTTTAATTAATATGTTGTAGTAGCTTATCTAAAAATACAGCAGATGTCCACTTAAGATAGTTTTTAATTAGCAAAAGTTTTTTTTATGAAATCAAAGTTTTATCCGAATGTCTACAGGATATTTAACAATAGAAAATTAATTAAAATTTTATTGAATTCCTTTGGACGTTTGGATGGGTTTGATTTGATAACATAGCAAATTTTGGTATTTTTGTTGTTCTCCAGGGCAGTTCTATTGTATAGCTTGGATATATATAGAAGGGTTTTCTTTTTTTTTCCAGCATTTTGATTGTATTAATTGATTTTCTGATTCTTATTCTATTGCTGTTCTGAAATTTTGCTTTGAAGAGAACAAGTAGCCTGCCAGTTTTATTATTTGAAATCGAGTTTTCGTCTTCTAATAGACTTTAAATTATTAAAATATATTACATCTAAAGTGTTCCCTGAAAGAGTTTAAATTTGCTGAGGGTTTAAACTGCAATCTTAAAATGACCGAGTAGAGCCAGAAAGAGGGCTATTTTCCTTTCAGAAATGGCCGACCGCTGCACCATACCATCTGATGCATTCACATAAGAAGCCCTAAAGACTGCCACCACTACTAAAATGTGAACTGATAACCGGAATTTGCTGCCAAATTCTTATGAGTGCTGCTACCATCAAGCTGGAAAAAGTCTCCACCTGAAATTATCTTCAAATACCTACTTCTGACAAGGTAACCCAAAATTAACCCAAGAGCTCTTGTGATCGTATATTCCTATTACTAAGCTATAGCTAATTCAATTGTTTCTATTTTGCTTTACCCTATAATTCTGTTTTATTTCTTTAAATGCTGTAATTTAATTGGTGTGTTCTATCTCTATACTTGGGTTAATATTTTATATTTTAATCTGTTTTTCTTTTATTATGATGGTTTGCCAGTATAGCCATTGACCAAGTGAATTACTCTCTTTTATTTAAATCAAGATGCTGCTATTAATGCATTTTACATTATAAATTTGTCCCATTTTATTATCTCATTTAATCACTTGTTCGAGAGCTGTCTTACTATTATTCAAATATTTAATAAATTTTACTGTTAAAATCCATGTGTTTATTGGATTTAACATAATATGAGAATATGTGCGAGGTCAATGAGTAAATATTTAACAAATGCATGATTGCATAATTAACTTATATTTTCTTTTAAAACCCTGCAATCATGCATGCTGCCACTTTAAATGTTTCATTGTTTTGCTTCATTTCCAAGCTTATGATTTTGAGGTCAAGAATGTGCAGACATTCTTTCTTAAAATAAATATTTGGGGAACTGATTATGTGCTTTATCAAACTACATAAATCCTTTTAAAATATTTTATATATTTTATTTGAGTGTTGCTAGTAGGTGTATTGGGTGTTTGAAATCACTTTGCTCCTCCTAAGGGCTTTAAACAGCTAAGACCATTTCTCCTTCACTTTCTGTGTTTCCCAGTCAGAGTGTGTACTCGAATTGTCACACCTGGGAATTCTACACAGTTGTCACCCAGTCGCTAAGTATTTGGAAGAGTGCAGACTTGGCCTACCATGTGATATCACTTTTTACAGAGTTAGGGCAAGATGCTCTCCTGTATTTTATTTCACTTATTTATTATTTAATTATTTATTCTGATCCTTTACAGAAATTCCTCACTAGCACCACTGACCTCCCAATGTAATTTAATTATTTCTATGAATATAAATACCTTAATCACATCTCCACTTTATAGCTTAATGAGCATCAGTCCATTCTATTCTTGAATTCAAGAAATGTTATATTAAACTTTACTGTCATCAAACCCTTATATTCAATTATTTCTGATATTTACTTAAAACACCTCGCATATCTTCATAAACTTTCTTAGGCACATTATCGTAATGTTATTATATTAGCCCTAGGTATAGAGAATGCATTAACAAACTATAAATGTACATTTTCATTAATAATGTTTTAAAACACAATCTTAGTAAACATCGCTGTCTAACATATGCAGACAGTGTGCATATTATATATATTTTGATACTTTAATAAATCTTTTAAATTTACTAACTTTTGATTCTTTATTTTCTTGATCCATATCACTGTCTTGGTCTATATCTGTTATACATCTCTTTTGTGCTATCCATAGACATTTAGTTAGCAAACCCCAGGCTTAGATTGCAATATAGAGTCTCTTTGTTCTCCCTGACCATCAGCACCAGTTAAAAGGTTACATTATTAGTAGCATCAGATGTGTTATCATGTAGGTGGCACTGTGAAATTTAGACTTTAGATTTGAACCTAGGATATCTAGAAAGCAACCCCTCCTAGAGCGTTCAGTTTCGTGTTGGGGGTTTGAATTCTGCAGAGTGTTAGTGAGGTATATGAATCTGACCATTACAGTATCTATACTCAACATCATAAAACAAATTCTTATTAAAATCCATCTGTGCGGATTGTTTAAAATAATAATTTAAATTTAAAAATTAATATTAAAATATATACAATATAAATTTTATTCCTCAATTCTTAAATATTTATATATGCATCAATAAATCCTTTTGTGTGTGTTATTTCTGGCAGGAGCTTATTTATTTTATGGAAATCTTTTTTATTAAAATATTTCTTTTAAGCAAGTTTTATATTAAATCTCTGCATCTCCATGAGCTAGTAGCATGGGCTGATGGTCATAATAAAATATATATGTAAAAATTAGATCTTAACAGTACGTATCTGCCTGCTATATAAATTTTCCAGGTGCAAATAGCCTGGTGGCACCCTGTACAGCAGATACATAAGACTCTGGACTCTCTCTGACTGTTATAATTGGGCTCCCAATGTGGCATGTTGTATAATAAACCACGAGTACCCTGAGTAAATTTTTTTAAAAAGTGAAATATTTTTATCTATATTATATGTAAAACTTTAATATGTGTTGATATTAAACATGCATACACTATGTAATTCAAAGCAAAATATATATAAATCAAATCTTTAAAATAATATAATATATTGAAGTTTTACATATGGTATCTAACACACATTTAAACATTATATATATTATATAAAGTTATGGTTTGAATATTTTGTAAAAAGTACTGCCAGTAAGAAAAATTGTGCATGTATGGAAAAATAAATGCGTAATAGTTAATATAAATAATTTTTTTTAAAAAAAAATCTTATTTAAAATCCAACCGTTTAACTTGCGTTAGTTAATAATGAAATGTAGGGGAAAGGGAATTCTTGAGGGAGGATGTATAATCTCAGCTGGGGTGGAAAAGAAAAAATAGTCAGCATTTTTTTTCTTTCTAATTACTAACCAAAGTTTTGTCTTTTTAATTACTAACCAAAGTTTTGTCTTTTTAAAAAAAGTTTAGTATAATCAATTTGGGTAATGTCATTACTAACACTAAGTAAATTCTTTTTTTTTTTAATGTTTTTGTTTTTTGAGAAAGTTTACTGATATGTAATGGTACATAATATGCTGTTACATTATTTTAAAATTAAAATAAAAAGATCATAAATAAAAATTGATTTATTAAAAAGAAAAAACTTAACTTAAAAACTGAAAATTAAAAGTTGTTTAAGGTATATATAGATCACACAGATGGAAAACTTTAAAAACTATTTTAAAAATAAAAGTATTTGAAAGTATTTTTTTTGTAAAAAAAGTAAAGATTGATATTTTTAAAATAGAAGTAAATGATTTCTATCATGTTTAATCTTAGCAAATGGAAATGATTGTTTTTTTAAAATTAAATGATTGTTTTAAAGCAAACTAGCCATTGGGGCACTTGAAATAATTTAAAAGGTCAGATAAAAGAATAAAAAGAATTAGCTTGACCAATGGAAGCACCAAGCTACAGCATGGACCAAAAAAGAGATTCTAGGATTAGTGACATATTGCTTATTGAATCTGAACATTTGCTGATAAAAGGCTAATAAAAATATAAAATGAAAAATAATGGTTTTCTGAGATGCTGACTATTAAGCTACATATGAACTGTACCTGTATTGCAGATTTCATGATGTAGGAGTCTGCAATAGAATTAATTTTTTGACAACCAGCTGAGGCCTGCCTATGACAGTTAAGGACCAAAAGGAATGATAAGTAGTGGCTTCATTTTAAAAAAAGACAAACAATGTACTAAGTGGTCACAAAGATGGACCTCTAAATCTGCAGAATCCAGAAAGTATAAACTCTTTTTGTTTATCTAATAGAACTTTTCTAAATTTTTAATGAGTAATCGAAAATAAGAACTCTCATCTGACTTAAAGAATTCAAAATCAGTTATTAATATTTTTTCTGCATATGTTTAATTAATCATTTCCATTTCTTTTTTTTTGTTTTTGTTATGTGTTAATTAAATTATTTGACTGTATTTAAATTTAAGTTGGGTGTGGATGGCTATATAGATTTGTTAAGTTTGTTAGTTTAAGGGAGAGTTAATCTTGGGTTAGTTGTTTTGCTGTTAAATGGAGTTAATGTATTGGATATATTGGTGTAATTAGTAAATGTAGTATGAAGATCCGCTACATGCATGATCATGTATATGCCACACTTGGGCAAAATAAGTCCCATTTTTTAATGACCATCAGAAGCAGAGATATTCCCTGCTCTTTGGATCATCTCTTTAGCCTATGAAATGGGATAGTAAGACAGCAAAAAGAACCACAATCCCTTCTTATGGAGTTTTCTTTTTTTATTGTTGTTCTTGCCAGACAGATGTAACATTCCTGTACTGGATGAGAGACAATTTCTTCTCTATAACCATGCTGTTCAGATGTGCATTCCTGACAGTATGGTATTGTGCTATTGTATCCATGCTGCATTGAATACATCGATATATTACATAGATTGGCATTGGTTTGACTGCGACGTTTTGGCCTAGGATTAAATAAGGGCTATAGGATATATTCTTTTTCGAATGAATCTATACTCAACATCATAAAACAAACTCTTATTAAAATCCATCTGTGCAGATTGTTTAACATAATAATTTAAATTTAAAAATTAATATTAAATTATAAACAAGATAAATTTTATTCCTCAATTCTTAAATATTTATATATACATCAATAAATCTTTTTGTGTGTGTTATTTCTGGCAGTAGCTTATTTATTTATTTTATGGAAATCTTTTTTATTAAAATATTTCTTTTAAGCAAGTTTTATATTAAATCTCTGCATCTCCATGAGCTAGTAGCATGGGCTGATGGTTATAATAAAATATATATGTAAAAATTAGATCTTAACAGTACGTATCTTCCTACTATATAAATTTTCCAGATTCAAATAGCCTGGTGGCACCCTGTATGGCAGATACATAAGACTCTGAACTCTCTCTGACCATTATAATATATATATTATTCATGGATCCTATTTATAGGAAGTAATCTTGAAGATAAAGATCTGATGCTAATTATGTAAGAAGTGCTACTAATTGTGACACAAGCTTTATGTTATACACAAGTTTAACTATAATGGACAGATATACAGATAGATTGATTGTCAATAAAAAAGAAAGTTTTTTAAAATTATTTTTATATACAATGAAAGCCATGGTTCAACATTTCATTTTCCAACCGAACTAGTTACATCACTAGAATGATACTGCCATTATTATGGCAGTGAATTTTTTTAAAAAAATAGTGTAGCTTATTATCATCTCCTTTTTTGCTGGTAAACTATTTTTTTTTATTCTTCAGAAGAAATACTAACCTGTTTTAAATATTTTGATAATAATTATAGTTAGGACAGTAAGAATATAAATTTCATAAATAATTTTTTTGTTGGTAGAAACATATAATGATATTCTAATTCATTAAACATGTTATCATGTGTGCATATTTATCCTAAAAATGCATTCTCACTCCAATTTTTAATAAACCAGAAAAAAATAAATATATGCATAAAGACATTTAATGATTACTCACTGAAATATAGTGAAAGTAAATATAACTCAGTTGCTAGTTTGAAGTACAACTTAGGTATTATAATTCAAAACATTCCACATTTGTGTGGATTTCTCTAAAGTCCCACCAAATTTAGATTGACATTTATACCTGAAATGTTCTCATTTTTATGTTGGGAGAGTAACTTATATAACTGATTACTATTAATTTATAAATTTAAAATTTTATAATAATAACATATCATTTTGAGGTACAGTTATACAAGCAGAAGAGTTAATATGGTTAATATTTTTACTCATTTACCATATCAATGGTCAGACTAAGATTGTATATAAATATATAACCTACAGCTATCTTCCAAGATCATTGCACACATTTCTCCTATGGATATTTTTATTTATATTGAAAATAAATCCCTAGTGTCATTCAATCAATGGTTGTAATATCAGCAACAGAATGTTTTAAAACGTTTTAGCATGATTCCATGGCCAGCACCAATGAGCAAAAGACTGACATACCTTAGGTTAAGAAAAAATGTATACCTAAACATCCATGTATAATTGACACAAAATTATCTTAATTAATACTATATGGTGAGGTATGGAGAGAGAGTATAATAATCAAAATATACTAAACTAAATTACACTAATTTAATACTTACTTATTATAGCTCAGTCCATTTTTAAATAGGTGGTAAGAATTCAATTATTTTTAGTTTTAGAAAAGTTTGTAAAATGAATAAAATCTTACTCTTCTATCAATTTCTGTCTAGACTTTGAATTATCACATATATTTATCTAGGATTTACTATAGTTTTTTCTCTGGAGTGCTTAATCCTGCCTTCTTGAGAATTGGTTAAGTTCATGACTGGCATGTCCAGTTTCATTTTAATAGCTTGTCACTTTTTTCTGGGGCAGCATATATCTGCATTGCTTTGTTCAGAGTAACCTTCTATCATGATGGGTAGGGATCTCAGCAATGGCATTTTATGACTATTTGTCACATTTTCTAGGCAGTCAAATGCAAAAAAAAACTGGGTAGTGAAAACCAAATGAATGCACCTATGCAAGCAAACTTAGCATTGCATGATGATGTTATTGCATCTGCACCAAGAGCTATACATGTCTGATGAATAAAATGGTCATTCTTAATGAACTCAGAAAAATTAGTATAGCTAGCTAAAATCAAATCAAATCAACCAGATCACACTCAAAATAATGGCAAGATAATTCTAATAATAGAATGAGTAATAGAAAATTACATTTGATAACAAGACTGAGATGACAGCTGATAAAATACAATGGAAATTTAGTAGCTTTTATAATCTTGCTAAAATCATTGTGAGACTACTCTTATCATCAATTAGTTTTCAAATTCTTTTTCTAATTAGTTAATACTCTTTTTTCTTCTTTACAACATTGATTAATTTATTGATTACCTAATCAGTTGGAAATATTACTGATTTCCAGTAAAACATAATCCCCTCCTGACTAGATAATTTACAAAATTATTTTGGATCTCTGATTAGATCATAATTTTCTCTAATTAAATAGTTTTGATAATAATTTTGGTACATTCATTTACATTACACTTTAAAATTTAGTTTCTTTTGTCTTCATTATCCATCCAACCATTTTGTAATTTTTTTTCTTTTAGTTAAATGAACAGGTAAGCTATCTTTTAAAGTAATGAGATGGTATTTTTTGCCATCTCATATACATATAAGTGTACATATATTTTATTTTAATAAAAGTGTTTGTAGTGCAACAGTCAAATTTTGTATAATCAGTCAACCAGACTGAAAGACCACGCAGGGACTCTCAACCATCAGGCATGGGGTTATCCCATACTCCTAGTATAAACCTTACCTAAGCTTCCTAGTCTCAATCACCTAATTAACATCCTTGATATCACATAGCTTTCCTTCTTCATATAGTGCAATCTAATTCAGGGTTTGAACATGGACCCTCACTTTCCAGATTCTCCATAAATCATAATATTACTCTACACTAGCACCTTTAAGCCTTATCATATTTATTTTTTTCATTGTTGATCTAATTTAATCTACAAGATACAACCCTGTGGATGTGTTTTATAACCATTAACTGACTTATTTAGTGGTATCTTATAACAATTAATAAATAATTCCAACTCATGATAAAAAAGTATGCTTATTTAACAAGAATCATAACAGTTTTATTATCAAATTAAAATAATAGAGAGAACGGTTTACAAAATATTATATTAAGATGATCTACTGGCTTTTACATGGTATTATAGAAGGTAGTGATGGTTTGCAATAAGGATGTGTGCTCTATATCATTTAATATGGGAAAATATAATCTGCCAGCCCATTCCAAATTTGAACATACAGTTAACAATATATTTATTTAATGGGACCACTTGGATACAGTTTGAGGTTAGGTCACTCAGGTTGCTGATGAGTGTAGGCAAAGGCTAAAGATAAGCATTAATTGGAAATTGCAGTACAACCTATGAGAGTGAGGTCAATGGCATAAAGACAAGAATAACCAATTTAGTGATCTGATGGGGTGGTTTGTCACTGAAGAGTGGATGTTCCTGGTTGCAGAGGTATATCTGCTTCAAACCAAGGGTGCAGACCAATGGAAAGTGCATAGATGTGCTGAATCCAGGATTTGGAGTTGCAAGGAGTCTCTGGCTCCTGCAGAACCTGGACTGGTGCCAATATATGAATTAGGAACCTGGGCACATGGTGTCTGACCTGCCCTTATGCAGTTTGTCCATAATGGCACATGAACCACACAGAGAATACATGAAGCTATGGAATAATAGTAATATGACCATTGCCACATGAAAATGGGGGTAGGAATGCAAATATTCATAGAGAATAACAAATTATTAAATCTTTTGCCCACATGAATACACTTTAAGACTCTTGTTTTATATATATTGTAACAATTATTTAAATAATTGAATACTATATATATATATATATATCTACAATATATATATATATATATAAACCATGAGCATCCTTGGTTAACCATGTATAATTCATTTTTATAATAAGAGAAATCCATTCACAATAACTACTTTAATAATTTTAAATTTGAAATATAATAATTATATAATATCTAAATATATCAATAAGTGAAATATCTTACACAAATATAGTTATTAACAATAATACATGTAATAAAATTTCTTAGTCTTTTTTTAAAATAATTACCTCATTATTATCAGGAGATGATCAATCTTATGAACTGCAATGGCAACAAAAAGTTTGTGAAGAGAGATAATTTCATAATACATTATAATGATAATATTCAGCACAATTTTTAATCCATTTATTTATAATCAAATATTCATTAAATTCATTTATATTTATAAATATTGTACTTATTTCTTTTTATTTCTGCAAAAGTCTTTGAATAATTTAGTTGGCAGTGATTAAGAAAATAGCATTCATAGCTATACTATTAATTTTTATTAGTCACTCATTAGACTAGAGATTATACAATAATAAATAATATTTCTGTAGTGAAATGGTGCTATATTTACAATCAAGAATTTTGCAAACTGGAGGTAATTCTCTCCATTCTCATTGGCATTTGTATCCTGAAAATGTTGGAGCTCACCAACAGCAAGCATTATCTAGTTTTTTAAAAAAATTATATTACAGTGTAATTTATGAAACATTTTATTTTTGATAATGTAAAGGTTTTATTAGGATGTATGATTGCAGCTTTAAATATTAAGATAGTAGAATAAATTATATTAAGAGGATGGGGATGAATAATAATCCATGCCCTTGCATAGTTATTCTATCTGATATAAGGTAAAAAAAACTTACCACACAGAAATGTGCGATGAGACTGGAGAAAAAGGAAAAGCTATTCAACTTTTCATGGTGAATTGAAACATCAAAACGAACAAAAATTTTTAAAATAAAATCAACACTTTTAGAGGATTTTTTTTGAGATTTCAACAAATTATTTAAATCATTAAAACCAATTGCATTCCATATTTTTTTTTATTAGAAAAAAAAAAGGCATGGCCAACAAAATTTGTGTTTTTCTTTACATCTTGTTAATCTTGGTATTTTGTCATAATAGCAGTATTGAAATGAGGAATATAAATTTTCATTTCTGACTTCATCTTTGTGCTTATTGTTGATTCTTTATCAATAAAATTCAGTGGTGCAAATCATCTTGCCTATGCAATATTTTAAAATAGAGTTACAACTGCAAAATATAAACATATATATTGTAAGAATGTATATAATATAAAGCAAAGAGCAGATCAAAGTAAAACTTATGCATTACTGATATATAATTTTAATAGAAACATTTTTTAATAATACTTGCATAATAATAAATTTACTATTGTAAAATGTATTTATATGGGACAAAATACTATATAGGCGGTTATGAATATTTTTCAACTATTATGCTAACGCTAAAATAACTGAATACTGGATTACTTGGTGGATTCAATTGAAAAATTGTTTTCACTAAGTCAAAATTACTATAAGTTTTTTTTCTAATAGTTTTGAACAACAATAATACCACACTAGTAAACAGGGATTTAACTTTTTAACATTGTTCAGGTTTGATTCAAAAATTGCCTTCCTATTGTTTAAACAAAGGTATGTCAGATGCCAATGTAAGAAAATGTTACCAGACAATAACTTTTTGGAAATAATGGTTAAGCTTTATTCAGTGTCTAGCTAAAATAAATAAACGTTTGAATTTGCTATTTTTTTATGAAACCTAATTAAGAAAACTTATAAAATATTATAAATATGAAAATGTTATATATAAAAAGATTCAAACAATGATGTGATGTACTGTGGCTTCTCCTTAAATGAAGTCAAGAATATCTGAGCAATTATGCCCAGGTAAACCTGTTAGCCACTTAATTTTCCATTCCCCACTCTAAGTTTTCCCATATTCTGCTCCATCCCATTTCCACAACATAATCTTTGCCAACTCTATGGCCTTTATATCTAAATTCCCCTTATCTTTTCCCAAACCCAGCATAAAAACCAATAATTCACTTTCTGTATAATCACTTTTTTTCATATTTATTCTTCCATAACTTCATTATATGTAACCTTTCTGTTTTCAAGCATTTACATTCAATTAACAGATGCCTAATATTTTCTATTACTTCCTTACATAATTTACAAAATAAATCTCCCATATTTTTCCATTTACATGTATATTCTCTTGTTGCTAAAGATCCCGTTTGAGCCTTAAACATTAAACTACTTTCCTTACTATTATCATATATTAACTTGCACCTAATATTCTGTTTATTTCTATATATATTTAAACTCTTTTTACTCTTCATCTCTCTAACTCCTTATTCTTTATTAATAAATCTATTCTTTTATCCCATTCCTTACTACTATAAGACTCAACAATTTTCTTAATACAATCATTCCATCTTTTGTATAAATATATTGATATAAATTCTTTATCCAAATCTTTTGCATACCGCATTACCTTTCTCACCCATCTTGTTACCTACCCTTTACTCATAACCCAATTAAATACTATTTTGGCTATTCTTTTATTATCCATAAACTGCAATGTACCAAACATTTTCCATTTTACTTTTTGCAGCTCTCATATGAAAACTTGACCATCCCATTTCTCCTTGAATTGCTTCCTTTGCAGTCCATATATCTGCATTCAATGCATGTCTTCCTACTTCCCTTTGAACATTTTCTAAATAATCTAATACCCCTTTACTAACACACAATGCAACATTAACATATGTCAACCCTGCTACTGCAACTCCCTTCCATACAATTCTAGCTACATCATATTTATTATATGAAAACAGTGTTAATTTCTTCATCAATCCCTTTATTTTCTTTGCTTATTTATCAATTTTTTTTCCCATTCATCCAAATAATTTTTCTGATTACTTAAAATAATTCACAAATAACTATATCTATTCACCACACTTAACTTAATATCTCCCAATAAAAATTCTACATCTTCTCTTTCTCCAGTATTAATCATCATTATATTTGATTTTTCTTCATTAAATTTAATCCCCATTTCTTTACCCACCCTTTCACATGTCATCAGCATAACTTCCATATCTTCTCTTCTTTCTGCACACAAAAAATATCATCCACAAAAAAAAGACCTGATAAAATATATACTCCCTTACCACCTATTAACGGTATCTCTCTTCCTAATCTTTATATTCCTCTTTCCATTTCACTTAAATATAACACAAACAAAATAGGTGACATTGGGCATCCTTGCCTTAGTCCCACCCCATTTTTAACTCTAACTGATTCAATATTCCCTAATTGATATATATAATAATTATTTTCATATAATTTCTTAATAATATCCACTGAAGCTTCATCCATTCCCAAATTTGCTAAACTTATCCATAATCTATTTCTATTTACTCTATCATATGCCTTCTCTATATCTATGAAACTCATATATAACTGTTTACCTGAATTTCTCCTCATATCAATAAGTTGTGTAACTGCAAATAAACTATCTCATATATGCCTGTCTAATCTAAAACCTCCTTGCATTTCCCCCACTACATTATTCCCTTCCCTCCATTTTACAACTCTTCTAGCCACCATATGTGAGAAAAATTGATATAAAACTGATGTTACCACTATTGGTCTATAATTATTTAACTTTCTATTATCCTTATCCTTTCCTTTAAATAATAATCTTACTCTTGTATTATTCCAACTACTGGGAAAAACTCTATTCTGTGCCATCTTATTAAAACAAGATAATAACTTTACTTTTGCCATATATCCTAAATTCATCACCATCTCTGCTGCCCATTCATCTAAACCTCTTGCCTTTCCACTTTTCAATTTCTTCTCTACCTCATTCAGTTCATTTTTTGTAAACCTAATATTCCCATTACTATATGCTTTCATGTTTCTATCGCTCTATCCTTCACATCTAACATCTTTTCTATATTCATTACATATTTATTTAAGACTGTTCCTAAATCTTCTCTAGAGCTACACTCTATTCCCTCATCATCTAGTAATACTATCTCTCTCCCCCCTCATTTCTCCTATTAATGTAATTCCAAAATTTTTTTATTCCCATCTCTTCCACTTTTATTAATATCCTCCAACAATTTACTATTCAATTTCATCCTCTCTCTATAATTATCTATTTTAGCCAACTTCTTCTTTTCTAAGTATTTTTTCCATTTAGAATTAATATCTTTTTCACTTTCCTTGTGCTTAATAGCACACTTATATTCTCTACATGCTTCTTTCCTATCTTTTACACTTTTATTAATTCTTATTTTTTTATTTCTTTTATTCTTTTGAATATTCTCACCTAAAACCCTATTTGCCACTTTTTCTACTTCTTTACACCAGTCCTTATACTCATCCCCAATCAACCCTTCCAATTTCTTCAACTTGTATTTTATACTCTTCCAACTTATTTTTATCATTCATTCTCCATCCACATCTTTCACTATTATTTCTACTTTTATTTCTATTCTCCACCACATTACTAACCATTTCAATTACAATAAAGTTATGATCACTAGTGTATATTTTTTCTTCATTATCAAACACCTTAATTTTCCATATTTTATTCATTCCCTCTTTCTCTACCAATACATAATCTATTGTGTGAAATATTATTTCTGGACCATGTGTATTGTCCCTCATAAATATTTAATAAATTTCCAATACTCAAATTCACTTTCTGACAAAATTTCTTCAAAAGCTGTCCATTTTTATTATCTACATCATCAATTTCTTCAATATGTCCATTCAGTGACAAACTATTTGTACAGTCATGCCACCTAGTACAAGCTATAGTAATCAATGGATGCAAGAAGGTTTTTGCATGGGGTCCCAATCTTGTGCTTGCTCATCCAGTATCCCTGGACTGGTTTATGGCTTTCATCAGTGAGGAACCTTGTATCTGAGAGCACTGCATCTAAATCTTAGGATCTAATACAGTTTTTCACTGATGGGGGCCACAGGCTGGTCTAGAGATATTGGATGAATGTGTGCTGGATAGGGTTTTTATGCACAAATCTTGCACCAGTGATTTGCACTGAGTGGTACTACTGTACACTTAGTTCAAATCGCATCCAATTACATTAAGTTTAGTGTAGACAATATATTTGTATTTAAATATTATATATTACATTTAGTGGTGACATTTTTTACCCTCTCCCTTTTTTTTTTTCATTATATTTTTTATATTGTTTTTGACCCTCAGTAATTTTTATGTCATAGAATTTGCTTTTGTATATACAAATATATTTAATTTTATTACCATAAGAATAGAAATAACTATAGTATGAAGTATTTGTTAAAAATTTGTAATGAAAACTAGTTACAGAGTTAATAAAGAATAATTAAGATGCCATTTATAGATTTTTATTAAAAATCATTGGTGCATTATTTGTATGTGTTTATAATATCTCTCATGCTTCAAAATAAATAATAATATATTGTTATATCAAGTTGAAATCATAATTAGATTAGGGAAGGCTAAAACATATTTGACAAGACATGGATTTACTGCTGAAATCGAATAATTTTATAGATGTATAACATTTATATTTTGTACTGCAGCAGTTTCGGTTAATATAAAAGTCCTGAATCTGCAATAGTGGCTGTATTTCATTATTAAAATGAGATGCGATTTTGTTTGCTTCACAGATAATTTTTTTGACTTGAAAATAATAATGATAACATATATGGTGTTAAAATTAATTTCCAGACTTACGAGAAATATCTGAAATCACTTATTTTAGAAATGTTATTTATCCTCCCCCTCCCCAAACATTATTTATAATATTCTGTGAAAAAAATAAAATAAATTAGCACTTTCAAATAAAATATTTTTAAAAATTGAAGAAAATCTTAATGACTATCTTAAAATATAGGGAAAATAAAAAAAAGAAAATTGTATCATTTAATGGATTTTACATTGGCAGCAGCATAATTAATCATAAAATATTTGCAGACTTAATAAAAGTTACTTACGATTAAAATAAATTTATTTAAAGTAATATATCAAAACCAGACTTGGGAAAAGAAAAAGAATTAGAACAAAAATTAAATAAGCATTGACTAAGTTTATAGACATCAGATGGTACTGCAGTCTCTTTAATTATAAGATTTGTGCACTAATGAATATGGTTTATTAGGCAGAACAAAAATTAAAAAGTAATATTTTGAATACATTCGTTTACTTTCAGACCCTGATGTTCGAAATTTGTTGGCCACAAAACCAGTAACTTAACATTTAACAGATTTTTCAAATATAGAAAATGCTTTTTTTTTTTATTAATTTGATTGTATATTTAACCATTATACATAATTGTATGCTTTTTCTATAATTAAGTATGATACCCTCGATGGTCTGGAGCAATGTGGAGTGATGGATCTAGGATCACAACCCGGTGCTGTCATTTCATTGCTTGAACTTCTTATGAATTCTTGAGCGATAAACCATTTGATAATTTTGTGCCAAATGTAATTTTTTATTCTTATTAGTTATACTTCGTATTTTATGCTCATATATGTACTGCATTCTTTCCTCTAATAATCTTTATTAGAAAAATCTATTTCGAATTATCTATTGTTTTGCTGTATTCTATGTGTTTTATTTACATTTATTATAAATATCTTGTTGGTATATAAATTGGGCAGAAACAATCATAATAATAATAATTGGTCATAGTGGTCTAATAGTAAAACTCTATTTCAAACTTTTTGGTATAAAGCAATTGTACAATATATTGAAAATTATGTCTCTGCAGAATGACATCCATGTGATCACCAGATGTTATCAACTTATTAAACGTCTATTTTGTTTTGGCTTGATTCTAGAATTAATTATATTATTAAATAATTCTAAAACCCAGCTAAAATAAAATAATACTTTTTTATGTATTATCAATTGTTTTTAATTTGGAAATTTTTTTTTATTCATATCTTTAACAGTTAAGATAGTCATATTTATTATTTTTTACATCATTTGAATAAAACATTATTATCTGTATTGGCATTGTGTTTTATATAATAATTCCAAGAATTAAGCTACAGCAGAATGGATAGCTTAAATATTTATATTCTTTTTTTATCAATTGTATTCAGTTTAATAATTTTTTTAAAACTAAATTTACTCATGTTATTAGTAGTTGAAATTATATTTAACGTGCAATATTTTAGAAAGTGATGAATTCTCCTAATACTGGATATATTGAATGTAATTGGGCATCTTATCTTATTACTGTCCAGTTGTGGAGCAGAAAGATAAATTCAGTTTCATTTACTGCCCTAGCCATTTTGTTGGGGAAGTGGGTTTGGATAATAATACTTGGGAAGTTTGATTTAAAATCTATGGAGATGTTTATGCAGCCTTATTTAAATTGGCCTTAATTATATAATACTGACAGGGTAAATTTTTAATAATCTTGTGAATGATGCCATTTAATATATATATATATTAGGAAGGGATGAACTGTTCATGTGTTGTCTATATTAAATTTAATTAAATAACTTGCAACTTAAGACCAATTTAAGTAAGGTTGTAACTGCATTCCCATAAGATTTAATGCTGATTCTTGCAATGGTTGTTATTTGGACTTGCGTCTTTAACAGGTGGTTCAGCATTAGATGGGATTGTGTTCATTTTAATCTGCTTTGCAGTGGGTCAAAACATTGTGAGATGTTTAGTTGAATTTGGTTATGGTTACTGCTTAAAGGTTTATTATGACCTATACTATAAGACTTAGTATGGCAGGGTATAAATAGAAAAGTAAAAAGGGATGGTGGTATAGAAGTTATGTCAAAAAAATATTCAAATATTGTAAAATGTTGAGAACATTTGTGGTTTGAGATAAGGTTAGGAAAATAAGAATAGATAATGGCTATAGTGTGTATGGCCACTATAGCATATATCAATGTCTAGTTAAGGATATACAGAGTTTCAAAAAAAGGGGGGGAAATAATAGTTATAGGGGATATGAATGGGCATATTGAAGAAATTGATGATGTGAATAATAAAAATGGTCAACTTTTGAAATTTTTTTGGCAGAATCAATTTGAGCATTGGAAATTTAACAAATATTTATGAAGGGCAATACACATGGTCTAGAAATAAATATTTCACATAATAGATTATGTATTAGTAGAGAAAGAGGGAATGAATAAAGTACAAAAAATTAAAGTAATTGATAGTGAAGAGTATATAATAGTGATCATAATTTCTTTATAATAGGAATAGCTAGTAATGTGATGGAAAATAGTAATAAAAATAGAAAAGATAATGAAAGACATGGATGGAGAATGAATTATAAGAATAAGTTAGAAGAATGTAAAGTAAAAGTAGAAAAAATCATGGAAGAATTTGGTGAGGATACATATAAGGACTCGTGTAGTGAAGTAGAAAAAATGTCATGTGGGGTTTTAGGTGAGAATATTCAAATATTCAGAAAAATAAAAGTAATAGAAAAGTAAGAATTAGTAAAAGTGTAAAAGAAAGGAAAAAACACGCAGAGAATGTGAATGTGCTATTAAAAACAAAAGAAGTGGAAAGATGTTAATATTAAATGGGAAAAATATTTTTAAAAAAAAATGGCTAAAATAGATAATTATAGAAAATAAAATTAAATAGTAAACTATTGGATGATATTAATAAAATGGAAGAGATGGGAGTAAAAAAAATGGAAATATATTTTAAAAAGGAATATAGGGAAGAAATAGTATTACTAAATGATGAGAAAAAAGTGTGTAGTTTTAGAGAAGAATTAGAGACAATTTTAAATAAATATGTAATGGATATAGAAAAGATGTTAGATATGAAAGACAAAATGATAACAAACATAAGAGCATACAGTAATAGAAATATAAGGTTTACAGGAAATTAATTGAATGAAGCAGGGAAGAAAATAAAAAAATGAAAACCAAGAGATTTAGATGGATGGACAGCAGAGATGGTGACGAATTGTGGGAAATAAAGCAAAATTAAATCTATTATCATGTTTTAATAAGTTGGCACAGAAGAATTTCCAGATGACTGGAATAATACAAGAATAAGGCTGTTAATTAAAGGAAATGATAAACATCATAGAAAGTTAAATAATTATAGACTAATAACAGTAATGTCAGTGGTATATAAAATTTTGCATACATGGTAGGTGGAAAGGTGGCAAAATGAATGGAAGAAAATAATATAGTGGGAGAAATGCAAGGAGGTTTTAGATCAGATAGGTGTATAGAAGATAATTTATTTATAGTCACACAACTTATAGATACAAGTAGGAATACAGATACAGTTCTATATGATTTTTATAGATATAGAGAAGGCATGTGATAAAGTAAATAAACATAGATTATGGGTAAGTTTATAAATTTGGGAATGAATGAAGCTTTAGTGAATCCTATTGAGATTTTATGAACATAATAACTATATGTATTGAAGCAATGGATCTGTAGGTCAGATCCATGCTTCATGTCTTTCTAGATTTCTAAACTAGGATCGAACCAGATCCACGTGTGTAATGATGATTATAAAACTTTCCGGCTGCCATTTTGTATGTGTTTAATTTTTAGACCAGTAAATAAGTAAATAAAATCTAAAAATTTTCTATTTAAAATTTTAATGATAAATATTGGAGGGGCTTAGATATATATATGCGCAAATACATATAAACTTTTATAAAAATCAATAAATAAATTTTTAATATGCTATTTTTTTTTTTAAAGTCAAAGTATTTTATCTTTAATGTAAAACAAAAGAAAGTCCATTAACAAAATAGTAATGGAATTTCTAATTAAATTAAAAGTAAAACAGAAAAGGTATTTGAAAGAAAAATTATTCAAATCTATATTAAATTTAAAATAGATTTGAAACAATGAAATCATGGGGTTTATCAGGAGAGTGGATCTTAAGATACAATACAAAAATATTTTAGATTGATGATTATGATCGCCTGAATGTTATATATCCACTTGGCCTTGGGTAAATGAAAAAGGGGAATTTTCAAAAAATATTCTGAAAATGTATAAATAGCCCATGAAAACAATAGGTGTCAGTCAGTCATAGATTCGTTCAGTCAGTGCAAGGCAAATCCACACCGGTTTTATTTTTAAACAAATATAGATATAAGTAGAAGCATGGTAGTGGGGTGAATGGTTCTTAGCCTGCCCGTTTCCCCGTTGTTCCAAGTATGATCACCAAAGTACCATAAAACTGGAGAAGTTTCATCAAATGTTTGAATTTTGGACTGCCAAACTGTTGAACTCTTAAATCAAACTCATAGCTAGCTATGCCTATGCAAAATAATGAAAGACCACTCCAAATTTCATTTTTAATCCGAATAAATTAGGTAATATCTTTTCAATTGTTCATTTCTAACCATCTAATTTATTCTTCAAATTCCAGTTGACCGTATAATTTAATTTCGTTACAACTAAATGGCTTCTTAAATGAAATTCCCCCTAATTAAATGTTTTATTAACTAAACTCTGTAACCTTGACTTGCTATAAATTTAAATTTAATGTCTGCTCTAACTCTGTCTGTCTTAAAATTATGCCTTTATTAATGCAAACGTTTTCTCCTAAAGCGGTTTAGAAAGATATTTATTAATTATCTATGAATGTATTTGTTGAAGATTTATAAATGTCTTATTCAAAATGATATCTATATGCCAATTTGGTCCATCTCGACAAAGGTTTTATGATTATATAATTTTGCTTCCTATTTTCCGACCAATGTCTGTTGGTAAATAAATAACTCTTTTGCTCTAAATGATTACTACTTGAAGCACTCTTTTTGTCGAGATGAAATAATTTTGTTTTACTTTATATATTTTGAAAATATTTTATGCATGTACGGTTTAGTTTTGGAGGAGACGCTGAGTCAAGTATGAAATTTTATTTAATTATATTATTTCTTTTAAAAGAATGAAAGGGAGGGGGATTTAGAACGTTTCTTCTTGCTAAACAGAAGAGAGAATATAAAATTTTAAATATTGGTGGGATTTTGTTTTGAAGGGAGAGATGTGTTACCTCGAGAAATGATATTCGTAATATTTTAGGCTTATTTTGTGTTGATCCGATTTTGGTCAATCCATATCAGTATAATCTTTCATGGCTCAGTACAATTTTCATATACTAATTTTAAAATCTATTTTACCAGTATTTGTATTTTGGCTCACCAGCACTTTGCTTAATCACCTCATTTGTCCTTTGATTGCTGAATCAGAATTATAACACGTGATCTAATTCACAGGCTAAAAATGTAGGTTAGGACATGAAAGACTAAATTAGGAAGATCTGGGGTAAACTGAGCTTAGCAAGCCTTGGTGATTCCTGATCTTTTTTCTGAAATATCTTGAGGTTTGCTAATTGCACAGACCATTCATCTTTATTTCTTGGCGTCACTAGAACGGAGCAGGGGAGTTGAGTTTGTGCTGGTTGTGTGATGTCAAATATTGGATCTCATTAGTTCTATTTGTTTCTGAGCACATCATGGCAGGTTGATGATGGTCTGATCATATTTGTTTATATTTACTATCAGTAAAGTATTTAGTTGTGAATATCGTGATCCGCTTACATTTAAACATGTCACTCTCTTGGAAGCCAATTCCTAAAAATATGATCAAATTATTTCTCTCTTAGAATAATTTTTACTTATATTAAAGTTACTTAAAAATAAGGCTGTTATATATTTGTTTCTTATCACATACTTCAGTAGGCGTCTGCCATAGAACTCTAATTGTTTTATCTTTTTAATTTGGCATATAAATTATACTGCTGCCTTACACAAGGCATGATAAGTTATATGATCAAAATTGATGTTAACAAACAATGAAATAAGTCAGTGAGACATTGAAGAATTATAGAAATGTTTTTATTAGATATATATAAATTTAATCTACATGTGGTTCGTTTCCATTAATTTTATTTTAAAATTAGCGTTTCTATTTAATTATTGTGCTGCTATCTAATGACTCAAGATCACACATATACGATTCCTATTTTGAAGTTCATAAATAGATGTAATTAGAATAAATGTTAGAGTTAAACATTAGAATTAGTCAAGGCTCATGTTCCACCGTTGATGCTGCCGGCCGGAGTTTAGAGAAGATTAATTGCTTGCTTCAAAAATGTTGTTAATTAGTTGGTAGATTTAGAGAGTGGGTAAACAGGTTAGAATCCATAAATATTCTTGATCTTTGATTTTGCGTATGGTTGGATTTGATGTACATTTACCCAGGCTGTGAATTGTGTTGAGTTAATATACAATTTTGCCTGGTACTGTATCAATTAGGAAATATAGAATCAGAGTTAAAAGTGGGATGAGACTAAGTCACCTATTTTGGTTTTGTTATATTTGAAAAAAATGGAGAGAGCAATAGAAAGATTAAGAAAATGGGTAGAGGTACCATTAATAGATGGGAAGGGAGTGTATATATTATTAAGTCTTTTATTTGCTGATCTATTCTTGTGCACAGAAAATAGGGAAGATATGGAAGTTATGCTGAAGACGTGTGCAAAGATGGGTAGAAATGGGAATTAAATTTAGTGGAAAAAAAAATAATGATGATAAATACTAGGGAAGAAAAATAATTTTTATTGGTGGATATAAAGTAAAATGTGGTGAATAGATATAACTATTTGGAAATTGTCTTAAGTAATCAGAGAAATTGCTTGGATGAATGGGAGAAAAAATTGATAAATGAAGTGAAGAAAAGAGACTGATAAAGAAATTACCAGTGGTTTTATATAATAAATATGATGTAGCTAGAATTGTATGGAAAGTAATGGCAGTAGCATGGTTAACAATGGTAATGATATGTTTTAAGCCAATAAACACCACATGACCACCTCTTATGCTTGTGTATAACTGTTGTTAAAACAGGCAAAACACACTACACAGCAAGCTAGAATAATCAATGGATGCCAGAAGACTTGTGCATAAAATCCCCATCTAGTGCCTACTCATCCAATACCCCCAAACTAGTTTCTGGCTTATGGCCTTCGTCAGTGAGGAGCCTTGGATCTGAGAGCACTGCATCTAGATTTTAGGATCTAATGCAACCCTCCAGCAACAACCTTTTATCTCCATTTAACTACAAAACTATGAGTCTTAAACTGAAATCATCTTAATGTTTTCAATCCAAGCCCATTAGCTTATATAGTCATATGGGTCTGAACCCAGTTCAGTACCCATACATTTTGGTGTTTTTGGTACTTTAATAATCATAGCCACCTCTATCCTATTAGGCAGGATTGGTTTTAAGCCAATAAACATCACATGACCACATCCTCTTATGCTTGTGTATAACTGTTGTTAAAACAGGCAAAACTCACTATATATATTGCCACACACAGCAAGCTAGAGTAATCAATGGATGCCAGAAGGCTTGTGCATAAAATCCCCATCTAGCGCCTACTCATCCAATATCCCCAGAATAGTTTCTGGCTTATGTCCTTCGTCAGTGAGGAGCTTTGTATCTGAGAGCACTGCATCTAGATCTGATGATCTAATGCAACCCTCCAGCAACCACCTTTTATCTCCATTTAACTACAAAACTATGAGTCTTAAACTGAAAACACCTTAATGTTTTCAATCCAAGCCCATTAGCTTATATAGTCATATAGGTCTGAACCCAGTTCAGTACCCATACATTTTGGTGTCTTTGGTTCTTTAATAACCGTAGCCACCACTATCTTATTAGACAGGATTGGTTCAGTTTAAGACTCATAGTTTTGTAGTTAAATGGAGATAAAAGATGGTTGCTGGAGGGTTGCATTAGATCCTAAGATCTAGATGCAGAGCTCTCAGATCCAAGGCTCCTCACTGACGAAGACCATAAGCCAGAAACTAGTCTGGGGATATTGCATGAGTAGGCACTAGATGGGGATTTTATGCACAAGCCTTCTGGCATCCATTGATTACTCTAGCTTGCTGTGTGGGGCAATATATATATATATATATAGTGAGTTTTGCCTATTTTAATAATATGTTACATGTTAGTAAAGGAGTGTTAGATTACTAAGAAAAAGTACAAAGAGAAGTAGAAAAACATACATTAGCTGCAGATGTGTGGATGATAAAGGAGGCAATTCAAGAAGAAATGGGATGATCAGGTTTTTATATGAGAAATGCAAAAAACAAAATGAAAATGTTCGGTTGATTTCAATTTATGGATAATAAGAGAACAGCCAAAATAGTATTTAATTGGGTTATGAGTAAAAGATAGGCAATAAGATGAGTGAAAAAGGTAGTATGGTATGCAAAAGATTTGGATAAAGACTTTATGACAGTATACTTATAAAAAAGGTGGGATGATTGGGTTAGCAAAATTGTTGAGTGTTATAGTGGCAAAGAATGGGGTAGAAAAATAAATACATTAATAAAAAATAGAATGGAAAGATGGAGAACTAGTATGGAAAGTAAAAAGTTTAAATATATATAAAAGTAAACAGAATATTGGGTGTGAGTTAATTTATGATAATAGCAAGGAAAGTAGTTTACTGTTTTAAGGCTCGAATAGGATCTTTAGCAACAAGGGAATATACCCATAAATGGAAAAATATGAATGATTTAGCCTGCAAGTTATGTTAAGTGTGGAAAATATTAGGCATCTATTAACTGAATGTAAATGCTTACAAGCAGAAAGGATACAAATAATGAAGTTGTGGGAGAATAAATATAAACAATATGATTATACAGAAAGTGGATTCTTGGTTTTTATGCTGGGTTTGGAAAAAGATACGGAGAATATAGATATAAAGGCCATAGAGTGGACAAATATAATATGGAAATGGGAGAATAGAGAAAAATATGGGAAAAACTTAAGGTGGAAAATGGAAAGTGAAGACAAGGTGGCTAACAGGTTTCTCTGGGCATAGTGGCTAAGAAATTTCTGACTCTGATAAAGGAGAAGCCATAGTGCATTGCATAAGATCTAAGTCTTTATTGTTTATGAAAAAAATTGCCCAGAAGGTGTTCATTTTTCTGGTTTAGGTTTCATGCCAACATTTTGGAATAAAAAAATTGATTTTTTTGATTATTTATAAAATATATTTGATTATTTTTATTAATTGATTGATAATTATTTAAAACAAATAGAAATACACATGTACATTTTCACTTTATTCATTTATCTTTTATTTTTAAAAATTGAAGTTAATAAACTTGACCATAAACAGGAAATCACGGCATGTGCAATATTATCTGTCAAAATTGACTGCACAAAAATATTTTCAAATATTGCAATAATTATAAAACTAATATCAGAATTTAAAGCAGAATTTGATAGATTTATCAAATTTATTCACATTAAAAAACCTTAAAATAAAATTGAATTCATTTCTTTTCTGAGTTTACTTTCACAGAGATGTATGATAGTTGTCTAATGTAATTACACCCTGTATTCATATTTATAACATTTTTAAATATTTAAAAAAGTCAAATATGACTTTTTAGATTATTCACTTATAAAATTAAATTAAAAAGAAATTGATTCAGACTTTTAGTATAAAATAAAATTTTATACAAAAATGAAAGGTTGAGCACTTTCCAAAACTTCCACCAGGTGAAACAAACGATGTCAGAAATGATAAGTGTTAACTTAGTTATACAAAACTAAAAAGTAGAAAAAAAATAAAGAAATGTTTTTATTTACATATAAGTAATAAGTAAAATTTATCTTTTTTTCATCTTTTACAGTGTTCTTGCTATTATGCAATCAAAAATAAAAGTGAAAAGTACTTATTATATTTTTTAAAAGTGTAAAGTAGTTATATTTAGAAGTAGTCTTAGTTATACTGTATATAATAAAAATTATATACATTTTTTCATATACATAGTAACAAGATAGTGAGGAATATTAAAAATATTAAATAGTAATTATTGCTTGGTAAAAAGCTTATAAAAACAGAAAATGTAACTAAGGCTATTTCAAAATATGATCACCGCAGGCTTTTATTTTTAATTGCATAATATCAAAAATACAGTGAAAATTGAAGAAATTTTATTTTTACTTTTAATATATTTATGTGAATAAGTGTTCTTTAAAATATTTTTCATTCTTATAAAAATTCATTTATATATTTGAAAATGGGAATTAATAAATCCTTTTTTAAAAATTAATTTATTACTCTGTTTTAAAGTTTGTTTTTTTTAAAAAAAAACTGGATAAGCAATGAAAATGTTACTAACACATACTAAATATATATGTTCTTATTTCAAATTTAACATTCAAAATTATTTTCCTTTCCCTTATTTTACTGTAATTAGTCAAGTTTCAACATTTCAAATGTTGGCAAAGTAAAGATTTATTTTGTTAACTGTAGCTGAATACACCTTCAGCTGGTGAAGGAAGAATCATAATGCTCATGGGCATCTTGATATGTTGTAGTATTTAAATGCAAATACTAATTTATTTACATTAATGATTTACATATTCCAATTTTTGGAGAATTGGACACTATTTTCTTTTTTATTAATGGTATGCTTGTTATTAGCAATAAACCACCCTTCTTTTAGTTTATATGTTTGTCTGTGTAAAAAAGGGGTTTCTTTCGTCTTTATAATTCAAAGCAGAGTGCACTCTCAGTGAAGTTCTCCAGATTATGGTGAGATAAAAATATACTCAGCTTTAGAATATAAAGAAAAAAGGAACAAACATATGCAAATTTAAATTAAAAATAAAAATGAAGTGAAAAATCAATATTACATCTTATTTATAATTGAGGTGTTTAACCAAGCAATAGTTAAATATCTATTGGTAAGGGGATAATGAAGATTTAACAGTCCTTTTACCAATTTCTATTTCCTTATTCTAATTCTATCTCTTTCTTTTAATTTACTGCACCAATAACAACAATCAAAATAGAGTATTGTTTGGAAGTTTAAGCACTGGAAATAACAATTAGGCACGATCTATCGATCTTGAGCTGTAGATTCTACCATTTTAACACTGCATCAAATGATGCAGGGTATTTACTTCATTTATTTGTTTAGTTTTTCCTTTTTTATATTAAAATTATTTACATATAGTGTGTGACCAAGTAAAAAGGTGACTCTCTCTCCAAGGTTCCTGTAACCCTTTTTCTAAATCTATGCAGACATGTAATTTAGCTATTCAGAAGAAAAAATTTAAGGTGCTAGCATATGTGGATCATTAGGTTGTTCAGTAAAATGGGTTAATGTGCTTCATACTTTAACCATGATGGAATAATACATTCATGTTACATTTTGTTTTAAATTGTCCAAAACACTGATGAAACATTTGGAGAAATTCAAACTGTGATGACAATAAAGTCATGAGTCACAAGAATGCTTTCAAATGATTATTTCATGATAGCAAGGAGACTATTGAAGACAATACATTAAAATAGGAAATGTCACTGTGTAATGCATGCTATTCAGAGTGGCACTTCAGATAGCTTGGATGATCAATCATCTATTAATAATAACACATTAATGTATGAAGCTAATTTGAAAACAATGCATATCAATCATTTTTCAGATATAGCAATGACACTATGCAGTAGCAAAATCAGCTAATGGTTCCTAATTATCATACCTATTTCTGTGCTCTGATTGAAAAATATTGGGTGTCATGCGACTTACTAAGCAACTGATCATTTGATTATTGTTAGTATTATTACCCTCCTACCCAACATATTTGTTTACATTAGGTTTTAATTTCTTGTACATAAATCCTGAAAACAATGGTATATTTTTTAGCTAGTTTTTTTTATTGTCCATCAATATTTATTAAAATCTCCTTTACAAAATACTTTTTTTAAAATCTTAAATCATCTTATTTATTGTTTAACTTAAATTATTTTCTTACTATTTTCAGTCAGCCTTTAGTATACAAAATGACCAAAAAGAATTCCTATTACTGACCAGTCATATAGATATTTAAATCATCGACTACAAGAATCAAAAATGGCTGCCAGGAATTTCAAAATGATCTTTCAGATGTTTATATTTCATTACTTTGTCTTATCTGTCAGAAACTTTATAAAAAAAAAAATATCTGTAAAATTCTTAAATATGGCTTCACCAATATTCTTAATGCATGTAGATATTGTATCCAAGTTAAATGCAAGCATTCACACTGTTATATTATTTACTCTTGATGCTGATGGAATTATTTGAATTGGTGTATTAATTAATAGGCATTTCATAAATGTGCCTTACAATAATAAAATCAGAAATACATTATCCTCCATTTGTAATAAACAATATTAGACTAAATATGTGACATATCCAAATCTCTAACAGATGTTTTCAGCCCTGTATTAAATCCCATATCTTACAATCAAATAAAATCAAGTCAAATGTAATTGTACACTTTCAGCAAGAATATTTTTCATTCCATTTTACAATCGAAAGTTCAAATAACCAATGTGTTCTAAGAATACTATTATATTCACAACCCAATGATGTAAATTGCAGGTATGAAGCTCCATAGTGCAGAGGACCTGAGTTGGGCAAGTTTAGAAAAAAATTATATTGTAAGTAGTAAAGTGAATAGATTCAATATTCATTTTTCTTTTCAAGTTTTTTCTATACATTATTGAATAAGTTAATCTATCAATACTAAATTATAATTATCATACAATTATTTTTTGTATGAATATTTGTAATTATTTTGCTGTGAAGACATAATAATTTTTATTAGTCATTCATTAGACTAGATTATTCACTTGATAAATAATACTTCTACACTACAGATATAGTATTCATTAATGGATAATCTCCAGTCTGATGAATGACTAATAAAATTTATGAGTATACTTCCATGAAGTAGTTTGTATTGACGCTACACATATATACACATTAAATATGTTTGCTTCACCATTCACTGTGGTTTAACTAAAGACCATGAGTCCAACCACAGTGAATGTAGGCTAAATTTAAATAGAAACTTTAAAGCATATTCAAGAAGTTTTATGAAATAAAGTTAAAAGATTTTGTTTTATATAACAAAATAAAATTCCTATAATCACAATTCCTCATTAGAAAAAAAGATTAGTTAGATAGAAATAATTAATTAAAAATAAGATAGCAGAACAATGGCATTGGAATGTATAGTGGCCAACAAGTTAGGTATAAATTGAGAACTTGTCTATTGTTCTCTCTCTTTTACCTGGCTCAGTTCTACCTCTTGGACCACCGAAAAGCAGCCACAGATTTTTTTATTGAAGAAATAAAGAAAATATAGTTAACTTTTTGGAAAGAGCTCTCTGCAACCAGGAAAATATCTTGGCTCCCTGCTGAATAAATTCATAAGCCACCAGCCTTTTATAGACAAAAAGAAAAAGAACTTAAAATGGGTGCTGTAGGTAAAATGGCTGAGTAGACTTTTCTCTCTATCGTTTTCCTGTCTGCTGGAGCTTGAAAGCTGTAACCCAAGAAATGTAGAGTGCTAGAACAATTTTGCCTGACCAATTCCCGCTGCTATAAATGGATAACCAAGGACAGAAATCACCCTAAGCCATCAGTATGGACTGCGGACAGAATGTCATGGCTATCTAATAAAGACTACACAATCTTAAAAGATTATTGGTAACTTTAACTTCCGCTTGTATTTTATTCTTCATTTTGGCTTAAATCATAAACTTAGGTCACTTAGGTGTTATAAGTATATATATGTATTTAAAATTTATGGCCTGATAATTTAATATTTTCATTGTTATTTTTTTTTTTGACAAGTATAATGGCGATTCTTAATCTTATCAATATATATATAAATCTTTCATTTTTTGTTTTTAGATCACCATTATACTTTACTAGAATTGCATACTTACTTTATTTTCCTTTTTTTAAAAGAAACAAGTTATTTCTTTCTTATGGTCGGGAATAAATATATGTATATAGGAGGAACTGGAAGACCGAAATAATCTAATTTCATTTATTTCTACTTGCCTGACCCACTACTAAATAGGGGATATTTCAGATTTATCATATAACTTTTTTTGGGATAAAAGCTTCACCTTCCAATTCCATCCTGCCGTGTTTGTCTTACTATTATAGTTGTTCTTTTTTGATATTATATGAGAGAAACGCACGCAATTGTCTTTAGAAAAATAATGTGTTTCTTTTAATTTATACTTAGCAATAAAAGATATGCGAGTATATTTATCAAAAGGTTAAATTTTCTGTTTTAAAAGAAAGATACAATCCTACTTTATATTTTTTATCACTCTTTAAAAGTCAACCTGGGTTTTACTAATGTATATGTATAGAATGTATACAGCTTAAGCATTCATAGTTTATGAAATGTAAGAGCGGAGACAGTACAGTCACATATATAAATTAAAATCTTAAATCTTTATTAACTCTAAGGGTGATCTAGTTAAATAGTGATTAATTAATATATATTTTCGTATATATATATATTGCTAGTTAAAAGGGGTAAAGTAATAATTGTTTTTAAGAGTGGATATTTTCTGTCTTAGAATATTTTGAAGTAATATTATTTCATATACGTATATTTACTTAAGGTTTTTTAAAGTTTAACAGTCAAACCGTTTGACCGCATTTTCTCTTATATTGTGCTACTCAGTGATTCGTGGATGTCTCAGTACATATCCATAGCTCCCATCATCTTTGATTCATAGGATAACACCGCTCTGAGATTGCCATTGAGGATAAAATGGATCTCGATCCTTTTTCAAATATTATACTCCAGTTCTGAGCTCAGATCTCGCTGTGGTGAGGCTCCATTTCTCTATGTGTTAGACATGGAGTGCTATCCAGACCTCAAGTTAGTCATGCTTCTACACTCACATCATTGAATCACCAAGGCCACGATAGTTTTTAATTTCATTATGGATAAGACTTTATCTTATCATATGCTCAAAATATTACTGAGTAAATCTTAAAAATGTCCAGTGGAGGGATTTATCTTTATTTTGTCGTTCAAATGCAGGCTATATTGGAACAGGGCCTTAATCTATTTAACTAGTTTAACCAATTATCAATTTTTGTAATTTCACCCTAGAGTTATGTTTTTCCATCTCTCTCCTTTAAAGTAAAGCACCCAGCTGTTGTCTGGTATTGTTATGTAATAACAATACAATTGTTAAAAATACCTGCAATGGATCTAATGTATATCTCTATACATATCTATGTTTGTAGATGCAAGAAAATAACTTGCAACATTTGTTTATTATTTAGTCTTCAAATTGTCATTTCTATTGTTATTTCAACTAATAAAAATGTCATTCACTAATCTAATTATATATTTTCTGTGTTTTCATTGTATAATTTAAACCTGATTTTGCTTTGTTAAATTCTCCTTTGGGATCTCATCTCTCCCTGACCACCGGGCATACATAAAGAGTAAATTCTAGTGATGTTTAGAGAATAAATCGCTTAGTAGTAATCTGGAAAAATAAGTGAGGTTTGAACCCCCTCTACCTGCATCTCTAGGTTAGGTTAAAGCAGCTCAACTTTTCATACCGTTACAATATCAAAGTTATGAGGGCAGTAAATTTGATACTTATCAGTTAAACTATAATCCAATTATTATTTTTTTTTTTCTGAGCCAATGTAATATTTGGTAATTAATGAATATACTCACACCGCAGGTAGTTTTTTTTAATATTTAGCTTTATTACTGCCTAGCATGCTTTCAATATATTAACTATATCATTTTCATAGCATATAGTGGTGTGACGAAATAATTCTTATTATTAGTGTTTAATAATGTTTAATTAACTGTTCACATATTTAATTTTAATTTAAATAGCTCATTTCTTTGAAATGGGTATGCTTATTTCTTTTTTAATAAAAAAAACGGCCACTAGCTATTACACAAGTTTCCTTGATCTTCCGTTTTCTATGCTCTCTCTCTCTCTGTATAAACTATCTCTACCCAACATAGATATTTATACAATAGAGCCTTAAAGAACACTGTCAATATTTATAATCTATGAGCAGAAAATTGGCCATAGATTTGATGAGCTAACAAAAGAAAAGATAGTATACACACAGAGAGAGGATAGAAAGTGGAAGATCAAAGAAGCATGTGACCATTTTTCTATTAACAAAAAAAGAAACAAGCATACCCATTTCAAAGAAATGGGCTATTTGAATATTCAAATTTTAAATTAAAATTGAATACATGAATAGTTAATTAAATATTGATTAAACACTGATATAAACAACCATTTAATCACACTACTATATGCCACGAATATGATTATGGTGAAAGCATGCTAGCCAATAATAAAGCTAAATATTAAAAAAACTACTTTTTCCGTGAGTATATTAATTAATTACCAATTAAACTGTAGTAATTGGCTATCTATACATACTGAACAGTGATAAATGCAAGAGATTGTGATCTGGTTAACTGATAATGCTGGTTCAGCACAAAATATTCATCTTGTGATCATACACATCTTTTTCATATGTCTTTGGTCATATGTTTATAATTATATCCCTCTAAAAAATGTTAAAAGCAGATAGAAACTACAGAAATATTATAGACATATTTATACTAATTGGAATTCCTAATAAAAGATTTTGAGCACTCTTGTGAAAGGGCCACCATAGATTTAGCAATGCCACTATCACATATTTAAACAAGATTTTGGTTTATAAATTCTATCAATAGAATATGAGATCTAACAATGAAACTAATGCACTAACCATTTGTCTGGAATAAAGATAATTGCTTCTGAAAGTATACAATAAGTGCATGTATTGCAATTAAATCAACTAAGACTGGTTTAGGAATCAATTTCAGTATCAGAGAGTTTCGCAGAATAGCCAAAATGTACTTTTTTTTTTTTTAAAGTAAAATTTTCTAATTTACAGGATTAAAATAATATAATACCAATTTAGAGATCATACAAAAGAATCAATAACAAATGGATTTTGTTTTAAATTTTATTTTATTGAATATATATGGAATTATATTACATTACATAAATCTGATTTTCCTATATTTTCATATACATGAGACTCCCAGTATCTTACATCTCACTGGTCACAGTTTATTTAAAAATATGAAATGAATGAGTTAGAAAATTTAAAATTTGAATTAATAAATTTGATACACTCAACCATTTGTATTAATAATTTTATGAGTTATCCATGTCAATTATTTTTCTCAATTGAAGTTATTTTGTAGACTTTGTCACATGATTACTCTCATTCTGTAATCTTTTTTATAACTTCAGTGACTCAGGAGTTTGTAAAAAATTGAGGACTGAAAGTGATGAGTTGGAGTCAAGTTTTATGGGTCCTGATTTCCCAATTTTGCCCTCCCATTGCATTAAACCATATGGAGCATTTTTTATTACTTTATTATTAAATCTATTTCATTGAACAAACACGTATATGTTACTAGGATACATAATGAACCAGATTCTAATAAATATTTTTAATAAAACCTGTAAATACAGCTGCCTTTTCTGCCATTGCTATATAAAAAAAGGCAAATATATGTAAGATTTATTTAAAAAATGATTTGTTAGAATCTGGTTTGTAATGTATCCTTGTAACGTATTTGTTCACTGAAATAGATTTATATATTCCTAACATTACATTTGATTGGTAGTACAATCATTCTATGCATTGATTAAAATCATTAGTATTAACTTTATTATTCTTTTTTTTTTTTTTTTTGTTAATTATTTTGTTTATGTTCTTGGGTGTACATTTTAAAAATTAAAATGTATTGTAGATGTACATATGTATTAAACATATATGTCAGACTTAATATTTTTCAGATATATAAAATGTAAAAAAACAGAAAAAATAAATACAATTGCATAATAATTAGAGAAAAATGAATCTGATATTACTAGGAAACCTCAAATTAATTTAGTCACATAACTATTGTCTTCAAAGTAAAAGATTTAATTCACTTTTCCTATAACTTGAATCTTCAATACATTTGGAAGTCTTACAACCAGGGTAAAAGCAGATTTGCCTTTAACCTTGGAAGACAATAACTAAGATCACTAAGTGTGGTCACTGCATTTACTAGTTATCATCTAATTGTAGTGAATTGCTAGTAATTTTTCTCTAATTATTTCTTAACATATTCAGCAAATATATACGGTTTGCTATTACTAATAATTTTAATGAGCATGTAAATAAATAACTTAAGAAATATGAAATGCTAAGAATATAAACCTATTTCATAAAACAAACAAGTCAATATATTATAATAATAAAAAAAGACAAGCAAGAATCCTAAAGAATCATTTAAATAAACTTATAAATAATGATCATCTATTGTTATATCAATGCCAATCCATTTTGGCAAATAAAAGATGATCTAAATGATTACTTTTATCTGACTTTTGATTTTATGTGGTGAAATAGGCTGACACTGATATAAAAAAAGATGGGTATTATTTATATATTTATTTAATTAATTATTTGGAAATCTTGATTGTAAACTGTCTTTGCAAAGTATATGGACTTGTTTTGTTTCATGAAAAAAGGTTTACCATTCTCGCAAATGCTTGAAAGCAAATGTGTTGGATATAGGGAGACTAATGTAGTTATTGTTTTTAAAAAGTTAATTTATTAATTTCATAAATCAATAACATTTTCAAACAAAAAAAACTACTTTGAATGTAAAATATGAATACGAAGTTGCTATGAATTATTATCCTATTAATAGAAGCATCTCATAGTTGAGAGTTTACAGAATAAACTCTGATTACATGATGCAGATTGTATAACGTAAAGCTTTACTAAGTGCCCTTTAAATGTTAAAGAATGTATTCAGCATATACATCAAAAGCTAAAAAAAATTGTATATTCAAAGATAAACTCTCTCAAAAGTGTAACAATGGTTTCAGTGATTTGTATTATAATAAGGTGATTCAATTGGCTGATATCCACCAGACCAATATTAAAAATGTGGAAGACTGTTAAATTACATAAAATAGATTTTTAAATATGCAACAAATACTTTAATATTTAGATTACATTTTTAACAATGAAAATGGGGGGGGGGGGGTTTGGAGATATAATATCATTATTTGATATCCGGAACTAACATTTCTTTTCAGTCATTCCCTGATAATTTCACAACCAAATATAACCAAAATAAATTACATTTCATTAAATCTAGGTACAGTACAATTAATTCTGAAACTAATATTTTTGAACCAAATTAATACTTTATAACTTTTTATGACTGCCAGACATTTTTTTAGTAAAATTTCTAATTATCTAAGTAATATCTTTTATTTAATTTTAAACAAATCAACTCATACATCACATGACTTCATTTAATAAGCTTGTATTTACAAATGCAATGTAATGAGTGTGCTAATAGCTATAAACAAAATGCCATAAGAGAAAGCATTTAAAATTTCTATCTAGAATTATCCCTATTCCAAAAGCAGTTTTGAGCTGATGGCTCTCATCAGTGAGGTGCTAGGACATTCAGACATTAGATCTAAATTACAAACTCAAACACAGCATTTATCGAATACTTAACTATTAAGTAGAAAATCTGAAATTTTCACACATCTATATGCCTTCAAATTCACTATTGGAAAAAAGCTTGTTCAGAACTATTAGAACACTCATTATATTACATTTGTAAATACAAGCTTATTAAATTAAGTCACATGATGTATGACATGATTTGTTTACTATTATAATTTGGCTTTTGGGATTTTGCGATGGTATATTGCTAAGGTTATTATTATAGGGTATATCTGAAAATTATTCGGTCCCACATAGCTATTTAAGTTAGATAGTTGGATTTAAAGACATGTAGATGTCTGAAAATTTTGGATTTTCTACTTAATAGTTAAGTATTCAATAAATGCTGGGCTTGAATTTGTATTTTAGATCTAGTATCTGAATGTCCTATTGCCTCACTGATGAGAACCATCAGCTTGAAATTGGTTTGAGGATAGAGATAATTCTAGATAGAGATTTTAAATGCTTTCTCTTGCAGCATTTATTGAAAAAAAGCTTGTTTGGAGCTATTAGCATGCTCATTATATTACATTTATTTAATTTCAAATACATATATATTTAGAAGATAATAGAAAATATAGTATGGCAAAAAAAAATATACATTTCAAAATAAAATTACAAAAATACAAATCAGTAATTATATATTGATTGATTAATAAGTGTCAAGTATACCTTTAATGAGCTTTTTTTTCACTAAGGAAATGTAATAAAATTATTTCAGTTTAATATTGAGAGTATATAAAATTCAAAATGAAGATTGTCTACAAATTAATAGCTCAGCACAATGATGATGAAGGAGACTTTTTACATTAGCAATTGACAAATACATTCTAAATATGCTATGATTGCTTTTGATTTCAACCATCTTGTAAAACCAGACAAAGTCCATTGAAGATAATTCAAATAATATAGCAATCCTTTTGGATACATAATTTTTATATATGCAATATTTATAAACTTTCTAATATAAATTGGTTTTACTCACTTCTTCCAGATCTTCTAATAACTTTTGTATTTATAAATTTCCAATTCTCATAGTAGTTTTGGGGATATGTAAATAAGATTCAAGCAGATTATCAATTTTTAGAATGGATGGCATTAAATAACATGCACTTAATTTACAATATTAAGCAAGGGAGAACATTTCATTCAAGCAGATGGGATCAAAAAACAGCTTCTGATTTATGTTTTGTCTTGACAAAAAATGGTTCATTATTACCTGTGAAATTACTAGCATTAGATCATAGCTCCCATAGTAAAGTTTAATAACACTTGGAATTCACATTCCAGTAGTTAAAGGGTAGCCTGTTCTCAGATGGAACTTAAGAAATGCTAATTTTGATATAGTGGATATCTTAACAGAACATTAATAGAATTTCTCCAGTTTCTTCTTGCTATGATAGGTTTAACAAACTCATAATCCTTTGCGAATATCAAAAGTAATTCAACTAGAAGGGCTCTATAGCCAATTTGTCTTTAAAAGTTTCAGAAATTGCAGACAAAATTATAAAATCATTGGATAATATCATAGAAACAAAATGGAGAAACAACTTTGAAACATCTTATAACATAAGATTTGGTTCCTTTGATGGATATAAAAATATCTCAAAGTATTTTCATTGCTAATGAGGTTGTCAATCTTAAAAGTTAGTCTTCTAAAACCAATATTAATAGACTGAAAAAAAAAAAGCATTACAAAATGGAGAAACAACTTTGAAACATCTTATAACATAAGATTTGGTTACTTTGGTGGATATAAAAATATCTCAAAGTATTTTCATTGCTAATGAGGTTGTCAATCTTAAAAGTTAGTCTTCTAAATCCAATATTGATAGACTGAAAAAAAAAGCATCATTAGAGAAGAATTATAAACTTCTTCTTTATAGTGTTTCACTAATATCAATCTGATAAAACTTGTTGATGCTCATAAATTTGCCTTTGATTGTCTTAAATTAGGAAAACTTCCAGCAGATGGCATTCAAGATTTTTTTAAAAAAATTAGGACCTAAAGCCATCATTAATACAAAAAACATTCCAAAAATTTGACATAAAATCACAACTATAACAATCTTATAAGCAAATAAACTAAACAATGATCCAAAAAATTATTGTCCAATATCATTATTACATGCTCTCTATAAGCTTTTTAAAATAATTATATTAACAAATACTTTGCCAATATTTGAAAGTCATCTAACTGTTGAGCTGCCTGGTTTTGGGCCAGAAAGAAGCCGCTGTGAACAAGTTTTATCTTTAACAACCTAAACATAAAAAAAGACTTCCAAAATAAATTAATAATTAATGCTTAGCTCAAACTAAGATCCCCTTATTGAATGTTCAATCAAGAATCTAGAATTAAAGAATTATGATGTAAAAATAGAAATTTTTATGAGGTTCCAAACAATTTTCTTACTCCAGATTCAACAATAAAGCCCATTGTATTTAATCTTCCTAGATGTAATTGAAATCTTTAAAACAATCCATGATCTTTGTACTCATCTGCTTCATAAATGGAATTTAATAAGTGCTGATCTATGTAAATGTGAATAATCCAAACCATGAACCATATAATTAATGACTATTAAATTTATAATTACAGTTGCAGAATTGAAGAGCATAGAGAATATATATTCTGGTAGAAATAACTATGTTTTTTTTTCTTATTATTAATACTTAAAAAATATTTACATTCAATAATTAATATAATTGACTAGGAGATTTGCTAGCACAGTTTCTAACTGTAATTTAAACAAAACAACCCTTAACACTTGTACTGTGTTGTTATATTAAATCAATATTGTTTTTGTTGAGTATGAGGAAACTCTCAATCCCAGGCATAAGATGAAGATTCTGAAAAAACACCTATCTTCATGCTCTGATTCCAAGATATTTAAGACTGGCCTATATAAGAGAATTTAGGTACAAAGATGGCAATTCTTATCCTTTTAAAGTCTTTATCTTGTGCCTTGGATCAAGAGTGTCCTCATATTCAACAAAAAACAACATTGATTTAATATAGCAGTACACAGCATGTTTTTATGGACTGATTACTTTTTGTTTAAATTCAATAATTAAATAATTTAAATGATGTGAGCAACATGTTTCTATTTTGCTTGTTTTTTTAGTATGATAATCCCCAATTTGTAATTCTCAATTTTTCCTAAAAAACAATAGCTGGGAAACTTCAATCATCAACTTTTATTAAAAAAACAACAACAAATATTTATTATAGTTTATTTTACCATAGAGAGAGAGAGAGAGAGAGAGAGAGAGAAGCTTTAATTGTAAATATGTTACATTTAAAAAAGTCATCAAATAAGCTGGTGTGCATTTGCAACAAAAACTAAATAAATAAAAAATTGGTAACTATTTATTTTTTTGAGTTCTACAAAAATGCTGTAGTAATATAAGAGTAAATTCAATATACAGAATATACTATAAATATTAACCCAATAGGTATTAAAAGTCACTAAACATAATATGATCGCCATTCTTTATGCTTACACAAGCTGTTTACATAGAGGTCAAATTCTTCATACAATAGCTCCACTCAGTGCAAGCCAGAATAATCACTAGATGCAGGAAGGTTTGTGCATAAAATCCCTATCTAGTGCCTATTCATCCAATATCCCTAGACTAGTTTCTAGCTTGTGGCCTTCATCAATGAGGTGTTTTGAATCTGAGAGCACTGCATGTAGATCTAAGGATCTAATGCAACTCTCTAGCAGTGACTTTTTACATTCTTAGCTAACTATAAAGCTTTGAGTCCAAAATGAAAACACAATAATACAAGCTCATTAGCTTGTATAGTCCAATAGGATTAGGGTGACTGTAGTTATTAAAGAACCAAACACACCAAAAAGTATGGATGCTGAACTGAGTTCAGAGCTATATGACTATACAAGCTAATGAGCTTAAATTTAAAACATTACTGTGTTTTCATTTTGGACTCAAAGCTTTATAGTTATCTAATAAGGTAAAAGGTGGCTTCTGGATGGTTGCATTAGTCCTAAGATCTAGATGCAGTGCTCTCAGATTCAAAGCCCTCAATGAAGAAAGCCACATGCTATAAACTAGTCAGAGGATATTGGATGAGTAGGAAGAATTAGGGATTTTATACACAAACTTCCTGCATCCACTGATTACTCTGGCTTACACGGAGTGGCACTTCTGTAAGAGAATTTTGGCTCTGTGTAGTTATTAAAATTGGTAGTTATTTATATTTAATAATTTTTTAAAATTTTCAACAATGTATGGGTACTTTACAAATATAAAAAATTAATGATAATAAGAGATGAATTATGGAATTATCGTGCAAAATCTTAATTCAGGAAGGCTATGGTTCCAAAAGTGTCAGATTAATTGTACTGCAGCTATATACATCATTTACGAACAAATGTTATATGTATTTGATATGAATAGTTTTTATAAAGTAAGAATAAAAATTATGCTGACTAGAATGAAAAGAAAAACATTCACAACCAAACTTCTACGGTTTGCTATTCTTTGACTTTTCAACAATTATAGGCACTAAAATAAAAAAACAAAATAAAGAAAATAAAAATTAAAATAAACAAAATAAATTATAAAAATATTATAACATAATTTACTTAGAACTTAAAGTTAATTCAAATAAAAATAAAATGATTATAAAACTAACTTATTGATTGCTATTTTGTTTTTTAAAAAAACAAACATATAAGAAATATAATTGAAAAAAAAAATATAAAAAATTAAATAAGGAAAAAAAAAAACTATAACAATAGCTAAAGAAAACATTCAAATTTTATAAGGAAATAAAATTATAATAAATAACATTAAAAAAAAAAGTTTTAACCACCATTTTTTTTAAAAAAAAGCATTTATTGCTTATTTAATCAAAAATTAACATATCATCAGCAACATCACATTATCTTCTCACATATATATACTTTCAAGAGCTGTTAACTTCATAGTATTGTAGAGCCAGCTACTGTAAGCTTGAGCAATTAACATAATCCAGACACTATAGTGCTATAAAATTCCTAGCTCCAGATAGTTTCTGGCTTTTGCCTTCATTGAGGATTAGGATTTAATGTTGATTCTAATATATTTATTTAAATTTCCAGTTATTAGCATAAATAGTTTAAAAGAGTAAATGTTTACTGCTAGATGTATAAGCGCATTAAATACAGCTTAGAATCTCTAGTCTTCACTGGCAAAGGCAAAAGCTAGAAAGTGATCAATGTAGCAATAGGAATTTTATAGTGCTATACCATTTGATGTCCATCAATTACTCAAGTTTACAATAGATAGCTCAAAGTAGGATGGTAATAAATACTCTTGAAAGCAATACTATACTAATTAAAATATCAAAATTCTTGTTTTCCATATCCTAACAAAGCTTTTTTAAGGGTTCAAATAATACAAAATGAATTTACTATAATAATATATTTATTACTAATATTTTGTATTGTTTAAATCTTTGAAAAAGGCTATGATAAATGGTTGAAGCATTGGGAATAAAAATTTGTATCTTTAAAAAATGATGAAAGTCAAGATTTTGGGAACTCTAATTCTAAATAATATTTATTAAAAATATTCTTAAAACAATAACAACAAAAGTGATTAATACAAGTTATAATAAATGAATTCTTAAAATATCCTAGCTATAATTGTCTTCAGTAGTCAATGGAGTGTGGTGAAGACACCCACAAAGAAATTATATATTTTTAATAAATAAATACTTAAGGATGTTTACCAATGAGGCTATCAACTGGTTAATAGAATTAACTTAATTTTTTCAGTTATTCTTAAGCATAATTGTTGTAACTTTGTATGTATGATAGCATTTAAGAATAAAAGGACTGATTATAGCTCAAAAAGCATCATAAAGCTGAGAATTATAGCATTCTTAAGAAAAGTCATCAAAGAAAAAATACCATTCTGAAAACATGAAGTATTTCTGCAAATAAAATAATTCTAAAATCTGGAGAGACCAGATGAGATGGAGTAAGAGCCTTCAAGAAACAGAATGATTTTTAAGAGTAATATAATAATAATAACAACAATAATAGAATGATTTATAATTTGAACATTCATAAAAAGGCTGGGCATTATAAGTGACAAAACTGAACTAGGATCCTTAAGCTCCAAAGACTGCCATTCTACCACTGCACTAAATCACCAATAAAAAAGAAATGTACGTGAGTCCTGAGAAAAAAAATTTTCACCGTCTCCTTAGTGGGGAAGCTAAAAGAAAGAAAAGGTAATAGTTATCAAAAAATAAAAATAATGCTGAAAAAGAGATTGCTATCTGCTTGATAATGATATGAATGATAAGATTTTTTGAATATAAGTTTTGATTTGAGAAGTTGGTATGGGAATGAGAGGATCAATGATTATTAAATTTTTTGATATCCCTACAAAAAGATACTTCATAGAACTGCAATCTAGAATTATAAAAAACAGACAATTTGACAATTTATGATGACATATATGATTATAAATAATTCTGAAAAGCATAATATTTCTCATATTTTCTTATCATAAAGCTCCAATTAATTTTTTTCTTCAAGTAAGATTACAAGATGTTTGCAGCAAGCTTTTAATTCTAAGGTTCGCTGACAGACTGATTAATTTAAAAGTTTGGATTTGCAAGTCATAGTTTAATTTTTTGTGATTACTTGAAAAGATTATGTTTCAAATCTGGAATGGAAAAGGGTATTTATTTGGGTAGAACAAGTAGATATTAAGTTTCTGAGGAGTCACAAAATTAGACTTTCTCCTAAATAATGTTTCAGAAAGAAGTCCTAATCATAGAAATCATGCAGCTTTTTTATATACATGGAAATTTGATCTTCAATTTAAACCTTGATTCACATCTCAAAAGATATTTTCTGCTTACTGTATCCATTATTATCAAAATAAATTCTAGACCCTGCCATAATTGTGTGGTTTTAAAATGATTTGGTTAAGTATATTCATTGCAAACATGTGAAATGTCCAAGGTCTTGGGTGGCACAAGATGAAAAGATTTACTGATGTGTTCTCTAACTCTTTTATAGATTCAGTGGTTAAATTACATGTTTTCCTACTATAAAATATTTAAAGATACATTATGATTAGAGTAGTACCTACCCATTGAATAACAATGCTATTGAGGGACAGAACATATTTGCTCTTCATTATCGCTGAATATCAGAATTATTATGTCATAAGATTTCTGTTTGGTAAGATGTAATTTATAGATTATAGTGTTTGACCAGTCAGTTTTCTTAGGGTTTGAAAGGCAGAATTCATAGGCATTTGCTTTACATCTAGAGGCCTTAAACATAATTAATATCTAGAATTTTTGGATTATAGATATTAAAAAAATGTGGAATTTTCTTTAGATAATATGGACTGCTTTATGGCTGGCAAAGAAACATTTTTAAATATTATTATAAGGATTATAAATCAGCATTTATAATATGAAACTATTAAGAATTGTGATATTGCTCTCAATTAATGAAAATTTTATTTATTACAAAATCCCATACACAAAATATCCATTACAGGCAGCAAATGAACGAGATGCCTTTTAGTGCACTTTAAAATTTTATTCTCACCATGTTTATTGCCTGAGACTAAATTGTCAATAAGTACCATATAGTATATTCCCAAATATCTCCATTCCTAGATCAGTTTCCGGCTTTTGACTTCATTAATTGGGGATTTATATCCAAGAATAAAACTAACACATTTATGCACATGATAATGGCTAAAGACAGTTGTTGGTCGATCTGGAGATGGGGTTTTATAGTACACTTAATCTTTGGAATTAAAGAGTAGAAGCAGACATATCATTGATATAAAAATAAGGTCTCTCAGATATATAAAAACTAATGTCATGTCAGCACAGTGTCTTCTAGGGAAAGAGTAAATGGATCTCTAAGCTATCTCTGAATTGAGACATCACACTGTAACAGTTTGGTTATTCACCATGAAAATTTTAAGGTACTTGGGTGTCTGTATGAGTTATAACATGAAATATGATGGTGCATTTCATCTTTTAAATAACCCATATTGTGACTGCACTAATATTAAATTTTGTTTTGAATTGGACAAAACTGCTACTTGAATTGTATGAAGTATGGCAATGAAGCCAAAAATCATAAGAACCTTTTTTGTGAGATTTGCAATAATGGCATAGAAAGAAGTGAAGATGATCTAAAGGTATGATACACATTGCACAACATAACTTGTGATCCAGACAATTAGCACCTTATAGTTAGTAGCTATCATATTTTATATAACAAGTGTATTGATTTAAATATAGTGATTTAATCAATTTGGAGTCAGAACCAGTCACTCTTCTCTGTGAAAAATGCTGTATATGTAATTAGGCAATTTAATTGCTTGATTTTGAACCTTTTGAATTTCATGCTATTAGTTTGAATAGTTAAGGCTGCTGATATATCCATAAATGTGTTAGTTTAATTTTTAAATTTAAATCCTCACTGATGAGGGCAAAGCCAGAAACTGCTCTGATACTGAGGACAGTATTTCTCTATACCATTCAATGTCCATTGATTATTCAAGTTTCAATAAATAGTTCTAGAGAAGAGTGAAGAACAATGATCTTGTAAACATAAGCAAATGAAAAAATCATGCGATATTCTTATTGACATTAATCTTTCTAGCCAGAAGGCATAAGACATCCTACCGTTGGCATAAAACTGAACTCTTTAAATGTATTAAAACTAGCTTGGATTCAAAGCATTACAGATTCCAGACTATTAGCTAGAATAATATGAAGTAAAAAGAAGTTGCCTGATGCATAAGTATATTACTTCCAGCTTTAAATTGAACATACACCATTGAAGGCAAAAACCAGTAATTGGTTGGTCTGGAATTGAGGCTTTAGAGTGCTATACCATCTTGCACCTATGATTACTCAATCTTGTACTAAATGGCCATAGAACAGGGTGAAAAGAACTGGTCTTTGAAGCATATGAAAAAATCATGTAGTAATGTTGTTAGAGTGTGCAGATGCAATCATGAGAAATCACAAAGTTTAATGACATGGATATAATCAATTTTTTTGAATGTTTAATTATGTAAATGTTTCATAATGGAAATAACTATTATTTTAAAAATGTCTATTTTGTAATATTTACTTTGATTTTAGTATGCTTTATAAATTTATTTGTTTATCAAAATTGATGAACAACAGTTTTGATGTTTAAATGAATAATAAATATTAGTGCAAAACACACCATATTTACATTAATGCATACATATAAATATATTAAACTAACCCACAATCATTCGATGTTATTTCTTTAAACTCTATAATTACAGACACACACAAAAAAAAATTTCCCAAGATACCTTTTGACTTAACAATGTGATATTGTTGTCTATATATATCAAACAACATCACAATCATTCAATATTACTTTTTTAACCTTTATGATTACAGACACAGAAAAAAGGTAAACACGTCCAAGATGCAGCTGGCCCAAATCAAGTGATATTACTGTTTTTATATTATTATATTAAATGACATCATATTACCAACACAGAAAAAAAATAAACATCTCCACAAGATGCATCTTCACTGAAGTATCAGTTGCCCCAAGTCATATGGCATTATTGCTTATATATATATCAAACAACATCACAATCATTCAATATTACTTCTTTAAACTTTACGATTTCAGATATAGAAAAAAGATAAAGACCTTCCACAATGCAACTTGGCATTGCTTCTTTAAGCTTTATGATTACAGATACAGGAAAAAGATAAACTCTTTCCCAAAATGCATCTAGACTGAAGAAAGAGTTGGCCCAAATCATGTGACACTGATTGTTTATATACATCAAAAATCACAATCACTCGATGTTACTTCTTTAAACTTTATGAGTAGATGCAAAAAAAAGATAAATACCTCCCAAAATGCATCTTGATTGAACTATTTGCTAGCCCAAGTCATGTGACACTGTTTAATTATCTAATAACTTATTATTTCGATCTACAAGTATCATTTTTATAAAACCATACTCTTAGATAAATGTAGTCATGGAATATCTTTATTATTAACAACTAGCAATCATTTTTAAGATCAGAAATTATATTTCTTTAACCCAGTTATACAATTCAATTTTATATTAAAGATTCAAAAACATTTTATGGAGAAACTACCTTCTGTGACCAACATGATAATAATAATTTTGGTAATTTGTGCATCATAATAATAATTATTATTATAACTGACATATCAGAATTAGTTTCCCCATAAAATAATATTGTTCTAAGTGTGTATATTTAAAAGTCATTTATTTATGGACTTATTAAAATTATTAGAAATTAATAATATTTAAAATGATACTGCTAATATAAAGTTTCACCCCTTTTGAGCATTAACAATGTAAGAGTTGAGTAAAAATGGGCCATTTATGTCTAATTATTCAAATAGTATTGATACAAAAAGTGAGTTTTATTTGCAAGTTTGTTAAAGTAATTCTACTAAAGTTTGATTCATGAATTATTATAGTTTATGTAGTGAAGATAGATTCTCCATAAAATATATTCTCAGCATTTTTTTTACATTATATATTCTCAGCATTACATATTTAACAGCGGTTTTTATCATAAAAATAAAATGCAGTGAGACTGAAAACTATGCTATATCAAAATACATGACTTCAATCAAACACTATGAAAAAAAATGTAAACAAATAAACAAAAATGTAAATAAAAAAATATGTTAAAATTTATAAATTTAATAATTTTATGACATGTGAACAGCCATTTTTCCATCTCTGAGCAACTTATGTGATCACATTAAAAACAAATTATAATTTCTAAATAAATTTTACAATACATCAGCAAGTGTTCTTCTGTCTCAGAGTATCATATGCAATCATGTGTATTAATACTTTATATTGAAAGCACATACATTTTATTCTTTCTTTCCAAAGTTAATGTGCAGTATTTTGCATATAAAATATTTTCTAATTGTACTGCTAAAATTTTTACAAAATGTTAGAACATACATAAAGTTAATACTAATTTAAAAACATCAAAATAATTATACATTCCAATTTCTTGAAAACAATACTATTGGCATCATCAGATTTTCAGTAATATGGATGGCTGAAGAGTTGAAGGATGGAGAGGATTGAAGTGTGTATATTTGCTATTTTGATATAAACCAAGAACTGGGAGAGAATGATCAGGATCAACAAATGAGTGCTGGGTCAGCATGAAATACATGTATTGGAGATCATTTATCTTTTTCACATGAATGTGGTCAAGTGTATTGATTGTATAGGATAGAGTGGATGACTATAGAAAGCATGGATGTCTAGGTTCAAATTCCTTTTATTTCTATTATTTTTCTAAAAGACAAAATGTTATTGAAAAATATATATATATAACCCAGAACGTGTTCAATTGCAATGAAAATCAAACATTTTGCTATTCATTTTATTTAAAAAATAAAAATATTACACAGTAAGATTTTTTTTCTTATTCTTATTTTTCAATTAATAAATGAGCAACAAAAATTTAATCAAATATAAATGTGTCTCCTCAATTTATTATTAATAAGTATATTATTATTATTTTTTAAAAACTTTATGCTATAATCTTAATTTATATATGCATAGTAAACATATAAAAAGTGTATTATATATATGTGCATGTTAAAAAACATTATACTCTAGCAGTTTAATAAACAATATATATTCTATTCTAATCAAAGTATCAATAAAATGTGAGATATTATACATGAGGAGAGGCTGAAATAAAATATAGTGTGGACATCACAGCTCCACTGCATATAAAACTAATATTTATTAACGCATGACTTCTTAATTTATTTTTAACACTGTTATTCAAAGTGAATTTTTCAAGAATGCAAAATGAATTAAGGTGATAACTTATAAATTCAATATACAAGACTGCCTTAGTCAGTCAATATTCATCTTGGGAGTTATTTACATTTTTATTTGTGTCTGTAATCATATGCATAGTTTAGTGCAGCAGTTGAATGGCAGATTTCGAAGTACAAGATCCATAGATTACAGCTATCATTTCCATTTGATGTTTAAACTTCTTATGAACTTCTGTGTAAAAAACTACTCTATCATTATTATTATTATTAATGTTGATGTTTGTGGTGTTTTTTAAAAATATATAAAATTTAGTGCATGGGTGTTAAAAACAAATTAAGACATCATGTATTTATAAATATTACTTAATAATATTCAGGTTATTCTCCTTTTTCTTATACTACTTGTAATTAATTTGCTTAAACGTTTATTCAGTATGTTAATTTTATTAACTGTGGGTGACCATGCTCTTGGCTGGTGAAGTCAGATTCATAGCACCCATGATGGCTGGGTATGCTATATCATTTAAATGTAATTAGTAATTTAAATATTCCATTTGTTGGAGAGTTGGATGTTATTCTGCTTTCACACAAAATAAAAAAAAGATCTGTGCCAGAACATATGTCTGAAAATCCCCCCCCCCCAAACATGGAACAGACTATTAAATACTACCAAAGACACAATATCCCAGGATCAGACACCTCATATCATGTACAAAATCGAGTGCAGTAAAGCCGCTTGCAAATCTGTATACTGTGGGAGTCAAGGGCAAATATAGCCATTTGAATCTCCTAACACAAATATTTGTATAAGTTAGCTAAAATAACTTAGAATATAAATCCATTTTCTGGGAACATGAGCAAAAATCTGGCCATATTTTCAATCCAATAACCGTTAAAATTGTTTATGTAAAATGAAAGAGGCATAATTTATTGTTAACAATAACCAGACCATTAATAAAAAAGAGAATAGCATCCAAGTCTCCTACAAATGGAATATTTAAATTACTAATTTAAATAAATTATCATCGTACATTTAAATGCCACAGCTTACCCAGCCATTCCATGAGTGCTATGAATCTGGCTTTGTCAGATGGAAGAGCGCTCAGCTACAGTTAACAAAATGAACATACCGAATAAACTTTTACTTAGCTAATGTTTGAAATGTTTAAACAAATTAATTATAAATATTAGGTAGACATTGTTAATCCTTAATATGAAAATGAAGTGTATATCTGGGTTAAAAAAATACAATATTCTGATTTTGAAAATGATTACTAATTATTATGATACTCTTGCAAACAAACACAACTATTAAATATTATAATTAGTGTAGTTATTAAAAACCATATTTATGTTAGAGTGCCTATCAAATGTCACTTGTAAATTGCATATATATATATGTGTGTATGTGTGTAAATCACAAGAAAATAGTCTACATTTATTAACACTAGGAATTTTTAATCTGCTGTCAAGGCAAACCCTATAAGGGTAAGCGGTACTTATGTATTAGACCTGCTGCTCATGCTTGCGATGACAGAATGCTGTACCTTTTTCTAGTATGGGGGGGGGGGTAAGAGTACCAAAAAAAGCGAGGATTGCTTTTATGTGATTCTAGCTTTGAGCAAAATCAGCTTTATTATTTTAATGTATGTATATGTGAGCATTTCATGCTACAAAATTTAATTTGCAATACTCAATTTACAAAATACTAACGAAAAAAAAAAATGATTTAAAAAGTTTACTTACCAATGATGATCAGAAATAAAATGATGATCATAAAAACTATTAATAGTTTGATCTGAAAAAATATCAAAATGATGTAATTAGATATATCTACATGCACACACATGTAAAAAGGTACATTTAATGATCTCTGGGATATATATTTAAAAATCTATATCATAGCATAAATAAACAATATAAAGTCTCATAGGGCATCTGTTTTGTTAAAGTCAAATTATTAGGTTTCTTTACCTGTAAAGAATATAAAACATCTGTCGACTATGAAGTGGAGTAGGCTCAGAATTAATTTGATTAATTTTATATCCAAAGTTTGAGTTATTAAATCACAAGACCATAATTTATATTGTGTTCAAGAAATCATGTAATAATAAATACTTTAAATAGCTCTGAGATGGCAGAGACCCCTATAGGCTCATTTTGAAGGATTTTACTCTAATTAATATTTATATTACGCATTAAATTATACATATAATTTTTATAAATATAACGCTGCTTGCAATTAATAGCTAAAATACATTTAAACATCTTTGTAATATTATGTTCAGATAGTCCAATCGCATAATTACAAAAATCCGGAATTTTTTAAATATTTGACTGATTGAAAAACAATTATGTCACATGAAAATATGGATTATAAGACTGAAAAATATCGAAAATTAATTATGCAATGAAAGTATTTTTAAAAGAGATAAGAACTTATTTTGCAATATTCTAATTAGCAAAGAATTAACTAGAATTTACTTAATGCAGGGGTCCCCAACCTTTTTGCACTTAAGAGCACATTCTATAATACCGGCCTGGTGGCAGGCACCATTTATTTTTTCAATGTAAATTTATAGTTGGATATTATTGTTAATAATACACATAATGTACAAAAAATATTTATTTCAAAAATAAAGTATAGTATGCCCTACAATTCGATTACAATATAATACAATAATTTATAAGAAATTTTAAAAATTAAATTTATTTAAATATTTGTTTATCGTATTCAGATAATGGCGGGCACATGTAAAATGGTCTGCGGGCACCATGGTGCCTGCGGGCATAGGGTTGGGAATCCCTGACTTAATGTTTCAAAGGTGACATAAAAAGATTTTGGTTTAGTAATTAATGTTCAAAGGACATAAGTTCTAGAAATCTTCAGCTTCTTTTAGTTTGGATGGTTAGCAACTTAATGCAAACAAATTTTATTATTTTGACAGTTTTATAAGTAGAAAAGTGAACTTGAATATTGGGGTACAACAAAGGCTCCAATGTGCAATATGATAGATTATTATGTCACAGAGAAAAATAACTCCTATACCTAAATTACCGGTATTTATTACATTAAACCACTAAATATCATATGATCACTGATGAAAACCACAAGCTAAAAACTAGTCTGGGTATTCTGGATGAGTAGGCACTAGATAGAGATTTTATGCATAAATCTTCTTGCATTCATTGATTACTCTAAATTATACAGAGTGGCACTACTGTAAGGAGAGTTTAACATCTGTGTGGTATTTATTATACCTTCATCCTGCAGTGAATCGATAATGACTTGAAATGATGATGATTATACAGAAGAGAGACTTAGACCCTCTATAAACATAATATAGGGGCATTAGAAATTTTTATTTAAGGATGTGCCATATAATTTTAAAAATACAATGGAAAAATCGTAACATGCGATACTATAGAGCCCACTATTATAAAATCATATTGGATTATAGATGATATCACTTACAGCTTTTTAAAGGTTACAACTTGAAAGGACAATATAAGTTCAAAAAATATAAAGTTCAAACCAATGCATCTCTCATTTCTTGGCATTGTGCAGTGCAAAAAAAAATTTGTGATGAATTGTAGTGCTCATTTTCCATATTAAAAGATATTTTGAAATTTTGTACTATGTTAAATGGCTGACAAGCTCTTGTAAAAAAAATGTGATTTGTTTAAGATTAATTTGCACACAAAGTCAAAGAATGGGTTATTCACATAAATAGATGACATCCCGTAAAATATAGTCTGAAGAGCACAATCCCTGAAATAGGTGTCCTATGAAAATTTGGAGTGCCCATTTTATATTACAATGGTAATTAATAACACTGATAATAATAATCAAATAGCTTATTTCTGGTGAATCCATAAAAAAATCCAAGTACCAGAAATGACAGAACTAAGAGGTAATGCATGGACTTTGGGTTCAAACTCTGTCATTTTACCAACACACCAAATCATGCAGAACAAAAAAAAATCGAAAATGTATGAATTTAGAATAAGTCTGAACACCAGAAATAACATCTGAAATATAATATGATTTATAATTAGTACAGAGGACAGTTTATTGTGAATGACCTTAGTATGTTTCTATAAATGATAAATAACATTTAACAAAAATATTAATAAATGTAAGGTCATTAATACATGACTACAATTATCTCTGTCTTATGTACAGAGTTCCATATTACATAATTTGTTTAAATACAATATACATTTCTATTAAACATCACATGATCACCATCTCATACTAGCACATAATTGTTATTAAACAAGGCAAAACTCTCTCCATACAGTAGTGCCACCCTGTGCCAATCAGAGTAATTAATGGATGCTAAAGGGCTTGTGCATAAAGCCAGAAACTAGTCTGGGGATATTGGATGAGTAGGCACTAGATAGGGATTTTATGCACAAGCCTTCTGGCATCCACTGATTACTCTGATTGTCACAGGGTGGCACTACTATATGGAGAGTTTTGCCTTGTTTTTAATTACATTTCTATATTAGTAATAAATTTTTGAATATCATAGATAAAATTATTACCATTAGTTACAAATTACCACTAAGTTAATTTAAAATTTTGTAGTCAAATATAAATAAGGTGGTTGATGGATTTCTTGCGGCAAAACACATGAACATGAAAGTTTGGAATATTACGATAGCAAGTGGTAATTTTCAAAGTATTATACTTTACATTAAACATCAAATGAACTTAATTGATTATTTTAACCACAACATATGCCTAATTTTAATGCATATATAAAAAGTACACACACACATATTATTTAAGTCATTTAGATTTTGCTGATGAGGTTAGTTGATTTTGAAAATAATGCTTCAGAACTCCAAGAAATGTTGCAACAATTATCAGATGAAAGTAATAATAAGGTGAAAGGCTAAAACCTTTGACAGACATACCTTAAAAATGCTTATGTGACAGCCAACACAAGCCAGAAATTAATAAATTTAATGTATTTACAGATGAAAGTAAGAAAGTATGACTAAAGATAAATGTTAAAAAGATGATGGATTTTCTCAAAAGATGAAAATAAAGTTTGATTATGATGATTTAGAGGAAGTTAACAACTACAAATATCTTGGTCAGATTATTATTACAGATGAAAACACAATGGACAAAATTAATCATAGAATTAAACTTGGTTGGAGTGCTTTTAAATAACTTAATATTAAAAGGAAATATGCCTATGTATTTGAAAATGAAGGTTTTTAATAAATCTGTTTTACCAGTTCTTACTTATGGATCTTAGACTTGGACATTTAATACAAGAACAATAGAGATTTCAGACCATTCAAAGAAGTATGGAGAGATGCATGTTAGGAGTAACAAGAAAATATTGAAAACATAATACATAGATAAGAAAACAAATAGTTGTTACTGACATCATATTATTGAAAGAATTAAAAGACAAATGGAGTTGGGCTGGACATATTGCTAAAAGAAATGATAATAGGTTTTCAATAAATGTGTTTTACTAGTTCTTACTTATGGATCTGAGACTTGAAAACTTAATAGGAAAGCTGTACAAAGACTTCATATCACTCAAAGAAGTTAGGAATAACAAGAAGAGATCAAAAATGCAATACATAGGTAAGAGAACAAATAGGTGCTACTGACATTATTGAAAAAATTAAAAGACTGAAGTGGAGTGAGCTGGACATATTGCTAAAAGAAATGATAATATAGATGGACAATTGAAATCTTAACTGGATTTCAAGAGATTTAAAAGACTCAGGAGACCACATGTGCGATGAATGGATGAAATAAGATGTGTAGGAGTGATGTGGAGAAGAGAGGGTAAAGATCAAGAAAATGGATTGAACTTGGAGAGACCATCCTACAGTGGCTTGATAATGGTTGATGATGATCATATATAAACAGATATTTGATGAGAGAGTTGATTTTTTTTAATATTTCAACCAGAGGACTGGTTTTCATAAAGTCAAAAACTAATTAGTTAATAAAATAAACAAATTACAACAAACTCAGAATTAATAAACTAGGCAAAATTAAAATTTCACCACAATTAATGATTTCACTAACAATAAAGATCTCTCAAGTACAAAGTAATACCAACACAAACAAATTTATACTAGCCTACTATCTCATAATTCTAACTAACATTCTAGTTACCTTTAATATCAAATATTAAATAAAATAGCATTTTTCGATATATATGTAATTTAGATGGAAGCAATGAAATATGGGTGGCTATCCTTACATAGAACTTACTTTTAAATAAACCAACATTCATTGCCAGTGCTAAAAATGGAGTGTGAGTTTATTAAACAGACAGATCTTTAAATCAGATAATTACTAGTAAAGGTTCAAACAATAAATTCCAGGAAAGATGTAGTATCTCATATTAAATGCCCAGTAATAATGAACTATATTTGTTTAAATATTAAATAACATAGTGTTTTTTACATATGTAATTTAGATGGAAACAAAGTATCTTTCACACATGCACTATGAATAGACAGGACTCTCCATCAATAAATCTTTTAAAAATACAGGAGGCTTCCCATATTTAGAACATACTTTTCTCAACAAAATAACTATGATTATAATGCACAAGCATTGAAAGTTTACTCGGTTCAATTAATTTCAGTAATAAATATATAAAGTCTGTTTCAACACTTTATATTAGCATTAATATCAAAATAACTTTCATATAAGTTAATAGCTTCACAATCATAAATTTTCAATAATAGGAATGCTTTAATTCTCTTTATTTCATTTCTTATATAGAAGATAACATTAGCCTTCTCAAACATAATTTTATATCCTGCATTTCTTTCGTGGATATACAATATAATGAAAGAGTGAAAGTTCATATAGAAAAAAATAAATATTATAATTCAGCATTACCATATCCAAAAAAGAAATACAAAAATTATACTTGAGCAGGCTAAAATTGTTTTTTATGGAAAATATGAAATAAAGAGAAAAATTAAAGAATTGATGCTAATATAGTCATGTGCTACATCCAATTTTCCTTTTAATTTCTATGTTTAAATACTGTGTGCAGCTATTGAATCTATACTGGGATCAATGATAAATTGGACATTTTGGGAGGAAATTGTATTCTCATAAAAGGCTATCATACTAAAGTATAATAACTTCATTGTAATTTTTTTTTGGTAAATCTTTTTATTAATTGTCAGTGCCATCAACAGGAAGGAATCTTGCTTTTCCATTTCCAAAAAATGAGCAGTGCAAATTGTATAAATTTGCATACATCTAAATTATATATATGTTTAACTAGCACATCCATCATACGCTATGAATATGGGAACCAGATGTTCCTGAAAGTGCTTAGCATTTAGATTTTGTTTTTTCTTTTATTGTAGCTTCACATAGTTGTGTTTTAGTGCAATATAGACATGACTGTTAAATTATATATTTCTTTTTCTGTTTAGCATAGAAATCTCACAACCATATGTAAAAAATGCCCACAAAATCTATTAAAAACTTTCCTTTTCAAAAACGCAGGTATATTCCTTTTATTATTAAATCATTTCTCCTAAAAAACTCCATTTAAGTTTAATTCTATAATTTATTTAATTTATTATGCTTATAATCTGATCAAGATATTTTTAGTTATTATTTTTTTCTAATTCAACAATTGTCAATTTTTATTTTCTTGTTCTGTGAAAAATTACTAAACATTATTTTAGTTTTTCTTTTTTTTTTTAGCATTCATCTTTAGTCTTACTTTCATCTGATAACTCTTGTAACATATCCTGAAACTCTGAAGTATTTACAAAAACAATCATAAGTCAATTATTTTATATAGTGCGATGTTTTTTATAAACTATAATATTTAAACAGCATTAAACTGTTGCACATGTGCTGTGGTTGAAATGTTAGCATTCATTCATTTTATATTTAAAATCCAAAGCACATGTGCAAAAGTTTAATGCTGTTTAAATATTATAGTTTATAAAAACAATCATAGCAAAATCTAGATGACTTAACTAATCTCCATGTATTTTTATTCTCTTAGCTTTCCATTTTAATCCATAAAAAGTCTAGTCTATTTTAACAGGGATTGAATTTATGTGTTAAGCAGTTTTATGTAAATAATTTTCCATTTGTATACTTAAAAGACAGTTTAAATGTAATATTACTTTTTGCCCTTTCATTTGTATTTGTAATTTTATTTAGCAAAGTGTTTTTAAGATCTGAGACTGATAAGGTGTTATTGTTTTCCTCTTCTGAAATAGTTAGTTACTTCTTCTTAGATGCAGCTGAGTGCCTTTTGGAGTAGTTCATCAATTTTTCCTCTTATGAAATAGTTATTTCTTAAGATACAGCTGCATGCATTTTCAGTGTAGTTCACCAGATTCATATGAATCTGGTGAGCCATAGTGAAAGTGCATGTAGCTGTATATAAGAAGTAACTACAGTATTTCGTAAGAGAAAATAAAATCTTTTCAGTCATGAACCTTAAAAACATTTTGTTAAATAAAATTATAAGACAGTTGTAAAATAACAAGACATTATTTGACAAAAGTATATTAATTACATGTTACAATGACATGTTACAATAATTAAGCTCCTAAACCAATCATCAATTGAAACTTAAAATGAGATATGCCCATACAGAAACATGATTCTAAAACTCCAACAATTACATAAATCTTATTCTTGCCAATTCATTAATAGCCACATTATTTATGTAATCTGGACATATGATGCAAAAGTAGCACACTAGCAGGCCATACCTACGATTTGAGTCAAATCCAACTAGGTATATTTGATTTTTTTTTCAACAGAACTATAATTTTCTTTCAACTAGACAATCAATATCCAACCATAAACTATCCAATACCAGTCAGTAAATGGATATCTAAATATTCTTAGCCAGAGATTAAAACTAAAATAAAAAATCACTTAAACCCTTTACACCTGGCAATTGGAAAACCTGGTAGACACTGTCTTCTCCTTTAAACCACTGAACATCACGATTACTATTTCCTATGTTTACACAAGCTGTTAAAACAGAGGCAAAACCCTTCATACAATAATAGGCAATATATAGGGATTTTATGCAGTGGCAATACTGTATAGTTTTGTTTCTGTCTTTTTCTTTATTGTGCTTCTAAAAGAAACTGTTGCAGGGGTTATTTTAAAACAGATTGCTTGAGCTTATCTTTTATTCATATATAAGTATATCATGTTACTCTAAACTTATCCAGCAGTGCTATTTCGATTGCAGACTTCAAATAATCATTTGACAAATTTGAGCTCTCAAGTTAGATGGTGCTGCTGAAAAAAATTAAACGTTAGCTTGTCACAATTTTTATTTGATTCTAATACAGCATTAAGCATTCTTGGATTTCACATTCGCTATGATTTGAAGATTTCTTTTCACAGATTTACCCAATTAAAACAATGAAATCTCTGCTCACTAAATAGGCTATAATTCGGTCAAATTCTCATAGATTTGCTATAGTGCTCTCCTGCAATAATTATTTTTTTTTTTGTATATATTTTCCTCAAGCGTAAACGGAACAATGAACATTTCGTTATCATTATTACATTCAGAAACAGCTTTTCAACAAAACGTACTAAAAACAGACTTCGGAATAAAAAATTTAAAAAAAAAAATTTCTCCGCATCCTAATTAGAAGTATTACTTTATAAGCTACACAGTAAAACAAAAAGAATTCAGATTTATTTATTTAGAATATTCTTTTTTTTAAAAAAAAAAAAAAAGACAGTTTAACTATTTAAAAAAAGAAAGAATAGTTTTATAGTTCGGGAGTCGAAAATATGTTCGAACGCCGATAAGTGTAAGAGCTGGAATCAATCCGAGGACTTTATGTCCGAAAGTTTTGACACTAGCAATGCACTGTACCATGTCAGACAATCTATTAACAAAATATCGCAAAGGAATCTGTACATATTTCAACCAGGAAATAAATCCACTACAGCTCCATTAAGACCTTCAATTCGGCCACTATAACTATAGATTCAAAGTCATTAAATCAATTATGATTTACCACGTCTCTACGAATAAAAAAAAAAATCCTTTTTCTTCTACAAAGTTGATTAATTTAAATTTATGTACATTAAAAAAAAAATTATAACTAAAAATCACTTAACGTTGATTAAAAACTAATTAATATTTTATTAATTAATAATTAATAAGCTTATTGCTTAATTACTTTCGTTAATTTATGACAATTTTTCACATCTCTCTATTAATGTCACGGTTGATGGAATTTTAGCTATTGTCTTTTATTTAACTATTAATCAGCTTACAACAAAGATGATGCTTTTTTTTTTAACCTTCAAAATCTTTCAATAAATATATATCTACATCTCCATATACAATATATAGGTTATCTCATAATTACAGCATCAAAAAATTGAAAAGGGACAGAATAATAAGTTAATTTACAGAACTTTAGTTTTAATTCGCAAATGTAGAACTTTTATTTGATCAACAATTACATAAAAAGCACTTAAAATTACGTTTCTTAGTTGGCTTTTTTTTTTGGGGGGGGGGGGCAATATAAATAATAACCATTATCATTTTATACACAGTAGGTCCCAATGAAAAAGTAACTGTTTTTCTCTCCAAGTTGCAAGCAGTGCGCTATATAAATGACTGCCTGTATTATCATGTTTTAATAAGATAGCACAGAAAAGAGAATTTCCAGATAGCTGGAGTAATACAAGAATAAGGTTACTATAGAAAGGGAAGGTAAGGATCACAGAAAGTTAAACAAATATAGAACGATAACGATAACATCAGTATTATATAAAGTTTTGCATATATGATGGCTAGAAGGGTAGAGAGTGGAAGGAAGAAAATAATATTGTGGAGAAATGTAAGGTTTTCGTTCTGATAAGCATATAGGAGATAGTTTATTTGTAGTTACACAACTTGTAGATATGAGTAGGAATACTGATAGACAGGTATATATGATATTTATAGATACAGAAAGGGTATATGATAGAGTAAATAAAAATAGATTATAAGTCAAGTTTAGTAAATTTGGGAATGAATGGATTATATTAAGAGACTGTATGAAAATAATTACTATACGTATTAATTAGGAAATATAGAATCAGTTTAAGTTAAAAATAGGATGGGACTAAGGCAAAAATATCTTATGTAATGTATTTTGTTTTTATTATATTGAGAGAAATGGAGAGAACAATAGAAAGACTAGGAAATGAGGTAGAGATACCATTAATAGGTGGCAAGGGAGTATATAAATTTTCAGGTCTTTTATTTGCATATATCTTGTTGTGCACAAAAAGTAGGGAAGATATAGAAGTTATGCTGAAGACATGCGCAAGAGTAGGTAAAGAGACCGGATTAAATTTAATGAAGAAAAATCAAAAGTAATGACAATAAATACTGGAGAAAGAGAAGATAAAGATTTTTATTGGAGGATATAAATTTAAATGTGGTGAATAGGTATAACAATTTGGGAATTGTCTTAACTAATCAGAGAAATTGCTTGATGTATGGAGGGAAAAAGATAAATGAAGAAATGAAAAAAGGGGGACTGATAAAGAAATTAACAGTGTTTTCATATAATAAATATGATCTAACTAGAATTATATGGACTGGAATGGCAATGGCAAGGTTAACTTATGGTAACAATGCATTGTGTTAGTAAAGGAATATTAAATTACTTAGAAAAAGTACAAAGAGAAGTAGGAAGACATGCATTAGATGCAGATGTGTGGGCAGCAAAGGAAGCAATTCAGGGAGAAATGGGGTGGCCAAGTTTTTATATGAGAGATGCAAAAATCAAAATGAAAATGTTTGGTAGATTGCAATTTATGGATAATAAAAGAATAGCCAAAAAATAGTACTTAATTAAGTTATGAGTAAAGGACAGGCAACAAGATGGGTGAAGAAGTTAGTACAATATGCAGAAAATTTGGATAAAGAATTTATGTCAGTATATTTATACAAAAGATGGGATTATTGTGTTAGGAGAATTGTTGATTGTTATAGTGGGAAGGAATGGGATAGAAGCATAGATGCATTAATAAAAAAAATAGGGAGTTATAGAGATTGAGGACTAGTATGGTGACTAAAAAGAGTTTAGATATATATAGAACTAAACAGAATATTGGGTGCGAATTAATTTATGATAATAGCAAGGAAAGTAGTGGTTCAAACACAATCTTTAGCAACAAGTCGAATGTGAGTGATTTAGTCTGTAAGTTGTGTAAGGAAGGAATAGAAAATATTAGGCATTTGTTAATTGAATATAAATGCCTGCAATCAGAAAGGGTACAAATAATGAAGTTGTGGAAAAATAAATATAAACAAAGTGATTATACAGAAAGTGGGTTCTTGGTTTTAATGCTGTCTTTGAGGAAGAATAAGGGGGATTTAGATATAAAGGTCATAGAGTTGACAAAGTTTATATTGTAGAAATGGGGTGGAGCATGATAGTGAAGAATATGGGACAAACTTAGGGTGGGGTATGGAAGAGGAAAGTAAGATGGCTAATAGGTTTCTCTGGGCATTGTGGCTGAGAGATTCCTGATTCCAATAAAGGAGAAGCACAGTGTATCAAATCACATCACATAGCAATATAGTTTAGCCATTCACAACAAAAATGTTAAATTGTTAAAATTTCTGGATCATACGTGTAAAGTGTATTTCATACGTTCATAGATCATTTTCAATACTCTGTCCTTGATCCACCAAATCTTGCAAAGGATTTGAAAATATTCTTGCTATTCATGCCTTCACTTCCATACACAGTCTGAATTTATTTACTCACATAAGTGCACTTTTTATATTAATGCATGTATTAAATAGAGACAGTTTAACTTATTCACCACCAAAAATTTTAAGATGATAGCATTTCCTGATCACAAGATATGACATGAAATGCGACAATATTTTTTTGAGTTTGTCTTCAATGCTCTTTGCTATAATAAAATTCCAAAAATGACTTGAAAATGTTCTTATGACTCATGGCCTTATTGTTACACATAGTTTGAATCATTCACATGTGCCAATACTTGTTTTGGCTAATTTAAAGCAAAATATAATGTTAGCACATTATTCTACCATGGATTAAGATATGAAACACACCAGCATAACTTGTAATCCATATGCTAGTGTCTTAATTGATTCAGAGAATGCTGCAGGTAACTTGGAAGAGAATTTCATTAGTCACTTTTTTATTGAGATACAATGTACATTCACTTAATAACTTGCACTTTATTTATATAATTCCAATGGAAATATATGTTTCAACATTGGCACTGATTCAAATGTTCAATATTCCTACTCATATTAACAACAATAATCAAGACTGTCATGATTTCTGTAAAAGCAGATGCTTATACGGAAGCTGTTTGTAAAACTTAAAAAGTACAATGAGTACTAATTTTTCATACTTCAGTTTCTACTGACAAAGTACTGCTACACAATGTGAAAATCATAATCAGCTGACATCCTTTAAAGATCCTCTATTAGTTTATCATGTATGAATCTGACTTTCTTAAAATTTTGTTATTACAGTCCTCACAATTTGGATGTAATTTTAAATTTTTGAGTGGTATTTAATATTGATTTCAATAAGTAAAATTATTTGTGCTCATTTCCTCTCAGTTTGATGATCTTGGTCAGTAAAAATGTAAGACATTGGACTTCTGGACACCTGCATTCTCCTTTCAATTATTATTGCATTTTAATCAATATTAAGTAAAATATATGCTTTTCATAATTAATTTTTGCACTGTATAAAATTTTATTACTATCTGATATTTTGATTGCTTATCAATTTTATTCTATCCTTCAACAAAAAAAATATAATAATAATAAAAGAAAGGAAAAAGATATCTGAAAAAAAAAAAGGTAAAGCAATGGAAATGCCATACATTTATATTTGGCAAAAATTAAGTGGGAATAGCTGATATTATAAACACATGTACATATTTTTTAAAAATTTACCATGAGAGACAGAAAGTATTTCTTTTATTAAAAAACAATTGATTGATTGATTTTATAGTAGCTCATAAGATGTTTGAGCACTGAAAGTGATGAAGTGAATGAACAATCTATGGATCCTGAACTATGCACTTCATCACTTCACTGAAGCATATGGAATGGTTTATCGCTCAGAATTCATAAGTCTTTTGAGTACCAGTGGAGCTACAATCCATGAATCTTGAGCTCTAGAATCCACCAGCCTACTACTGCACTAAAACATGGGAATTGAAAGTAATTAAATGATGATTTCTTAGGAGTTGCATAGAAATTCAAATGGTAGATATAAAAGTGCAATCCATAGAGTTTGAGCTCTAGAATCTGCCATTCTACTAATGTGCCAAATCACAAAGAGCTGTATTTTTTTCATAGTATTAACAATTTTTGTTTTTATAAAACAGGTCTAAGCTTAATATGACAAATCAGGTGAAGTTAGATGCAAAAGATATCAAGAATAGGGGGAAATGTAATTATCACAGAAGGGCACATCTAATTATCCTTTAATAGTACAAAAACAAGAAATAGTTGAAAGTAAATATTAAATAAAAGAAGATAATGATTTAAAAGAGAATACTTAAAATATGAACAGTGTTAGAAAAACAAAACTGTAAAAAACTATAGAAAAAAGACGATGGACAATATATATATATATATATAAAAAGGGTAGAACTGAAAGTTCTTTGTTCTTTATTACAAAAGTATTTACTCTGAATGATTGATTAAAAACATTTAAAAACCTACATTTCACTCCAAACTAGATTGAAAAATTCAAACTTATATGTGCAAAAGATTATAGAGTGACCAATTTGTTATAAAAAAAAATACATACCAGTAGCAAATTAATAGCTGTAATTAGAATAATCACCAGCAAGATCTATTAGTCTCTTTGTTCAGTCAATATTTACAATTCAAATATGTTCCCGAAATTTAAGGGAAAGAGTTAATACTAAGAGAATGAAAGACTAATAAGCTGAATGAAATGATCAAAAGTTCTTGATTGAAATCGATTCTCACATCTGAAAAACATGATGAGAAATCTTAGATAGAATATATACTGTCATACCTGATATGTTTAAGTGAATTAAAGACTTCTCACATCTGAAAGGTATAGTCTAGAGTTCATAGTTAGAATCAAGAATTCAAATACATGAAAGACATGATCTAGAGTATTTATCTAGAATAAAGGATTATCACACCTGAGATGTGATCTAAAGTTTTCATCTGGAATTAAGGAACCTCACACCTGAGATAATTGGATGGAATAAAAGATTCTCACATCTGACAGGGATAAACAAGCAAGCTTTCTTAGCCAAAATCATAAGTTCTTGGTACCAATCTTCTTCTGTGATCATATCGATTTAGTAATCATTTAGATCTATATTATTAACAGCATATATGACAGTTTTTGGTTTATAAAGAGCTCATATCTATCCAACTATATTTATGAACTATCATCATCACAATTACTTTCAACCATTATCAATTCAAGCAGGATAATCTATCCAAGTTTAATCCAGTACCTTTCTTACAATCTCTTAGAATCTAATTCATTACCAAAATTGTATTTTTCCTTGAGAAATAAGGAAAATATTCCTCTTTCAGTAGAAGAATCAGAAAACTTAAGGAAATATTGGCTGCATATAGCTTATCCCTCCTGCTCATCTCAATGTAGCATCTTTTCTCTAACCAAACATGAATTCATATAACAATTTATTAGCACATAGACTAAACAATAACAGTAAGAGTTGTATATATAAAATCAGAAGCACTTACTATATGTAAAGAGAGGTACTCTTCACTAAATACATTCAATTAATAATTGATTGAGCTGCCCTCAAATTGTCATGTCTAAAAGTTTTACAGAAGGAAAATGATCATTTCCTACTGTACTTATAACATATACCAGTTGCCAGGATTTTTTTTTATCCATTTTCAGGAGTCTCCAATATGGCTGACTAGAAACTGTTGTATTTAATAGAACCTTATATTTGTTTTTTAAAATATTATTCTAAAAATACAAGAAACTACACCCAAGTATGAGAATTTATTGTAATTAAAATAAATTTAATATAGTTTGAAAGTGCAATAAACAAAATAAAAAATATGGGGAAACAAAATAACAAATTTGGGCTATTCATGTTGGCAGACAGAAATCTCTAATACCCTGCAACATTGCTACAAATGCATTTTCTTCTTCATGTAGTTGCTGATGCATAAATTCTGCTAAATAGGAATCTATGTGTTGCCACACAGTTCCCTGGTGCATGTTCTATCAAAGGAAGATCACAAATTTTAATCATTTTAGCAAAATGTAAAAGAATAAAGGACTCTTCTTGGTTGGTCGATTTCTCATCATGGGATGACAAGTGTTCTTTTTAAGATTAACAATTAATTTCAAATCTCTAACATTTCTTTTGTCTTCTTTGCAGCTCCCATATAAAATTTTACTCCCACTGTCTATAAATCATACCTTGTTTTTAAGGGGTTAATTTGATTTTCCTAGGAACAGTCCTTAATTAATCTTAATTAATGCTAACCTCAGTAGAATACTAATCTCCCCGCCATGCTATGACAAAGTAAAAAAAATCGATTAACTACATGTTTATTATTTAACAGAAACAGCTTTTATACGATAAATTATATAATTTTAATTCAAAGAATAACTGTAAATAAGTCTAGAGCACACACATATACATATATTTAACATTTTCAAATTTAGAAAGCAAAGTTACATGTGAAGGTGTAAACTTTTAAGCCAAGTTTTCTTTAAAAAATGAGATTAATAGGGGAAAAGAAACTTTTACTGGCAGTAATATCGCTAAATTTAAAATGGGATGGGAGATGTTCAATTAATTTTTTTAAGAAAAGATTGATATAATCTCAAAATGTGTTCAAAATCAATATTACTTTGTCGTTTTAACGCTAACTAACTTGAACGTCAATTGTATATATAAAGGAAAACTAATCCCTAAATTTAGCATTCTTTAAATATTTCCCCATACAGTAATGTTGGCCGATATTTTAAAATAACACCATACTTCGATTATAAGCACAAAACACTTAATTACGGCTATTTTTTTATTATTATTTAAAAACAGCAACACTAGTAGTAGTATCATTAAATTCACTAATGATAATTGGTATATATAGGTATGTAGAATATTAAATGGAAAATAAAAAATCTTAAAACTGCATGATAAATCGACACTAGTAGAAGATGCACCAACAGGGACTTTATAATCACAAAAACCATTTACAAATAAATAAATATTTTTAGGTGAATTTATTAAATAAAAAATATCGAAAGGAATAAAAACGAGCCAAATCTTTAAAGTTGTAACTTAGATATTTCTCTCGAAAAAATAATTTTAAAATGATTTTTTTAAAAAAAAAAAAAAATCTAAAATCATTAAAATATTTGTTACCAAAAACAAAATAATAATTTAACATATTAAAATTTAATAATAGGATGTGGTTAAGATGGGGAAAAATCATTATAGAATATTACTTATTTTTAAATTAAATATATTAAGAATATCTGTTTTCTTTTAACGATAAACAAAAAAAAAAACAAATAACATCGTGGAAATCTCATTTAATTTTACTTTTTTAAATTATTTATAAAATTAGAAGTTCGGTATTACATTTCATTTAATGGATCACAAGATATTTTAATAAAATGGGAAAAACCAATTAAGAAATTTTTTAATAAAATCTGAAAAATAGCTCGATTTGATTATTATCAAAATAGCTCATGATTCTATTTAAATAAACAAAAAAAAAAGAGATTAATATAGAATAATTTAATTAGGTATATATATATTACAAAAAAAAAAAAAAAGCAATGACAATTCAGTTATCATGATAATGAAATAGGCAACCCATATATATATTGCTTTTTAAAAAAAAATCAGATATCTTATAATGGGATCATCCAATAGATGATACGGTCACAATATATCTGATAAGGAATGATATGTATTTGAAATGTTAACTTATCAGTATTTTTTTTCTTTTTGAAAGACTTCAACTATGCCTGTGCCTAATTATAAATGCCCATTGTATCCTATATTCAGCCAATCACTATTGTATATGTTTAGAAGGTTTTAAGATAATGTCAAGAGAATATGTCTCTCCTATGAAAAGCAATTTCAAATTGCTATAAAACAAACATATGTCCAATTCAATTAAAATTTGTACAATTTTATATAGTGTTATATATAGAGCTCACAAAGCAAGCTCTTAACAAGCTTTGTAGAATATCCCTAACCTCAGACTGGTTTCTATTGCTGGCATCCTCAGTGAGGTGCTAGGATATTCAATCATTAAATTAAAAATACCAGGACAAGCCCAGCACTTTATCTAATGTATAACAATTAAATAGAAAATCTAAAAATTTCTGACAGCCCTATGTCTTCCAATCCAGCTATCTAACTTAAATAGCCATATGGGACTGAACTAAGTTCAGATATACCATATATTAATAGCTTTAGCAATATAAAATCATCAAAGCCATCATAGCAAAAAATAAAATTACAATATATCTGATTACCTCACTGAAGATGCCAGTAGTAGAAACTGGTCTGAGGTTGGGGATATTCTACAAAGCTTGTTTGCAAGCTCTATATATAACATTTGTAAATACAAGCTTATTAAATTAAGTCATGTGACATTTGACTTAATTTTTTTTGCAATTTTATATAAGAATGTATGAAGATTTAAACTCTGGTGTTAATGGATGTTAGAAAAAACCACATTGACTATCTTTGGAGTGAATATCCTAAATAATGATCAGACTGGGTATCTAGTCATATTTCTTGACCATCATTCCCATCAAACATGGTTAAATACAAGGAGATTCTATCTCTTTCCACTATTGATGTTATATAATTATTAATAAATCTGCTATAGGATGTCATCTCTAAAATAAAAACATCTGTAGGCAGGGTTCAAATACCTGCTTAGCTTCTTAGATGTTAACCCCACCCTCCCAATTACCCACTATTAATTCAAAAGAAAAACATGACAATGCATCACAGAAGTATGTGTAATAGCTATAATTAACTAGTTTGGAATGAGATAGAGAAATGGACAACTAGACTTAAAATAATATAAATAAAATAAAATAAAAATTTATTTACAGTATTTACACTCCTTATATGGAACTTAGGATGAATCTAATGTATAAAAAATACATATATTTAAGTATTTATTTATATCAGAGAATATTCATTTAACTAGATTGAATTCAATTTACAAGCTCCGCTATACATCCTGTATAAAACGATCACATAATTATTATTATTCAAATATAACTTTAATAATACAAATAAAGATTGGCAAAATATAAATCAGTTAATATATAAATATATAAAAGTTAGAATAAATTTATTAATCTAAAAAAATTAATTATAAACTGTATTTGCTTTACTATTGAAAAAAAATTACATTAAGGAGAAAAAAAAAATTAAATACATATTTAAGGGGAAAACAAAATACAGTACTAAACTTATTTAGAGAATATTAATATTAATTTTAATATTTACTATAAATATTTTTTTTATAAAGACCTTTTATTTTACATAAAAATTTATCATAGCAACAAAATTCTGATTTTACTTTTTCATTGACAAAAAATACAGATTGGAATCCTTTTTAAAAATTGATCTGTAAGACAAGTTTATTTGAAAAGTTTAAAGCTTCATTTGAAGTACTTTTCTTGAGTTATTTTCCGGATCGAATGATAAGTAGACTGGATTATGCATTCATCACGAATAAACTGACAGAAATCATGTAAAAAACACTGACGTATGCTGCTAGTTCAAGATTCTCAATGATTAGTACATGTAGAAATGAAACACTTTTAAAAATTGGCATCTGCAGGAGGCTATATATTTCCAAGTTTAGTTTTCCAGAGTGCTTATAAGATGTTTCACAAAGTGAGATTTTCAGCTATTGAATCGTTTCCATATTAACTGTAGTTAAATAGTTTGCACACTAAATGCTTCTTAATTAACTGCAAATTCCATTCTAATCAGCTCAATTTTCTGGAATGCTATTAAACATAGTTTTTTGCTTGTTGAAGTGATCCAAAAGTCCTTGACCACCATGATATTACAGCTTTCTTAAAACAAGAAAACTTTCTCTCTACATATAAAAACTAAAAGACTGGCATCTCTGACAATTTTTTTTCCACCAATGCTATTCAAGATTACAGCTAATAAATCTGGGTATCTTTATGAAGTATTATAAATTAATTTTAAAAAATCAAGATTACATTTTTTTATAGAAAATATATCTCTTGTTGATATAAATAAGAATGAAATAAATAAATCACTTGTGGCTTTTAGGAAAAAAAACAATTAATTCCAACCTGGATACTTTTGATTATATTATTTCTTTCCTTCTTTCTTTATTATATATCTATTTTAGAGTATGGGTGAAAAATATGGGTCAGACCAGCTTTATTTCTAAAAGGAGTTTGAACTGGTACAATAGCGCTACAATCAAAGAAATAAGATTAATAAAATTGTGAATATGCATTTCCATTTCTCCTTATAACATTCATCACATCATCTAGTTGAATATTTAACTATCAACACTTTTATTTTATATTTCTCAAAACAATAAACAAAAATCATTTTTGTATTTAGACCTTTTTATATTATTATTTTTAAATATATCACACAAAAAATCTATCTATTCACTTTTCTTTAAAAGATTAGACCAGCATTTTATCCATCAAGAGAAGGAATCTTGATCTGCAATTGTAGGATGTATAAGAATCCATCACTGCTTTACATAATGCAGGGTAAAGACATCACTATAGTTATTTCAATTTTAATATAGCAAGCAACAACAATCCAAACAATAAATAGCATATAAATCAATGTAATATCCTTGATCAATATGTAATTTCCAGAGACTTAGAGGATAATTTACATAAAGAACTGAAGTTGATGATCCACTACACACTTAAGCCATGCTTCATTAAGACTTAATGACTAGTCTACATTTGCAATCCATTTACATCTATGAAATGCCTTGCTCTTATACCTAGAGACTTAATGACAAATAAGTAATAATATGTAAAAAAATGTAAAGTTATTAAAAGGTCTGGCACAGTGTCAGATATCACATTCAATACAGAGTACCATGATAACATTAAGATTCCAAGTCAATGCTAAAAATCTCATTTCATAACTAGAAAAGCAGGCATAACTAAACAAACTCTTAGTACAAAGCTGCTTTCTCCCTTCAAAATAAAAACATACAATATACTATTAACAACAATAACTAAAATAATAATAAAACAGTAACAAAAATCTAAATAAAAATGTCCCTTAAAATCATAATTATTTAAACAAATACTGAGTCAACACCAAGAGTTGGCTTTCCTTATTATCCACACATGAATAAAAACCTTCCATTTCTCCAGTATTTCTTTACTGGTCTAAGTATCCTTGTTTGGAATGACTTGAAAATTTTCCTATCGGCATTCTGGTGCTCTGTAAACAAGTGGATCACAACACCTTCTTTATGATTTTAAAAAGTATTAGTCATACCAAATCATAAATACTGCCAATCTCGTAAGTGTCTGTAAGCTATAACCAATTTCCTTTCTTCAGCCATCAGGTTAAGATTACAATATTGTTTTAGAGTGTTTAATTGTTCTACAGGTGATTCACTAAATAGGCCTATAAATATTATTTTTAAAACCTTATTCACATTCTCAATATTAGAATTTTAAGATTCATTCCCCACAAGTTTCATTACATATAGCCTTTCTGGCTTCAGTCTAGAATTTTCTTGTAAGCTTTCTCTATTGTTTCTATTTTCTTTAATCAGTGGATTACAACTGCTTTAAACTGTTTTCTATACAACAATCTTTTACTACTATCTCAATACTACATTCTTTACTTTCCACATTAATTTTAAATCCTTTACCCTTATGGTTAGTCATCTATATTTTCTCTGACATCACTACATTTTTGCTATTTTCTCTCCTACTCCTTCTCGTACTTGGAGTTCTATTTTTTCTGTCCTTTCTTCATATTCATCTTGTTTCTCTTTCAACCCATTCAAACTCTACATACAGATTCTATCACATTTTGATTCTCTACTTTTATCTCTTCTCACTTCATTCAACCTCATTACTATTACCTGTTGGTGTTCTTTTATTGCAGTCATCATTTCTCTTAATTCTACTACTCATTTCTATTGGCTTTCCTGCATAGCCTAAAATGATGTCAAATCCTTCTTCATTGCCTTTCCTGCATATCGTGCCTCATTTTCTGTTGGCTTTCCAAGATCAAAATATATATCATTTGTAAATTTATTACTGGGCAATGTGATTACTATAAGTTGGCCTCCTCTGTTTTCAGATTCTAACTCTGTTGGTTGTTCCATATCTTACATGATTGGTTTCTCAATATTCAAATACACTTGATTTATATATATAAAAAAAAGTCACTATGTATGCAATGTAGATTGTAATTATAAATTAGTTAAAGCATATTGAAAAGGATGAAAATTAATATTTGCTGAAAACAACTTTTTTGTGAATGATTATTATTATATATATTATTGCTGTTATATAATATTTTATATTATATCATTGATATATTTAAATACATTTCCATTTTCTTCAATTCCAATCTCATAATTGTTAAATTATCAATGACTATATTAGTTTAATACTATACTTTACTATTATTTGAAACTTTTACTGTTCACATAATATTAATACAGAATATTTTATTTATTTATTTATTTTTTATTCATTTCCATTACTTGCATAAGATGTGAATATACTACTTTATTTACTATCATCACACAAAATTAGTACACTAATTTACACCTTTTTATATAGCAATCATTATTTTAAGCTTGCTGTCTCTGCCTTCACCACTACTTACTAAATTAATCATCAACTTAAAAATTACATATATACTCAAATCAATATAAACTTAAACTATATACAAACTCAAAGGGGCATACAAAAATCATAATGAGAATCAGTATAACCTGTTAAAGTTCCTAGACTTGCTTTGATATGTTCGAAGGCAAATCTTCACAGTTGAAGCACTTTAAGACAATATAAGATGATATGCAGCATTATGGTGCTGCAAGTCCATATTCATCTATGAGCAAGTACCACTTGGTTGAACAATTATAGACCAGGTGCTCTGCTGATAAATTATTAAAATTCCTTTATGTCTAATTGGTTGATCAATTCAGATCCTGCTCACATTATTTAAGAATTTTATTATCAAGGAAATTTTTTTATTTTCAATTATTATTAATTAACCAGGTTTAGTTAGATTTTGTTAAAATTCAATTTAAAGAATCTAATTAAAGTTATTTTGTCTGATTTGTAATTAATCTTTTTGTAACTCCAAATTTTTATTTATTTACATATTTGATATTTTATTTTACTTATTTGGGATGGGGGGACCCAAGATGGCACTCAAACTACTTATGAACTCCCAAACAATAAAGCCATGTGTTTGTTTCTTTTTTTTTTTTTTGGTACTTGAGAGTTTTCAGTAAACCAATATGGTAGCCTGTAATTTTGATAAATGTACAGTTTTGGGGACTCCCAAAAATGTTTACAAAAAAATGACTGCTAGGAAATATTGTACTTAATAATTACATTTTATTTTTTATTACTGCTAATTAAAAAAAAATCATTGTGGAAAAATTAATTAAAATATTTAGTTTATTTTCTTTTTCATTAACTTAATAACAGAAAAATGGGGAAAAGGACAATATTTACACTTTATGTCAGCGGCATGCAATCATATTGTGAACATTAATGCACACTTTTCAGAAGGTCAGGATCCTGTATCTTTGGAAATAATCCACTGCATCACATTCTGTGCCAGGAAGGTTCCAAATTTTTATTATTATGACATTTTACCAAAAAAACTGCTGACAAAAAAAAACACACTGAATTGAATCAAAGAAGGACAATGTTAAGGGCATTCTATCACTCCCCAAGTTATAAATAAATTAAAAAAAAATTAAAATAGCTTTTAAATGAAATTTATCAAAATATATTCCTTTTTTAAAATTTAACAATTGATTTATTAATTTTGTTTTAATTTAACAACTAACACATCTTTGGAAGATAATAGGCCACTGAAACTGTACATTTATTAAAAATACAGGTTTCCATTTTGATTTACTTGAAAACTCACAAGTACTTTTTTTAAAAACTTTATATGAGTATGTATTTTAACACACACACACACATATATATAACAACTAGTAAGTTTTATGTCGATATATACTATAATTCATAGATTCATTTGCATAATCATTGCAAAATTCATCTCCAGTGTATCATTTTTAATATTATTTTGTCTTTTTCTTTTTTTTTTTTACTGAATTAAAAATGACTACCTCATTTCTGAGTAACTATTACTACTAATGATGAAAGATCGAATTGTGAGTAAAAAGTTATTCCTATATATTATATGTACAAAATCATTCTATAGTTATCACATTTTAAATGACTAGATCGACTGAACTGGTAATTAATCATGGAAACATTTGTTCACTACACATTTAAATAATTTAAATTTAAGTGAGTAATTTATCATTTATCAGTGAAATAAATGTTTCTTTATCTTTAGAATTTATTGATTTAAAAATATTTAGAGAATGGGAAAATATTATATATCAAAAGATAATATAGAATAACTTTAAAACGGTAATATTTTACAAAATTTCCAATAGTTGTAGACAAAAATGGCGTCCATTTTAAAATAGTTTGTATTTGCAAAGTATTTCATTTTATTAGATTTAATACTTTTTATAAACTAAATGTTCAAATTAATTAGTAAATGTTAGCTTTTATGCGGACACACACACAAGTATATAATATATACAGACGATAAGTTCTAGATATAATGTAGCGATGTTCCTAAAAATAAACTTAAAATTATTTTTTTTCCATTCAATTCCAATTATCTAAAATTTATGAATACAAATTACAACAAATTTTAAACTCATTTTTAAGATATAATAACCGACTGCTGTAAAATAGTGCGAGAATTAATATCATCCACTTTAGATAAATACATTAATAAGCATAATTATGAGATTACATTTTTTAGGCTTTAAGAAATTTATATTATTTATCATAAGTAGATGTTAAAGTAGTTATTAAAATCAATTTACAAATATCTAATTGCTTTTAGATGTTTACTGAGGTGAAGGCAAATATATATTATACTGAAGATTTGGGATGATAGTATTTTAAATGTGATATGTTGGACTATTTCCATCATCTAACATTAAATGTTGAATGTCTAGAAAATTTTAAACTTTATTTAAAATTTTCAAATACAAACAACTGTTAATAATAACAAACAAAGACAATGCAGGTTTGATTCTTCACTTTTCTTCAGATGTTGCTGGCCTGACCAGTGACAATGCTAGCATAGAAGTTGAACTTTAATGTTTGGATTCTTGAATATAAAATTTTAAGGCAATGCTCTAATCAACTGAGCTATTCTGTCAAAGGCAATGATATCAATTAGATTATATACTGATTCAGGATAAATATAAGAATGCTATTAAGAGTTTGTGTGCTTTGCCTGGACTGGTATGAACTCTGATCATAATTTGGTTATGACTAGATTAAAGTTGAGTTTAAAAAGAATAAAATGTGGGAAAAGATGTGTAAGATGTAACTTAAAAAAATAGAAAAAAATGAAGAAAAGAAGATTTGGTTTAATATGACAATATTGACTCGGGAAGAGCAAAGTGCATATAGAAAAATTAATAATGAACTAAAAAGAGAAACAAATTTAGCAAAAGAAAAATGGCTGGAACAAAAATGTAGAGAGACAGAACTATTTCATTAAGCAAAAAAAATATGATCTAGTATTTGATAGAATTAGAAATGTCACTTGAGGGGGGGGGGGAGAAATGGCTCACAAGTGAAATTGCTAATAAGAATGGAAAAAGATTAATTGATAGAGTGATATATTGAAAAAATAGAAAGAATATCTTCAATGTTTATTTAGAAAAGAAAATAATTCAATTATTTATGAACTTAAAATGATGATGTTGAACTAGATGATAAAGGTATGGACATATTAATAGATGAAGTAATAAATAAAAAATGGTAAAGCTGTCGGATTTGATATAAGTTAAATTTTTTATAAGAAATGAGAGAAATTACTATGAAATACGGCTATGATTATGAGGGCTTTGAACCTTGAAAGCGCTTAGCTATTTAATGAATAGATATGAAAATAATATATATTTTCTTTATTTGTTTTTAGTTTTGTGTGCTTGTGCGTGTTAGGTCATTTTATATATTTTGATTCATAATTAGCCACAAAGTATAAACTATTTGTTTATGAAAGAAATTGTTGAACTTTGCACTTTGTTATTCTGAAAACTATAATAATTTCAATTGCCAAAAAAAAAAAAAGCTGTTAAATATGAAGAATACAAAACAACAAGTTTGTTATCTCATGCTTCTAAAGTTTTACTGAGGATTTTAACTCAAACAATTGGGAAGATTAGAGCATTATATTGGAGAAGAACAAAAGAGGAAAAAGTACAAAACTTGCTATTGGTGTTGTTAGACAATTGAGAAAGATATATTTGAAAAAAAAAAAAAGAATTGGCATATGTAATAGAGTAATCTTGAATAAACTTATGATCATCTCGAAAAATAAAAAGTATTTTGGAAAGAGAGGAGATTGATTTACATGTATATTGGGCAAAGAATAAAAATTAAATTGAGGAATAATGATATTAATAAAGTTAATATAGAAAGAGGAATTGGGCAAAGATGCAGTATGTCACCTGTGCTTTATTTAGATTGTAGAAGAGCAAATGTTGGAAGTAGAATAGTAAAATGTACAAGATTATAGATGACTTGGCTCTTATAGCTGAGGATGAAGAGTCTTCAGAATATGTCGAATAAATTGGAGGAAGAATGTATAAAATATGGAATGAAGATTAATGTTGAGAAGTGTTTATAGATAGGAGGAATACAAAAAGGCTGCAAGTTGAAATACATGACAATATAGTTCAATAAGTAAATGGATTTAGATATTTGTGTAGATGGTTGGGTAAGGATGAAAGAAGTAAAGATGAAGTTAAAAGAAAAATAGCATTGGGAAGGGAGGTATTTACTAAGAGAAAGAAAATATTTTTTTGACCTTTGAAGAAAGAATTAAGGAAAAGATGGTTGTGAAACATGGACAATTAGTAAAAAAAAAAAAATAGTAACAGATTGGAAGACTTTGAGATGTGGTTATGGTGAAAGATTGAAAAAATTAGTTGGATGAATAAAATGACAAATGAAGTTTTGAAAAAAATAAATAAAATAAAAAAATGATTGAGGAAATTAAAGATAGAAAGAATGCTTTAATGAAAGATGTTTTGGGGAAAATGGCAAGTGAAAACAAAAAGAAAGGACAGAAAAAATTGACTTTTCTGGATGATATGAGATGTGAAGAGATACATCAATTTAGAAAACTGGGCTATGAAAAAAATAAAATGAAGAAATGGATGAAGTTGTGATATGACTGCTCTCTAGATCTGTCCATAGGACAGATTGCTATTGATTAAAATAAGAACTGATAAAACGTATTTATTAAAACAAATAGGCATACAGTACTTTGTCTCAATAGAAAATTATTTCTACTAAAAGCACTCCAACCAAGTTTAATTCCACGATTAATTTCATCCATTTAGTTTCCATCTGTATTAATAATCTGACCAAGGTATTTATAGATATTAATTTCTTCTAATTCACCATTATCAGTCTTTATTTTCTTTTGAGAAAAACTATTACACATTATTTTAGTTTTTTCTTAAGCATTCATTTTTAGTTTTAATTTTTTTACTTTCATCTGATAACTTTTGTACGATTTCCTAAAGCTTTGAAGCATTAAGCAAAAACAGCTACATTATCTGCAAAATGTGGATGACTTAAATAATCTCCATTTTATTTTTAATTCCTTAGCTTCCCATGTTGTAAAACTGCTGTAAAAAGTTTTGGACATGTCGAGTCATATACACTTTTCAATGTTAATTTTCATAGTATCATATATAATTTAATCACCGATGTTCAAATTTTTATACATATTCTTCAGAATACAACAATATACTGGGTCTCTACCTCGATTATCCAATACTTTAATCATTGAAGAAATGCTTTTAAAATCAAACAATTTTACATAATCTGGAATCAAAATCATAATGGTAATTCTTATTTACTGATCCTTTCTATAACTTCATTCAATTTCTTGGATGTAATCCACTATGTTAAAACCACTTTTAGTCCAGTTTGTTCTTTTTGTTGTTTAAAATCCAGAGTTTGTTCTAGATAAGTTGTCATTTTCTTGATGAAAATTTTGTATAGAACTGATTTAAAAAATGACAGGTCTGTAATTCTATCTTTTTTATCATCTTTTTATCATTTAGACAATTCGCTATAGAACTTTTCCAACACTTTTTCTATTTCTTCATCTGCTTTTAAGATATCAATTACAATTCCTTCATTACCTGGAGCCTTTCCCTTCTTCAGAAAATTTAATTGCATGTCTCACTTTTTCATTTAAAATCCTGAACAATTCAGAAGATATAGTAATCTTAGAAGGTAATTTTCCTTGTTATTTATTGCTGGATAACTCATTATAGAGCTCCTCCACACATTCCAAGATGGTAACTTTTTTTAATACTAGTTCCATATTTTCTTCTTACCACAGAAATAAGTTTCCTACTAATGCCAAAATGTTGTTTAACATTTTTGAAATTTTTATTATCTTCTATAATTTATTTACCCTTTTTTTATACTATTATACAAATCCCTAGCTTCTTCTTAATGGATCATTTTTATATATTTTAATATTGTTTCTTTTCTTATATCAATAGAAAATTTATTGGTAAACTAGTGCTTTTTAATATCAGCTATCTGTGTTCTTAATAATGTAGCAACTATCTTCCTATTGATTACATTCAAATCAGAATGATCTTCAAAATCTATTAATATTTTAAAACGATTTCGAAGTTCTAATTTAAATTCAGTGGAAAGTTTCTGAAAGTTAGAAATATCAATTGGGAATACTGTTTTTCTTCAAATTATATCTGACACCTTACTAATCAATGATCACTTTCTATGTTAAATTTATTAAGAACATTACAATCTTGAAATACATATTTTCTCTTGATCAAAATATTATTCAATTCGGTTATGCTTTCATATGGATGCATGCATGTACATTTCCATTAAGCATTTTTAACAAAGGAAGAATTCATAACATAAAATTATTCTTTTTCTACAAATTCCACAAGTCTGCATTCTCTTGCATTTCTATTACTATAACCAAATTTAACAATAGCATTTTCATTTTTCAATCACTTACCAATTCTATCATTAAAATCTCTGATGATAATTTTAAAATGCTATTTAGTCTGATCAAAAAGTCTTTTGTACATCCATGTAAAAATTGTCTACTTTTTCACCACAATGATAACTTGTTGGGGCATAAACCTGAATTATCTGCATTTGGTATCTTCCATTAAGCTGAGAACTAATCTTGCCATTCTGTCTTATTTATAAGAAATCCTACTCCACTGATGCTTCAAATATTTTTGCCTTTGTAGTATATGTCCACTTTTTAAATCAATTGTCTTTTCACTTCTAACTTCATAAAATCCAATAATATTCTATTTAATACTAATAATTCTTCCAACTGCTGTAATCTTCCTTTATTTGAAAATGATCGCAGCTGTATCTAAATAAAAGGTCATCAATAAATGGAACTGCTATTAGAGGATTAACCTCAGCCTTTAACCACAAATCTCTGCCTTGGCAGGAGACTTTTCAGCCTCCTGAAATAAGAGTCATAACTTAGTTTTGTCTGTCACGATTGTAAATATCTATTTTAAAAAAGTTCGTTCACATACACACTCATTCTGCTTTCAAGAAAACTCAACTGATATTTCAGTTAAGAACTACCAGGCAATTGAAAAGATAAACCTTGCGTGTTTCTTGATTTTAAACTCAGAGATAAAAAAGCCACTAAACTCACTATGTTAGCTTATGCAAAAAGCCACTAAACTCACTATGTTAGCTTATGCATGTTGGTGAGGAGCCCATTCAGCCATGTTTGTATAGCTACAATGACAAGAACATATGGAGCGGACATTAAGAATTTGGCCGGCTCAGTTTCTTCAAAGCCTCAAATAGGAATCAAAGTGTCCACTTTCACTTAATAGCAAACTTCTTTCTGCAGTCACTGATGGAATAATAAAAGGTAAAATGCAATAGTTCATATTCATGATATGCAATTAACAACATGGCTGTGACAAGCCAGATGTTTAATGCATATAGGGCATCTGAAGAACTAAAATTGTTTAAGAAATGCACTGATAGTTAGAAATTTTTATACCAATGGATAGTTGCAATACAATGGAATTTGAGATGTTGATAAATATTGAATAAGAAAATAGATTCATTATACTTGAAAATTGTGTATGTTTTGCTAATAAAATAATCATAAAAATGGCAATTTTAAACGAGTATTAGAGTCTCATTATTTTATAATAAGTGAGGTGATTCCTTAATGACTGTTACAAATAAAACACAGTGTTAGATAAATAAATAACTTGTTATATATATATAATATTATATATAATACTGATGAACAGTAAATTGTAAAAATTTTGCAAACATCATTTATTAATATATAGCGAATGAAATTAAGAGAGATCAATTAAAAATTTCACGGTCTCATTTCTAAATGCTCAAGATTTGCCTATATATATATATTTAGATAAAAATGATAGGATGATTCATCTTTTCAAAAACTTTATCTTGTGTTTAGAAAATGAGAGTATCTTCAAATGTTAAAAATTCATATAGTGCATGTGTAGGGGGGGGGGGGAATCCCCTAATGACTGTTACAAATAAAAGACAGATAAATAAATAACTTGTTATATATATATTTAATATAAAGTTTCCTGTTTTTATAACTAGATATAGATCAGACATATGCAATATTCAGCCTAAAGATGCATGTCACTCTTTATGACTTTCTGTATATAATGCTTAATTCACAGTTATAATAGTATAATATTTTATTACAATTCTAAGTGTTTTATTCTTGCTCAATGTTAAGCATCTCACTAAAACTAATCATTTATTTTTAATTTTTATACAAAATTTTATTCTAATATCAAAATTGGAAAGAAATAAAAATCCTTATGCTGCTCTTCCAAAAAATAATAATAATTCTTTACAACAGCTATATAATCAAATAATAATTTTATACATAAAAAGCTTTTTTCAGCACTTGCTTTGGTGCCCTTTTCAAATGTTACTAATCTATTTAATGTCAGGTGATTCATTAACATTAAATAGATTAGTAACATTTGAAAAGGGCACCGAAGCAGGTCCTGAGAAAAGCTTTTTATGTATAAAATTATTATTTGATTATATAGCTGTTGTAAAGAATTATTATTATTTTTTGATTATTAATTTTATTCTAATATATTTTTTACTAAAAGCTACATTTATGAAGATTTTCTTTTAGGTATAGTATAAAAAAAGGCTAATAGCTTTATTGCTCAAGAGTTCATAAAATTAAGTACCAGAATGAATCCCGTGACCTCCCAATCTCATCAAAAGTATGTTCAGCAATATCTCCTAAAATCAACTGCTTGGTAAGGTTTCCCATGAATGGTATAAAAGATTTAAATGCACTGTACTTTCTTATTTGCATGTTAAGACTGAAAAATAGTAACCAAATGTCCTATTTCAGTATTTGTTTTTTGTTATTTTAATGAAAATGTTTGTCTAAAAAAATATTTACATTTCATGGTGTGTGCATGACAAATAAATCATCCATTTTGTAGCAGCCCTAGATTACTTAGATGACAAATACTTATACATTATGAATGATAAATAAAAATCTCTCAACAAACTTTTAAAATATTATGACACGTATGTATACATGTGTTACATAAAACAATTTAAAAATGATATTAAAAAAAATGTATATATATTTTTAGAAATAATTAAAAAAAGACTGTTTAATAAATAAAAGTAGAGATGTTTTTTAAAATAAATCAAAAGTCTGATTAAAGCCTACTGTAATGTAGGAGTTTTTAGAATTACAATTTTAAAAGAACACTTATCTAATCTTTTAACTAAATAAAATTTCCAATGGATAATGAAAACAAAGAAACTAGATTGTAATTATAAATGTGTAAAAATAACTATAAAATTACTTAATGAAAATTTTTTTACTGTACAAATAATTATTGAAACTATTTAATTAAAGATCAAAATATTTGGTAAATTATCAGGGAGGAATTATGTTTTATTAAAAATTAGTATTTCCAACTGATTAAATAATGAGTTTAATCAATGTTGCAATTAAATGAAAAGGATTAACTAAAAAGAGAAAAATTGAAAACGAAATAAGTAGTCTCAGACAATAATTGGCAAGGGTATAAAAATTACAAAATTTCTATTGTTCTTTTTTTGCAATGAAGAGTCTGCAGAGTTTTACAGTTTTTCTGTTAAGAATCTGCCATTTAGTTTTCTGTCAAGTCAGTAGTGCACTGTTACTCATTCTACTGCCAATTTTCTATACAAAGTTTCCACTTTGTACATCAGGAATGTATAGCTATATACAAAGACATCTTAATATCACCATGTGTTGCTAAACTATTAGAGGGGTATATATTCACTGCCCAGGACTTTCATTTGCCCACCTGAAATATAGCAAATATCTTTGATCATCATTGCTGAGACACCTACCCATTGTCAGAGAACAGTAAGACCTAAGATATATGCTGCCCTGGAAAGGAGGAATGACTAGCTGCTAAAAAAACTGGAAATTCAAATTATAAATGAATCAATGTTCAAGAGGGTAGGAATGCACTCCAGAAACAAGAGCTATAACAAATCTAGATAAATAGAAAGATATATGATAAATCCAAAGTCTAGACAAATTTTATTCCTTTACAAACTTTATAAAACTAAAAGTTATTGAGTTGATTCCTATTTATAAATGGACAAATCCGTAGTAAAGAACTCTATAATTGTAATTTAATTTACTTTTTATTTTGATTATTATGCTATTTTTTTTGTAAAAAATATGTTGTTTGAAGTTGTTAATTTGGCTTAATTCTCTCTCTATACATCACCATATAATATTAATTAAGATCAAATTGTATCAATTATATATGTGTTTTAATAGATATTATCTGGTAGTATGAATCATGTCAGTTTCTTGTTCTTTATGCTAGTCAAGGGAATCACACACTTGAAACATTTAAAAACCTACTTTTGTTGATATTCAGGTCAGATTTGGTTGGATGGCACCCAAGGATTTATCCTCAATATAGATAAAGTATCTGTAGGAGAGATGTTTGCTTCTTGCAGTTAGAAAAAATGCAATGGTCTTAAAAGGAAGCTGTGGGTTATATATTTAAATACCATCTTGGTCTGACTGTTGATATGGTTAATGTATAAAAAATATTAATTATATTAACTCCTCTGCTCATAAAATGGTACTGCAAATATAAATAAAATATTGTTAAAGTTTAAAATATTAAATAAAACTGTAATCAGTTATATAAATGTCAAATCAAATTGGTTATAGTGAGTTTCTTTTATAAAATGCCATCCATTGTAGGTACCTGAAGTATCCATTATAAATGTCACCTCAATGTGAATGGCAGAACGAATCCATTCTATTGTATTAAATTTAAATATTCAATCAAATAATTATTAAATTGTCACCTTAAAATGACAGCTACTAGATAAAATGAGATGCAAGAATGTGAAACAGCCAACACTAAAATAACTTTATTTCATTAAACAAATGTTAAAAAATATATATACGAAGTAGTTAAAACAAAGAAAACATCTATACTAAATAAATAAGTAATTGCATATAGATGTGTAAAAGTAGAGGTATAAAAACAGCAATGGTAGGAATCATAAACATACAGGCAGATAATATTAGAGTAGACTGTGGTGTGGGAGAGTGGATGAACACACCAATTAAGTGAAAAAAATAAATTAAAAAAGTATATAATAGATTAGCTAAAAAGAAAACAATAGTAATATTAAAATGATAGTAATATTATTATTAAAGAAATGTAACAAAATTAAACAGAGAAAATGGTTGTTAGAACAAGAGCAAAAATGGAAGCTCAAACAAATATTGTATCAAATTTAAATACTTGATCAAATAATTATTAAATTTTCATTTTAAAATGATAGCTACCAGATAAAAAATAAAAATAAAAGTTAATAATTTGGTGACGAGATGCAAGAGTGAAGAAACAGCCAACACTAAAATAACAGCTTTATTTGGTTAAACAAATGTTAAAACATATATATATGATGTAGTTAAAAAAAAGATAAGATCTATATTAAATAAATAAGTAATTGCAGGAAGATGTATAAATGTAAAGGTATAAAAATATCAATGTATGAGTCATAAATACACAGGCAGATACTGCTAGAGGAGACTGTGGTGTAGGAGATTGGATGAACATACCAATTAAGTGAAAAAATAAATAAAAAATATTTATAATAGATTAAGTAAAAAGAAAGTGATAGTAATATTATCATTAAAGAAATATAACAAAATTAAACAGGGTAAATGATTACTAGAACAAGAGCAAAAATGAAAGCATAAGACAAAGAATTAAAAAAAGTTCCCAGCAAGGAACAACAACAAAATAAAACTGAAAAGCAGGAAATGTTGAATAAACAAGAAAACAGTTACATCATAATCCTAATGACTAAAATGTTTGAAGAACTTAAAATTCAAAATAATGAGGCAAATATAAAACATGAAAAAATGAAAAATCAAAATAATGAGACAGTTAAAGAACTTCAAAAATAATATGACCTCTGAAGAACTTTAAAAAAAAATGAAGAGCTTAAAAATCAAAGTAGAAAACAGCCAAAGAGCTGAAAAATCAAAATTATGAAACAAACAAAAAATTAAAAGATCAAGCGAAATGCAACAGATTAAATCAGGATATGAAAAATTGAAAGAAGAAATATGAAAGAAATAAGTGGAAATATCAAACTAGTAGAAAGTCAAAGTGAAACAACATACCAAAAAAATTGAAAAAATTAAAATAGTGCAGGAAAAAAATTATAGCTGTTAGAAGAAGTAGTAACTGAATAAGCTAGAAAATGAAAAAAACAGAGAATATGAGAGTAGAAATTAATAATTTAGTAGAGAAAATAGACAAGGTAGAATTTAAAAATAAACAAAATGATATGCATAGAGAAATTGGCAAGAAAGACATTAAGAATTATATGAAGAAGAGCATGAATACAAGTACACAAATACTATATGATAACCATACACTAATTAATCAAATGTCTTAGAATAAGAATGTTTTCAGGATATGTAGGCAAAACTCCCACAAAACATATAAGTAGTCTGGAAAGATACTTTACCTTGAACCAGTTAAGTGAGGACATGATTGTGATTGTGTGCAGCCATTTGCAAGATGCTTCTCATGCTTGGTGGAACTCCCTATTCAAAATACCAATAACTTTCAGTGAATACAAAGAGACCAACTACCTAGCTACTGGAGTGAGGAATGTCAAAAGAATATAAAGCACCAGGTGTCGCAAGATAAATGGTGACCTGGTGAAAATTTGACCCCATTCTTCTGTAGGCAGGTAGCAAAATTACATACATGAATGGCCAGCTCACTATCTGAACAACAAATTATTAGGATAGTTGGCATAATTTTTCTCATAATGTTGAGCAAATGCTCATCAGAATGGGAGAGATAAATAGTTGAGTAAATAGTTGAATTACTAAATGTTTTCAAAGTTCAAAGATTGGAGATTTAAACCCCAACCTAAAGGGTCTACAATGAATACCATAAAATTTGGACACAGGACAAACTCACAAAGAGAATCTCAAGAGTTTCCCAGTATCCCTGACAGAACAAAAATCTTCAGGTAAAGTGGAAGTGAATCAGATCTCACTCATGTGAAACAATATGACAAATCAAGGAGTAATTTGCAATCTCTTAGCACAAAAGTCTACTCTAAGAAATATCAGAACAAAGAAGTGCATGTTTATTAATCAAGTGGACCAACAGGCTTGACCTTATAATAACGACCTCAGATTGCATAATTGAAAAATGATTGAAAATAAAAAATATAATAATTATAATGAGTAATAAACAAGAAAACAAAATTTTATGAGTAATCCAACTCATAATTGTATGCTTTGGACACAGCAGAGCGTGACAAAATAAATAAACAAAATCATTAAAATAACTCATTTAAAATGAGAAATAAAAAAGTAAAAATAATACTAAAATCATTCATTTCAGTAGTGTTGAGCAATAATGAGTAAAAAAAAGTAGATCCAGGTATGTGTGAATATAAGTACATGTAGAAATTCCTGATCATATTCTATGTTTGATTCAACTGTTTCTTCCAAGAGACAATGATCTGCAGATGGGTCTTGGCATAAAAACCTCATTATAATGATGATATGCTAGTGGAAAAAAGTCCTAGTCCATGAGCAGTAAAGTATAGCTAAAGAGAAATTCCCAGAAAATTAATAAAAATATCATAAGCCAAATGGGCAGAGTAGTCCTGCCATTTGCAGATTCCAAGTCCATGTTTTTCATCTGTATTGCAGAAAATTTGCTCCATACTGTAATCACAATTTCCACAAGTGATTAAATAGCATTTAGTCAACACAGAATCGGTCTAGGTGTTTCGCAGCCATTAAGTTGGATACTTAATTATAAATGTTACTCTTCGTGATACATATCTATAAAAAAGTTTATATTTTTTTAGTTTAAAGGTAAAACACATAGAATTAAAATTAATCAATGCCTATGACAAGGAACTCACATCATTTTACTTCCAAATTGAGAGAGGTGTAAAGTGACACATATTGTGTATATGTGTTACATAAAACATTTTAAAATGATATTCAAGAAAAAAAACATGTTTTTTTAATGAATCAATAGTCTGATTAACATCTATTCTAATGTAGTTTTTAGATGTACTACTTTAAAAGAACACTTATCTAGTCGTTTAACTAAAAGAAATTTCCGATGGATTATGAAAACAAAGAAACTAGATTGTAGTTTTAAATATGTAAACGTAACTATAAAGTTTCTTAGTGAAAATAATTTGATTATATAAATAATTTTTGAAACTATTTAATTACAAATCTAATTAGATCAAAATATTTTGTAAATTGTCTGATCACAAGAAATTGTTTTATTAGAAATTAGAATTTCCAACTGATTAGATAAGTTTAATCAATGTTGTAATTAAAAAAAGATAGGATTAATTAAAAAAAAAGAGAATATGAAAACTATTGACAAGGGTATAAAAACTATAAAATTTATATCGTTCTTTATTCTGATGAATTTTTCAATGAAGAGACTTCAGAATTTTTCTGTTAAGAATCTGTCATTTGTTTTGCTGTCAAGTCAGTGGTGCACTGTTACTCATTTTACTATTGGTTTGCTATACAAAGTTTCCAGATTGACCATCAGAAATGTATAGCTATATACATGAATATCTTAACATCACCATGAACTGCTAAACTATCAGAGATATTCATTCTATGTTCACTGCCCAGTTCTTTCATTCTGACCACCTGAAATGTAGCAAATATCTTTGATCATCATTGCTGAGTCATCTATCCATAGTCAGAGAATAGTGTTGCCAAGAAAGACTCAAGATATATGCTGCTCTGGAAAGGAGTGACTCCCTTCTAAAAGAAGTCAGGAATGCCAATTATAAACTCAATCAATATTCAAAAGGGCAGGAGTACACTCCAGAAACAAAAGCTATAACAAACCTAGATAAATGTAAAGATGTATGATAAATCCAAAGTCTAGATAAATTTTATTCTCTTTAAAAAATGTTAAAAAATTAAAAATAATTGACTTGATTCCTATTTATAAATGGACTAATCTATAGTAAAGAACTCTATAATTAATATAATTTTAATTTACTTTTTATTTTGAGTATTATGCTGTCTTTTTTGTAAATAAATAAAGGTTGTAAATTTAACTTAATTCTCTCTCTCTCTCTCTCCATACATCACCATATAATATTAATTAAGATGTGTGTTTTTAATATACATCTTCTGGTAGTTTGAATCATGCCAGTCTCTTGTTTTTTTTATGCCAGTCAAGGGAATCATGCACTTGAAGCATTTTAAAACCTTTCTTTGTTGATGTACTAGTCAGATTTGGTTGGGTGGTGCCTCAGGATTTATCCTAAATATAAATAAACGTATATGCAGGAGAGGTATTTGCTTCTTGCAGTTAAGGAGAAATGCAATAATCTTGAAAGGTGGTCACAGGTTGCATATTTATATATCATCTTGGTCTGACTATTGATATGATTAATGTGTAAAAATTATTAACTCTATTAATTCCACTGCTTGTATAATGGTACCACAAATATATATAAAGTATTGTTGTTAAAGTTTAAAATACTAAATAAAATAATATTCATTTATATAAATGTTAATTTAAATTGGTTACAGGGAATTTCCCTTATAGTTTATTTATTTAAATAATATTTATTTCTACAAACGCAGACGGTATTGAAATCAAACTGAGAGAGTGCAAACCTCTCAAGCGTTTAGCCAATCAGTTTAATGTTTAACAAACATTATTAATATGAATAAAAATAATCAAATGACTAATTAATATGAGTGTTATAATGGTGAAGCAGACAAACAAAAGTTTGAATGCAACAGTTTTATTCAAGTACAATCAGTGATATTAAGATTCAATTCACTTTTGAGTCAACCATTCTACCATTGCCCAGGTTATTCCTATTAAATACAGTAAATTAGCTGCTACAATCATCATTATGTAGACATGTTAAATTAAATATCATAGATTATTCAAGATCTGAAACCACAACAAGAGAAAATATATTATTCATATTAAATTATGCAAACTGAGATAAAACTGGATCATAATTTATCTCTAAGTAAAATTCAAATCAAAGTTATTGTTGTTTGGTAGATCATGTGGTTCAAATTGAGACTGTCAGTTTCCTAGTAATATTATTTTGGACATTTTTTTTTCTAATTAAGATTTTTCCATTTATTTCAATATTTAAATCATTTACATACAGATGTAGGTTGGTCTCATGGAATAGTTAGTACATTCATTGCCATACCATGACTTAGAATGTGAACCTGGATAAAATGTAAAAAAATTGAGTGCCTTTCAACTAATTGGCTTGTAGTCTTACTAATTATACAATTACTTATTAACAAATAGATATTTAATTACTTAAATAGAAAATAAAACGAGGAAAAAACTTAAAAACTTCAACATCTGACATTTACCTAACATGATGAATTGTCTTCTTTACAATTACTCTATAAAGAAGTGGAAAAACCTATACTTTACATTAAACTAACTTACCTATATAAGGTGGTACCCCCTCCCCCCCAGCATCAGAATCAATCTCTGGGGTGAGCACATTGTAGTACAGGCCTCTGTCACTAGATATCTCTTGCAGGTACCCCATGGATCAATCTGCCAACCATCATCATAGAGTGCAAAGGTTTTTGTATAGTATGTCTCACTTATTTGTAGATTTTTATAATGGTTGAAAATATAAAACAAAATGAAATTCTATTTTCTAATAGAAAAAATGGCAGGAGAAACAATTGTAAAGCTTAGAACAATTTAGAAACAAGCTGTTCTGGGGAAAACACAAGTTTAAAAGTAGTTTAATTCATCATATCCAAAAAAGTGTGGTGAATGAAGATGCTGCTGAATTTTTTTATGCAAATGACCGTGACCATTCAGAATTCATTCATAACCACAGGCATTTTATCAACAATTCTGAAATGTTTGCATGATGTGATAAAATAAAAATGTTCTGATTTGTGGCAAAGTGAGAAATGCAAACTTTACTATGACAATGTGCCAGCCCATGATGACTTAAGTATTGTAACGGAAACCCGGCGATCGAAAGCTTAACTTCGCTTTTATTTATATGTAATGGAGAATTCTTAAAATTCAAGATCGTCCACTTTCCACTACCGCAAGCAGAGAGAACATACGGACATAAATGAGTCTATATCCGTACTTGACCAAACCTGTATGCTATATGGGTATAGCCCCATATTATATTTCCCGGTCAACTATCTCCCGACTGCCGTAAGATTTTACAGAGTTACAGCGCTTGGATATTTATAAATTTTAATGGGATCAAAATACTGCACTACTAGCTTCACATGTTAATTCAGTACTCACAATGAGTAATAATTATTTCCCAACCCCTACGAATATATTACTTTTTGGAGTGGCGAAGAAAGAGACAAAACAGATTTAAATCAATAAGAAATATTTAATACAATAGATGATGCAATAAAAGAAATAGTTTAAATCATTTACACACAATAAAAACACATTATATACTATACTGCTACGAGTATAACAAAATAAAAGATTCTATAAATGATTATACATTTATAATTATCATTCGGTGTATATATAAAAAAGTTAAAGAATGTCTGTATCATTCAAAGTAAGAATTTGGCCATTGTCTCAATAAAGGTATGTGCACATGGAAATATAAAATATAGTATACATATTTACCTAGGTTTTTAAGTCTCTGAATTAATTTGAAGTTTTGCTGACCGCCACATGAAATTTCTCCACTTCTTTAGCAGGGACGGTTGCTCCTTGGTTAGATTTGATTGTGGGAACTCCTTCGTATTTTGGACATCAAGGACAAGGCAAAAACGAACCCTCTGGCAGGCGCTATGTCAGCAGTTGTTACATCGTGACGTGAACCATTAAAGCACGGGAGTTTGGATCGACCGGCGATCACGACTGGCCCTTAGCCACACATCCTTGAAGCTTCCCTTATGTTGTAGTTTGTTTTCATATTCATACAGTTTCAGTCTCCTATGTCGAGGTCCTTTGACTCAGCTTTCTGTTCTTTTTTTCCAAATTTAACTTTTCATGTCTGCTTTCTACTATATTTTTCTGCTTCTTATCAGAGCAGTGTCCTCACTGAAGTCTCCACCAATACTGTTTTTTAATTAATTAATTAATGTCTTTTATTTTTCAAATTCTTTCCTTATCTTGATCTCCTGCTTAATTTTTCTTTCACACCTTTTTACTTTACAATGCTTTCAACAACTTATACAAAATTACTTTTAATTTGATATAATTTTATAATATAATATTTTACATTTATTTATCAATCACTTTCTTTAATAAAACTATTTCATTTTGACATGCAATAAACCTTGCTCTCTTTATTCATACATTCACACATGCATTTCATCTTCGTCAAAATGTGTAATTTTAAGAACAGATCTTTATCTTCCGTTGTATTCTAAATTTTACTTATATTTTATTAAATTCCCCAACTATCGTTTTTTTTTTACATCATTAAGTTTCTATTTTATTTATATTCCCTTTCTCATTTCTTTTATCTTACACTAAACACATGATATCGATATTTTAAAGAATATTTATAAAAATGCAACAGCAACAATTAGATTACATAATGATACTGGAAAAATCAACATTGAGAAAGGTGTAAGACAAGGTGACTCCATATCTCCAAAACTCTTTACAGCAGTGCTGCAAGAAGTATTTTGTGGATTAAAATGGGAAACTAAAGGAGTGAAAGTAAATGGAGAGTATTTAAGTCATTTAGATTTTGCAGATGATGTAGTTGTTTTTGCAAATAATGCTTCAGAGCTGCAGGAAATGTTGCAGGAGTTAACAGATGGAAGTAGAAAAGTAGGACTAAAGATAAATGTTAAAAAGACTAAAGTAATGTTTAATCGATTTGCTCAAAATATGAAAATAAAGATTGATTATGAAGAATTAGAAGAAGTTAACAGTTACAAATACCTTGGTCAGATTATTAATACAGATGGAAATATAATGGAGGAAATTAATCATAGAATTAAACTTGGTTGGAGTGCTTTTGGTAGAAATAACTTGATACTAAAAGGAAATATGCCTATGTGTTTGAAAAGGATGGTTTTTAACAAATGTGTTTTACTAGTTCTTACTTATGGATCTGAGACTTGGACACTTAATAGAAGAGCAATACAGAGACTTCAGACCACTCAAAGGAGTATGGAGAGATGTATGTTGGGAGTAACAAGAAGAGATCGAAAATGCAATGTATGGGTAAGACAACAAACAGGTGTTACTGACCTTATTGAAAAAATTAAAAGATTGAAATGGAGTTGGGCTGAACATATTGCTAGAAGAGATGATAATAGATGGACAATTGAAATTTTAAACTGGATTCCAAGAGATTGTAAAAGACCCAGAAAGAGACCACATGTGAGATGGATGGATGAAATAAGAAAATGTGCAGGGGTGTTGTGGAGAAGAGAAGCTAAAGATCGGAGAAGATGGATTAAACTTGGAGAGACCTTCATCCTGCAGTGGATTGATAATGGTTGATGATGATGATGATAATGATCGATATTTCTAACTTTAATATTTCTATTCTTTCTAAAATCTGAACTTTGGAGGGTAAAAGATAAGAATCTTTTCGATTCTAATTCCCTCTCTTTTCTTAATTAAAACATTTCTTTGTTTATAATTTTTTAACCTCACTTTTTAATATTCCAAACACAATATTTAATATTCTTTAAATGTTAAATATTTATATGTGTGATCGCAGTATGTGCGATCATCACAGTATAAAACATTTTTAGTTAAAAACAGCATGATGCAGCTTATCCATCAGTCATATTCATCTGATCTCACTCTGTACAATTTCTTTTTATTTCCTCAAATGAAAAATTTTGCTAATTTGAGGGTGGTGAAGAAAAAAAAACATGGAGGCATTGAAAGGCATCACTTTGCAGGTTTCAAAACTACCTTTAAAAGGAGGGGAAAATGTTTAGAGTGGTGCAATGCATCAAATGGATAGTATTTTGAAGAAGATTCAATTTGTAACACCTAAAAATAAACAAATATTTTTTTTATTATAAAATTCTAGGAACCCTCATGTACACAGAAAAAAAAAATCTGTAGTTTTATTATTAATTAGTAATTTAAATAAAGTACAATAAATATCAAGGTACAGAATAATAGGGACCCAAATTCTAAAGGAATGCTAATTAGAGCTAACAGAATTGCAGCATATATTTCAGGTATATATTGTATTGCTAGTGAATAGCGTTACGTTTCGTAATTTTTTAAAGAAATATAATTAGTTTTAAGGTTGTTTTAAAACGAAATTTAAAAAAAAAAAAAATACTGCAGCATCATTTATTATTAAATACTAGGACAAAAATTCATAAAAGAAAACAGTAAAGTTTTAAGAAATATAATTTAGAAAGTTTTAAAAAAGAGTTACAAAGTGTTTAAAGTTGTTTTTTTTTTTAAAGAAACATAAATTGCCAAAAGACAAAGGGTTGGGTCATCTTGTTATAATAATAAGTTTTAGTAGTTAAAGAGTGAGTAGGGAAGGAGGAAAACTAACTAAGTAAAAGATTAAAACTAGAGTTCTCTCTTTTCATAAACTTAAAGAAAAAAATGTGTTTGTAAAAATGAAAATTGAGTTAAAATATGAAAGGAAAGTGCATAAACTTAAAAACCCATTTACAGATTGCTCAGTCAATAAAAAGAAGAAAGGAAATAACTTTAAATTGCATTAAATGAAAGCAATGAAAAATAATTCAAGATGGTTTCTTATCCAGAGACTAGATTAAACTATGCAAAAATGCTGATTAAAAAAACAATGGGAATGTAATTAATAAAATTTGTAAATTAATTAAACTAGATCGAAGTGATAACTAGAAACAATATAGAGGAATCATATAAGAGACTGAAAAATCTATTCATGGCAGTTATAGTTCAGTTTTATTAATGTTTGCAGTTCTAGCATCATTCAGTTTCATTCACAGTAATCATTAAGATTAAGATTGTACTTGTATTACTACCATCGAAGAATTTCCAGAGAAGAGAAGACAGGAAAAGCTATTACCATCCCTAGAATGCAATTAGGTGTCTTCACATTTACCAAAGAACCTTCTAACATCATGCAGTGCTAGACAGTCACTGGAGTGTGGAGCCCATCTTCAGTCCCGGTCCTCCAGAACATCAGAAGTCATCCATATAGAATTCATGTCCACTTTATAATCTGAATAGTCAAGGAATATCTATTAGTGAATGTAGGAAGTCAGCCAGAAGCCAAAACCATTAATGGAGTCCAAAAATCCAACTGGTAGATGATCAATACAACAAAAAAAAATGAGGAGTTGCAAAATCCTAGGTAACTAGGAACTTCTTCACTCCCATTCATAAACTGATCATGTTCAAATAAAAGACTTTGTTGAACTTTAATAGCTGTAACAATCTTTAAGTGTCTCTTATAAGTTGTTATATAGAATAAATCCCAGTATGTGCATGCATATTTAATTTCCTCATGGGTTTTAATATGTGCAAAGCTTTCCAGTTATAATGAATTTATATTTCAATGTGTGTGTGCGTATTTAGATTTAAATGTTTTAGTTATAGTATTCTTTATTACTATATATTTAACTAGAAGTGCGTTTAAATAAACTTATAATATTCTTTTATTATATTCTTTATTACCATGTTTTTTTGATTAGAAGTTTTTTAAAATAAATTTTTTGATTGCTAATTGTGGTCAGTTCTCTTTGATAACTATGCCACATAGTTAAAAGTAAGCATTAAGCAATACATTATAGTTTATCTCCCCTATACTTAAACAAAGAGCTAGCTAGGGATTGATCAAGTGCTAAATTGTATACCTGTCATCAGGGCATGCTAATTATAAATTCATGATTAGCTGGTGCCTGAGGTTTTACTCTGAAACAAATAAAAATGCTTTAGATGGCAGGGGTTTGAATTTAGCAGCTGAAAAGTTCTATAGGCTGGCCATGTGGCTACAGGTTATACTTCATATAGCTTCGGTCTGGTTATAGGTGCCATTAGTCTTATCCAGCTTCTGTATTTGACTTCCCCACATGAAGGGCTGGTTTGCTGCAATAATGAAAGTGCAGTCAGAGTAGATTGAGATTTTTTTTAAAATTTATATAATCAAAGCGATCTTCTCCCACCTGGTTCAATTAGCTTTTCAACATAGATGCTGAACTGTCATATGTTAATAGCAATTATAAATGCAATTAAAGTAGAATTAATAGTTTGAAAATAAAGTCTTGAAGAAATGCTAAATTGTACCATTATAAATATGAAAATGGTGTACAGTTAAGAAAAAGAAGGGATCAAAGCAAACAAACTATAATAAATTTAAATGAAAAGAGAGTCTAAAGAGATAGATGATTGAGGCAGATTGGGGTATTGAGGATAAGATGGAGATGGAACGGATTAAGTGTGTGGGATGCCATCATATGCTTCATTCAAAAAAATATTTGAAATAAACAAAAATAAGTACTTTTTTTTTTTTTGAAAACTAAAAAGTATGGAAATGCTTATAGAAGAAATAAGATGATGGAGGTAAAAAATAGGGCAACACAACAAGAGGATAAGGAAAGACATGATAATGATAGAAGAAATGTGGGAAAGCACAAGAACATGCACAGATATAGAAAGAGTTAATGCAGTGAATCAGTTGCTAAAAATAAAGATATTTCAGGGTACATAGGAGAGGCTCCAAAAACACCTTGATAGTCTGGAATGTTATTTAATGCTGAATAAATTAAGTGAAGTAGCCAGGGTCACTATAGCTCACAGTCATATACATGGCTATACTCAATTCTGGTGGGATTCTTTATTCTCAAAACCAGCAACATTTGGAGAATACAAACAGGCATTCCTGGCAAACTAAGGACCAGGTGGCACAGGACAAATGGTGACAGGACCAGGTGGCACAGGACAAATGGTGACCTAGGAAACTTGCACATTTTTCCAAGGACAACTGGCAAAATTAAGATTGATCATGACATACCCTTTATCTGAGTGGCGAATTATACGAATAGTTAGATGTAACTTTTCTAAGGATATAGAGCAAATGATAATTGGAATAAAACAGGAAATGGTGGAGCAAGTGGCCAAAGTATTCAGAGCACTGACAGCAGTAGGCAGATTAGGAAGAATAAGGACAGAGAATATAAATTTTAGGAAATAGATGAATGGAGGAGCAGTGCGAAATATTATGCTTTCAAAAGAAGTCAGGATAAGAAAGGTGGTGAACCAGAGACTGAGGGGAAGGACAAAACACAGATGGGAAGATACAATAGGGAAAACAGTCATATGCAAGTAACAAACCTGGTGTGTATCTGGAAAGAGGGAGCCAATAATGGCACTTCAGGGCTGTCCAAAAGTGAAAATAGTAATAGAAGTGGTGATAACCTGTGCTTTTCTTGATTCAGAGAGCCAGGTAACAGTAGGGTTCCAGGAAATGTTTGATAGAATGAGTCATGTTAACTCTAAAGCCAAAATTTTGCCGTTAAAAAAAAGATATATGTCATGATGGCTAATAGTAAAAGGGTGAGACTGGTATCAAAACAGGTATGGATGAACATGCACATAGTGGAGAAAGAATATAGCCATGTACTGCTTGGCATGGAGAGTCTGATCCACAAAGTTATACTGGGATCAGACTTTATGCATAAGACAGGCTTTGTGCTAAATTATAAACAAAGTCAGGTAAAACTGAACAATAAAGCAATTACGTTTGCAACAGACCAAGCAGATAGGTCTACAGGGGAGTACTGCACACAAAGTGCAGTGATAAAAATAGAGATAAAGGAAAAAGATAAAAGAATCAAGGTTTATAAACAATGATCAAAAGGAATGACTAGAGCAAATGCTAAATCAATGATAGCATTTTTTCTGAAGTCTCTGAAGTAATTCAAGGGTAAGAGCATAGGATAAAACTCAAGGCATCAACCATATCAGTCACAGGCATACCCTATCTCACATCATTATAGGGGTGAGGTGGAAAAACAAATGGAGAAAATGCTTAAATGGAGAATCATCTTTAAATACTCATCCCCTTTTAATAACCCTATTGTAACTGTAAAAAAAAGGACGGGTCCATTCGGGTTTGCTTAGATGCTTGGCAATTAAATAAAATAACTATAACCTGACATAAACACCCCTCTACCCATGAACAAGTTACTGTCAAAAGTCTGTAATAAGAGAACATTTTCAACATTTGATTTGACTGCCAGTTACTGTCAGATCAAGCTTCACCCTAAGATCAGAAATATACTGCTTTCAGTACAATGGATATGCATATAACTTTAATTGGACCCCCTTTGATTTAAAAAAATAGCAGAGCAGGGCTAATACAGTGTCTAGATCAAGTATTATCAGACGGTATCAAAAATTTAGTAGTAATGTATGTAGATGATATTATATTGGCATCAGAAAGTAAAGGAGCATTTCATGCCCTTCGAGCAGCTGTTGCGCAAATGCAGACACAAGGGAATCAAAAAATAAATTTAAGTAAAAGCAACTAAATGACCACCAAAGTAAAGTTTAGGCCACATAATCAGTGAAAAGGGAATCCAATCAGATCCTGAGAAAATTTAGGCAATCCAGGAGTTTCCTAGGCCTAGGAATAAAAAACATATGAAGTCTTTCCTAGGATTATGCAATTTTTATAACCGGTTTTACAAAAAAAATTTTTTTGATAAGCAACCATTACAGCAATTGCTTTTAAAAAAAGACAATTGGTGTGGACTGAACACCATGAATGTAGCTTCCAAAATGTGAAAATAGAGTTTTTAGAAAAGATTATGTATGTTGTCAGACCCTGATTTTTGTAAGCCATTTTTTGTGCAAACTTACAATAGTGGGTTTGATTGGGAGCTACTCTGTCCCAAATACAAGAGAGAGGTCAACACGGGGTACTTTTATTTATTAGCCACTTATTGCAGGGTCCACAAATAAAGTGCACTGCAACTGAGAAGGAGGCTTAGCAATTGTATAGGTGTTTAAAAAGTTTCACCAATTTCTGATAGGATCTGAGGTAATTATAATTACTGATCACAAAAGCCTCAAATTCTTAAGCCATAGCTTTCTTATGAACAGCTGCTTAATAAAGTGGAATTGTTTCTCCAAGAATTCAATTACAGCATGAAATACTGCCAAGGTAAAGAAAATTTCATGGCAGACACATTAAGCCAATATCATGCAGCACAGAGGCAACATCATTTAAGTTGTGATGGTGCATATATTGCCACGATGCAGAAGTGATGAGGCAGAAAAATGCCTTCGAAGGTTAAAAGATTGGCAAAGCAAGGATTATGATTGCAGGCAGATAATGAAGTATTTACATCACCAACCTGTGACGAGAATCAGAAATAACCTATTACGGAGGGATAGGAAGCACTATTGCTAAAATGGGGGCTTTTACAGCATAGAAATGAAAAGGATAAATAAAAGCTGATAGAGTTGGAGGTTGGTTGAGCCAGTAGTTTTACTGGCTAGGAATGTATTCCAGCATCTTAGACATTATAGAAGAGTGCAAAATATGCTCAAAGACAAAATTAGTTAATGTATCTGGGATGGGGACGCTAAGGCTGATATATGCTCAACAACTGAGTAGTTTAATGGCTATAGATGTTTACGGACTATTGCCTCTATTTAATAAAATGAAATACCTCATTATGGCCTATGAAGTACTTTCAAAACCAGTGGCTGCATATCCTGTCTCATGTAAACACTAAATGAACACTGCAGGCTCTGGAACAATGGCAGTTGGAACTGTAGGAATCCTTGGCAAAATCATATCTCATCATGGAACACCATTTGTGTCTGATGAGTGGAAAATGGACTGAGACACCTGGAATAAAACATGTATGTCAATCCATAACCCGCAGTCCAATCCATGTGAATGATTCATGCAGGAACTGGGATAACTGTTTCAAGTATACATACACAATGATCATTGGAAGTGTGTTAAGGAGATTCCATGGATATTTAATATGATGAATTGGTCAAAAAATGAGTTTACAGGGTTCGAAGTGATCCAGCTTCACTTTGGCAAGAATATACCATACCCATTTAAGACCAGGCTACCAGTGGGAAAAGGCCCAATAGATAAAAGGAAGGATGCTGAGCAAGTGCAAATTAGGCTAGAGAAGATGGGTAAATTAAGGCAGAAGAGCCAAAAAAGGGCCAAAGATAGATTTATGGTAGGAGACAAGATCATGATAAGAGTCCACCCTGTAAGCCATCCCAAAAAACATTTACAAAAAGTTTCAACCAATCTATGATGGTCTGTACATAATAATATAAAAATACAATAACAATAAGGGCGGGGAGGAAAAAGGAACATATAAAACCCAGTCACTAAGAGTAATAAAGAGGAAAAGGGAACCACCAGACAGACAGTGAACAGGTACAGGAGTGGATAGGAACTGTAGGTCACAAAATTGAAATGTCTTTGGGATATGCAAAAGGGGAACAATAAGTAAAAATATAAAGAAATTATTGGAGATAAAATAATCAAACTGATACATTTTACTCTCAAATGAAGGGCAGTGTAATGTACGGCTAGTGAATAGCACTACATGTTTCATAATTTTTTAAGAAAATATAATTAGTTTTAAGGTTGTTTTAAAGGGAATTTAAAAAAAAAAATACTGCAGCATCATTTATTATTAAATACTCAGATGAAAATTCATTAAAGAAACCGGTAAAGTTTTAAGAAAGAAGTTTTAAGAAAATGAAATATAAGTTAGAAAGTTTTAAAGAGTTTTTTGTAAAGAAATGCCAATTGTTAAAAGATAAAGCATTGTGTCATCTTGTTATAATAAACAGTTTTGGTAGCTAAAGAGTGAATAGGGAAGGTGGAAAACTAATTAAGTAAAATATTAAAACTAGAGTTCTATCTTTTCATAAACTTAAAGTAAAAAATGTGTGTGTGGAAAAATAAAAATTGAGTTAAAAAAAGTAAGGAAATAATAACTAAATTGCATTAAATGAAAACAATGGAAAATAATTCAAGATGGTACCTTATCTGGAGACTAGATTAATCTATGCAAAAATGCAGATTAAAAAAACAATGGAAATGTAATTAACAAAATTTTGTAAATTAATTAAACTAGATTGGAATGATAACTAGAGACAATAAAGAGACTGAAAAATCCATTCATGACCATTTTAGTTCAGTTTTCTTAATGTTTGCAGTTCCAGCATCATTCATAGTAATCATTACGATTAAGTATCTACTTGTATTGCTACCATGAAAGAATTTCCAGAGAAGAGAAGACAGGAAAAGCTATTACCATCCCTAGAATGCAATTAGGTGTCTTCACATTTACCGAAGCACCATCTAACATCATGCAATGCTAGACAGTCACCGGAGTGTTAGACCATCTTCTTACCCAGTCCTCCAGAACATAAGCCCACCATATAGAATTCATGCCCATTTAATAATCTGAACAGTCAAGGAATATCTATCTCAGTGAAAGTAGGAAGTCAGCCAAGAGCCAAAACCATTAGTAGAGTCCAAAAATCCAACCAGTTGGTGATCAATACAACAAAAGAAAATTAGTGGTATCTTTACAAGTGTAAAGTGCAAAATCCTAGGTAACTATGAACTTCTTTACTCCTATTCATAAACTGATCATGTTCGAATAAGACTTCATTGAACTTTGATAGCTGTAACAATCTTTAAGTGTCTCCTGTAAGTCATTATATAGAATGAACCCCAATATGTGCAGGCATATTTAATTTTCTCATAATGTTTTAATATGTGCAAAGCGTTCCATTTAGTAATGAATTTATAATTCAATGTGTGTGTACATATTTATATTTAAATGTTTTAGTTATAGTATTCTTTATTATTATATATTTCAACTAGAAGTACATTTAAATAAACTTATAATGTTCTTTTATTATATTCTTTATTACCATGTTTTTTTTTATTAAAAGTTTTTTTAAATAAATCATTTGTGTTGCTAATTAGTTTGATTGGTTCTCTTTGATAACTATGCGACATAGTTAAAAGTAAACATTAAGCAGTATGTTATAGTTTATCTCCCCTATACTTAAAGAACTAGCTAGGGATTGATCAAGTGCTAAATTCTATACCTGTCATCTAGGCATACTAATTATAACTCATGATTAGCTAGCGCCTGAGATTTTACCTCAAAACAAATAAAAATGCTTTGGATGGCAGGGTTTGAATTTATCAGCCGAGAAGTTCTATAGCCTGGAAATGTGGCTGTAGGTTAAACTTCATATAGCCTCAGTGTGGTTATAGGTGACATTGGTCTTATCCACCTTCTGTATTTGACATGAAAGCGCAGTCAGAGTAGATTGAGATTTTTTTTAATTTATATAATCAGAGTGATCTTCTCTCACCTGGTTCAATATAGACATCCATTTTAATAACAATTAAATTCTTATTGCCCAGGAAATGGTCTGATAATTAACTCTGTGAATTTATCATTGTGCACTTACATTGACAGTATTGTATAAACAATTCAGTAACGTTTCATAATCTTGACATATCGATGTCACAGTTGTGTTTATGTTGACATGTGGTAATGTCTTACTGAGGTTTATCATTGAATAGAGGAGTTCAAATTCAAGGAATGAACACACATTAAATTTCTTATTAAACTTGCCAGTCGAAATGAAATCAGGAACATGTTAGTCCAAATTTATGGAAATAAAGAAAATGGCAAGATAGAAATGGGTTAATATTTTTTTTTGAGTGGAGAGAAAGTGTCAATGATGAAGAGAGGTCAGGGCATCACTGATGAGAACATTACAAAAATTCATCAAATTTTCCATCAAAATCATTAGCTAACCACAAGAAGCATAGAAGACCAAATAAACATGAACAGAAGAATAGTTATGAAAATCTTATGGGAAAGATGTATGCAAAAATGCACTAATCCCTGTATGAGTTTTTTAATCAGAAAACAAATAACTCACCTGAGTTAACTTTCAATAATATTTTTCTTTATCTGAAGATAAAGGAAATATTGAAAGGAAAACATTTTTATGACATTCAAGACATCAATAGTAAAACAATGACAGATCTGATAGTCATTCGAGAACGAGTTCCAAAATTTCTTGGCTGGACCAAATAAATATTCTTTATAAAAGTAGTAAATTGGTTATAAATTCATAAAGCATATACATAACTGTAAAAAAAGTAGAAGTTAAAATTTCTGTTGAAGGGCAGCCATTTCAAGGCCTTTCATATGTTATCTGTTGTTCAATTCTGCTTCTTATAGTTTTGAAAATATTATTTATCATATTCAAAGTGGTGGTGCATTCTCATCCAACATATATTATTGGATGTACCAATCAAAGTTATAGAAGATTGTTAATTTTATGCAATATAAAATCAGTCAAATTTATACTCCTCTGAGCTATACAAACAATCTCAGCAACAAAAAGGCAAGGGTTTTTCCTTAGGTCTGATAGCTACAGAAATTCTAAAATATGCAGGAAAGTGCTTTCTTTTCCTTCTTTAATTTATAAAGTATTTTATGAACCCCCTGATGCTGATATTTCTCTCTTTTTAGGCATTGTAAATTTTATAGTTGGTGGATGAATACTTCTTATAAGTACAGTAAAGCTGTTATAAGTTGACAATAGGTGTACATAATTTTGAGAAGATAGGAGTTAAGAGTTATAGTTTCTGATAGAAGAACAACTGTCTTAAAGTCCTTGCAAATGTAATCAGTGTTTGTTTGATTCTGCTTTTTATAGTTTAGGATGCAAACTTAATCATCAGACCTCATAAATGACAACAAAATTGCTTCTTGTGAACTTCATGAAAGTCCTATTTCTGAAATCAATTAAATTTTGTATTACTTCAATATGAATCCAAAATTTAAAAAAATCAAATTCAATGCTTTTGTTGTTTATTTGCTTACAGTTTTGAAATGATCTACAGCCTTCATCAGAACTGTTATACAAATGTTGACAATTGATATGCCTTGTTCATCGACTATTTACTACTAGAACTGATAAGAATCATTCATCTGATCATGACTATCTGATACATGTCCAGTAAGGATGCAGTAAGGTCTCATTATAATAAAATTAAATTATGCAATCGAGTAAATATGTAAACTGACACTATTCTGAATGACCAGGCAACCTATTCAAAGCTATTAGTATTTTAAGCCAATTCTGCTTTACCTTGTTCATTTATCATAAAATAAGCCATGTTTTATGTTAACATGAAGCATGGGTTACTCGATGACTTTCATGGACTGAAATTACAATGAAGTGTGGCTTACTCGATGACTTTCCTGATTTGTCTGAAGCATGAAAATGGTTATAGTTTCTTTATTGGCACAAATCTGCTGATGGGCTCAACCATTACATCAATCTCATCAGAAGCCATATATTAATTACAGTTTAAAAAGAAATATAAAAATTTAGTTGAGAAATGAAAGAAATAGTTGTATAAATTATGCACATACGAATATATATATATTAAAAAGTAATTTACAATTATTTTCAGTTTAGCATAATGAATATATGGTTTATATATATATATGGACACTTTATATATCGGTGTAGGTAGAAAATAATATTTTATATTTGAACTAAAAGTAACGGATAAAATAAGAAGTTTGCAGAAAATAATATTTCTTGATTATTGTCTCTAGGGAGAAGTTATTGGATGTAGAAGCAGACAATCATACATATAAATATATAACAATAATCTAATTACAATCATATTATAAACAAATAAAAAAGCAATCATAAGTGATAAAAAAGAACAAACAAAGCCATTAATCTCAGATCTAAAGTACAACAAGATGCTTATTAAATAAAGAAAAATAAAATACATTCAGTTAAGATAAATAAATAATTTGTTTGTTAAAATAAAAACTAAAAATAAATTATGACGATTCATTAAAGAAATCATGTTTATTAAAATAAGAACTAAAAATAAATTATGACGTTTCATTAAAGAAATCATGTAGAAGTGACTAGAAATAATAACAGTGATGGACTACTGTCAAAACATCAATTGCAATGACCATAAGAGAGCCTACATAGTGTCAGTTTATATATTAACCAAAATGTATGATTTTATTTTAATTATTGATTTTATATACAAGAAAGTCCATGACTCATTAAGTATCATGTGATGTTTGGAAATTTAGAGTGTATTGTTGCTAACAAACAAAAAACAGATTTTGAGTGATATAAATATGTCAACAATGAGGTAACCCCTAATTTAAAATAAATTATAATTTGGACCTGAACTCTTAACAAGTGAAAAAATAAACACATACACATTATAAATGGACACTACTTAAGTAAGAACCAGAGTGATCTTTTATATTCAAGGTAAAATATGATCCTAAATAATTAACTTTTCAATTACAACCTAAAACAATAGAAGGCTCACAAGACCAGTTTTTTAAATCCTCGTGATCAGTTGCATCAAGTTCTTAACCCTCACTAAACATGAATGAAAGTAACACAGAATATTATTTCATATAAAGCAAATGACAAAGATATAAAAAAGAGAATACACAGGTGTAAAATATAATGCAAAAATAGTTAATAAGCTACTACATTCTGGCTAAGTAAATATAATCAGTTCCACTTTTTATAAATGTTATGATATGTGTAATATATTGACATTATGCCTGATAAATATCAACCAATCAAATCTTAGATTTGCAACACCCTTCTTCCAAACACTGTAAATCTCAAACTATCTTCAGTATAAAATTTCCCTGAACAAATTAACTCACTATACAAGCAAGTTAGCTTAGATTGAAAATATTTTTATGTCTTTCAATTAGATTGATTGTATAACATAGATAAGGATGCATTAGGTCATAAAGACCCAAATACAATGTTCCAAGATCCAAAGTTCCTCCCTGATGAAAGCCATAAGCTTGAAAGCAGTCTGGTAATTTTGGATAGGACAGCACAAAATAGGGATCTGTTAAGCTTTGTCATCTGGAATCTATATTTACTCATCCAATCTTATAGTAAGTGGCATAGAAATGGTGAAAAAGTATGCTGTTATATATGCTTATGCAAGTATGCTATAGTAATGAATATGAGAAGCCTTGTTATAATAATTCACAACAGCAACCATCACCCTTTTATACCCAACATTAAACTCACCACTTCAATTAATAATCAACTATTCACTATAGTAATATATATATTGTAACCAGTTGGATTACATAACACACAATAATATAGTGTGTGTGCATAAATATATATAAAGTTGAAAGGAAAAGTAGAAATAAACGCAGACAAAAATTGCAGTAGATATTTTCTACATTCACATTGAAGTAAAAAAATAATAACACCTCTGATTTAAAATTTTGTTATGGATTAAACTTTTAAAAAGGTCTGACAAATAATATTTGTAATTCTGATTTTGAAATTTAAAAAAAAAGAAGCAAAATAATTTATTTTTTAAAATCTTTTAATTAAAACTTGTACAAAATATCTTTTTTAATTAATGCTTGTTTGCATTTCTACTATCTAGTTAAAAATCTTTGTAGATTAAAAATTTAAAGGATTATCACACCTTTGGTCAAATTCCAAAGAGTAAAGTAAAACATAAATATTACACTTTGATAGAAATTTCCAGCTTGTTTTCAAAAGGATTAGACAGTTTGAAAACAGTCACTATGCCTATACCACCTGACCCAACCAAGATTATAAAAGGACTGATAAAAAATATCAGTTAGTTTTGCTTGCAGTTTTGTAAGAATTGGTTTTAATATTTTAAGCAATGGCTAACTTGGCAAACTGCAATGTTTGGCTTTAATTTTCAGTGGAATAGTTAGCAAAATAGCTAGCAGTTATATATAGCTCCTAAGAAGATCTAAGGGGGTATCAGTCCAGTAGCTGTCCCATAGTTTACTGCAGAGCTTTGATTCATGAGGCCAGGGTCACTTCAAATGGATCAACTAGCTGCTTAAATATGTTCTAGAAAATAGCTCGCCAATCCTGAACAGAAGAAAACTCATGACATGCTAACAAATCACTTGAATTGTACCTCTTCCTGATACTGACAATTGCTTGGATTACAGAAGGAAGCTCATGGTATGCCAACAAATTACTTCAATAGTTTTTCCTGATGATGACAACCAATCTGGATATTTTTCTGCTGGACCAAAAACCAAGCTTACCAAGAGAAAGCTTGAAGAAATTGGTGTACTTATGGTGCTGTTTATCTATATACGCGGGGAACCGCAGATAAACACGTTGTGTGTATATACAGTGAGTTATTTATTTTAATATTCCTTAAATCGACTTTTAAAAGTATAAGGTTATAACTTAAAGTTAAAACAAACAAGTAACTTTTGCTTGAGTTGAAATCTAACAGCAGTTATATATAATAATGAAATTTTAAATGAGGTCTGAAGTGACAGATATATAAAACGATTTTATTTTTTGATTATTTAAGAAGAAAAAAAAGAGACATTTTATATTTAGAGACCTTGATAATTAATCAATAAATACCTGTCAAACAAAAGTTGACTTTATTTTGTTTGATAAAAAAAAAAAAGAACTTATAAAGTGAAACTAAATTTTAAATTATATATTTTGTTTATACACACTGTATATGTGAGAAATTTATGTATGTTTTTCAAATGGAATTAATTATGAAAAATATATTATTGTACCAAGTTAAAATATGTAACATCAGTGTGAGAATACACGCATACATATATATACATACATTTTTAAACATTTGTAGTTTTTTTTTATATACAACTGAAAGGTTTAATTGTGTATTTATTTTATATGACAATTGTAATATAGTCAATTGTACTGCATATTTATGCATGCGCATATATGTCAATGCTTGTCAAATAGCATATATGCAAATTTTAATCATTTTTTTTGTCATTATTGAATACCAATTGAAATACATTAATTGTATGTTATAAATGTCATGTCTGTGTGCACAGATAGATAAATAAATGTAACAATTTGAATTTTGAATAGTAATTAGGTAAATTGCAATGTGATCATTTAAAATTTTGTATTGTAATCAAAATAAGAAAGATTATATGTGAGTAATTTTATTTTTATAGATCTTAATTTCAATTTTTTTGTTATTGTTGTTAATAAACTTGTATTTAATTGTTAAAATTGTATTGCATCATCTCTTAGTCACATACAGTAATAGAGCTTGTGTTCTCTGAGCTAGATTCATGCATGGGATGAATATATAAATGGGGATGTGTATTTAGTGCTTTTGGGGCATCCAGCGATGATCAATCATCATCATCCTGGTTGGTGCATAAGATTATATTCTTTAAAGTCCATGCACTATCTTTTATTTTAGTTTAGCCTTATTAGGAGTTTGGCGAATACAAGTAGCCAGAGCATTGATGATGATCAGCATGTTTTTATTTTCCAGCATTATTGTTTTGATTTCTGATTATTGTGTATTCTAATGGATGGGCATTAAACTGGTGCATCCAAATTGTTTAAATAATTGCTCAAAATGGCAAAGGCTCAATAGTTAGCCTGGTCTACAGAAGACCCATTTCTAATCCAGTCACAAGGTTGACTGTTGTTTATCTATTTTTTATTGTTCAAATCCAGCCACAAGATGGACTGTTGATTTTATTCTGATTTAGTTGATATTATTTATCATTTATGATGATGAATGGTTTATTTTTATTAGTATTACTTACTTTATAATGCATGTTGATATATAATTGATGTATAGTTATTTTAGATACTCTAAGGCAGTGGACTTCAACCTTTTCACACCTGCGGACCGGCAAAAATAAGGATAAGATTTCGCGGACCGGCAGAAATCTACAGGTAAATTTTTTAAAGATTTAAATTTCTTACTCTTAGATGAGCATAATTGTTATTACTGACCAAAATAACACACTAGTTACTGGGTATTGTAATGGTGTTGCTTGCCTTCGCATGCTGAACACTCTTTCTTGAGTTGCATAGTCATACTACTACGGAAAACAGTACAATAAAAATCATTCTCATTGTGCCTGCATTGCTATGTTTATTATTTCATTGTTACAACATGCAAGAATAAAATGTTATTCACCTGAATGTTGGGAAATATCACAGCTAGTGATGACAATGATTATGATAAATGTAATATCTGTATTTAATGCTAAATATACAAGATGAAGTTATATATATATGGAGTTTGTATAATAAAAAACTTTTTTTTTAATTTTGAATTTTTTTAGAAAAATAATAAAAAAATTAATTCTACTCCCTCCCCTATAAACATCTGTGATAACAAGAAAAACAAATTAATTTATGTATGATTGATTAGATTTTGTTTTCATTCTGTTTCTTTTTTTTTTAATTGGGTAAAAATGAGATGCAAAAAAAAAAAAAAAAAATTGCTTATATTAACTAAAAGTTTAAAATCTTATTATTTTATTATTACAAACTTTCCTTACAGCAATATATATTGTAATAGTTTTCGTTATAATTTAATTATTTAATTTCTACTGTTACCTCAAGCAAGAAGCAAATACAGACTAAATTAGCTCTCAAGTCTGTGTTCCTGACCGAACCCTGGAATAATTCGTATATATTACTCCAACGTTATATTTCCTGAGCAGATGCTCCTTGGCTGCTGGATAAAAACATTCTTGAGAATGCTTTATTAGACACCCAGCACTTGGAATATTTATAATTTTGAAGATTACCATTGATAATAGCAGAGTACATGAGTTTACAGCCCCCCCCCTTTTTGTTTATATCACCTTTCTGTTTCTTTAGAATATCTTTCCCCTTTTCTTTATTTAAATTAAAATTTAACTGACTCAATTTTACTAACCTAGATTTAATTTAATACTATTATTCGTTTGCTTGGTGAAAAAAAATCAATAAAGACAACCAATTTAGCAGTAATAATGTTTAATACAAAACAAAAAAAAATCAAGTTAAATGACATAATAAATTTACACATCTAAAATACAAAAAAAAAAAAAAGGAGCTATAAACATGGAAACATATAATTAAACTTCTGAATGGATAATTAATAAAAGTCTGACAAAAGAGTAATTGTTCCCTTTCTTAAAATAGCTACTTTAGAAACAGTTCTTTCTTTTTATTTATTTTAAAATATTGTGCACTCTAATTTATTCTCAGTTTGGTTTTTTAATACAGACTTAATCAATACATGCATGTATAAAAATAGTAAATTGTTTACCTAGGATTTCTCTCGAGCGCTCTGTAGACTGCCCTGTGAGATGCAACCCACTTCTTTTGCAGAGATGATTGATCCTGTAATAGACTCTCCAGCTGGCTGGGTTTTTCCTAGTATTATTTATTGCATTTGGTTTAGTTTCCTTCTTTCTTGTTTTCAGGTTTCTTAGTTGTACTCATTCTTCCTTTTCCCGGCATAGTACGATCGGACACGGCAATTTACTTAGCAGGCAAAGTGGCAGATATTTGTCCCTGGGTGAGTTCGAAGTCAGGTGAGCAGAGACTGAGCAAACACCCATTCAAGGCCACTAGCCATGCATCTCTAAAGACATACGTATGCTAATATTAATTTTATTTATGACTGTTGGTCTCACATTCTCAGTTCTTTTGCTCAGTATGGTAACAGAAAAATAATAATATATCTAATCTTGATCCACCTTATTTATAGATTTGTCCAACCATTGTTTGCTGGAATGTTACTAATTAACAACAGATCTTGTCACAACTTTATATTTTTATCTTATACAGATTTACAAAGGAATTTTTATACAAGTTTCACATTTTTCTTTTTTCATAAAATTTTATACTTTTCAACTTTTCATTTCAATTTATTTATTTATAATATCTAATGTTTTTACTATAATAAGTTTCACATATTTTCGATTTGCTTTTCTTTTTTTCATATATGTAATTTTTAAAGAGAAAAAGAGACGCATTTTGTTATACACCCCCTTTCTCTTTCTATATTTTTTTCTAAAACAAAGCCATTGTAACTTTCTATGATTTAACTAAACATTAATCCCTTTATGAGTTTAATTTTCCTTTTTTTCTTTTTAAAATATCAGTGACCTACTTCTCTTAATTTTTTGATAATTTCACTGTGCATTTCACCTTTTAACAAAATTTTAGCTAATTATTATGCTAACTTTTCCCGTCCTCTCACTGTAAGTTTACTTCTGCATTTTTAATATTATTTGACTACATGTGTGACTACAAACACTGTAGTCGGCACAATATATATATATATTTAAAATGTGCACCATTTTTTAAACTCAGCCACTTTGTAAAACTAATGATGACAAAGGATATTGACATTATACAATTCAATGTCATCTTTATAAAATAACAGAAGATATTCATTCCAAGGGGAAAAATATTGTACAAGATTACTTCATTATGTAATTGAAAACATACTTAGACAATATACAATAACAAAATGCAATTACAATAAAAAATATGACTTATTTAATTTTTATTCAGCATTCTTATGCTGTAATCAAAAATACAATTTCTTTCACAAATCAAATAAAAGCATTTTATGCATTCAAATTGCTTAAATTATAATACAGAAAGGATAAGTGGTGAGTCAATAAATTATCTCTCAATCATTATCATCATTTTAATCATTATTGTTCCATTTCAGGATAAAAAGTTTTTCAAATTTAATTCAATTTCTCTGATTCAAAATGATTCTATCAAACTTCTTTATTTCATCTATCTCATAAGTAATTTTTTAAAATTTCTTTTACAATTTCTTAAAATCTGATTTTTTTTTAAAGCCAATATACTGGCATGTCTATAGCTTTTCACCTTTTTAATTCTTTCAATAATGTAATATTAGCTTGTATTTCCCCTTTCTTATTATTTCCCAATATATGATCTCTAAAAATTCCCCCCATAATATGAAGTCTCTTTAATGCCCTTAAATTAAGTGTCCCAGTTTTTGATTCATAAGTAAGAACTGATAAAATCCAATAATTGAAAACCTTTCTTTCCAAGACATACTTTCTTTTAATATTAAATTATTCCAAGTTGAATTCTATGATTAATTTCATCCATTGTTTTTTAATTATATTAATAATATAACTATAATATGTACAATCATTATCATCTTCTAATTCATTATCATAAATTTTTGCTTTATCCTTCTTAAAAAAAGAACAGTGAACTTTAATCCTTGATACATTATTTGCAAAAACTATCTGAATGAGTTAAGTAATCTCCATTATTTTTATTTCTCTTGACTTCCCATTTTAAATACTTCTTAAAAATCTGTTATAGAAACTGGAGATATGAAATCATCTTAATATTTACCTTCATAGTGTTATTTTGTAATCTAATCACTGCTATTTCATTTTGATAAATATTATTCAGAAGTATCAAAAACCCATTCAATCTTATTTTAATCTTTGATTCTACTTTTGTGCTTTCATCAACTAACTTTTGATACTTCATGAATTCTTTGAAGGATTACTTTCAAAAGCATATCTTCAGGAAAATGAATTAAATAATCTCCATTTGTTTTTATTCTCCTAGCGTATCAATTTAAATGCTTCTGTAAAAAGTTTTAGAGATATGAGATCACTCTGCCACACACCCTTGATATTAATTTTGATATTAACCTGTAATATAATCATTGTTACTATATTTTGATAAATATTGTTAGACAATTTCATGATGTCCCAAGGTTTTAATCACCATGAAAACGCTTACAGAATCAAATGCCTTTTCATAATCTCCAAATGCAAAGCATAATAGATATTCATATTCATTGATTTTATATCTTCTCTTAATACCTGAATGTGATTTGTAGTGGTATAACCACTTTTAAATTCAACTTCTTCTTTTGGGTGAGCTGAATCCAAAGTTGTGTAAAAGTGATAGAAGACTAATAGATCTGTCATTTTTAATATCCCCTTTTTCAGATTTCTTAAATATCAATATCACTACGGCATTTTTCCAACCATCTCATATAGCTTAAATTATTTATATATTTAGTAGACAATTATGCCAATAATTTCTCTATTTCATCATCTTCTTCTTTTAAGCTATCAATTATACCTGTTATCATTTCCTGAAGCTTTTCCCTTCTTCATAGTTTTAATTGCATGTCTCATCTCTTCATTTAAAATATTTGGCATTTCAAAAAATGTTGTAATTATCTTGCTCTTTATTATTATTATATAGTTCCACATATACTATAGGGTCTTTCTTACTTTTCAATAATAGTGTCATATTTTCTTATTACTGAAATAATTTTTCTTACTTTGAGATTTTTATCAGATAGTAAAATATAAAAATATATACCATCACAAGAAAAATTTCAAAATATGTTTTTTTGACTATTAAAAAAAAGTGACTTTATTTCCTTGTTTGGACATTTGTGGTTTAAATACTTTCAAAATAAAATTCTATATAAGTTATCTCTAACTATAAAAATTGATCTGAACTATAATTAAATTTAAACATGTGACTTTTATTTAACTGGAAAGGATACAGTAGTCTTCAATAAGGGCAAAGGCTCTCAAACAGTTCTTCCATTAAAGATGGTTACTTGCCTACTGCTGGCATTGGCGATTTTAATATTTTTTCATTATTGTTTCGCATATAGTTTAAAATAGCTAAATACCCATTTAATGAGTAATAATTATATGTTAAACGACTAAGCATCACATGATCACCATCTCTTATACCAGCACATAATTGTTATTAAACAAAACAAAATTCTCTTCATACAGTAGTGCCACCCTAAGGCAACTAGAGTAATCAATGGATGCCAGAAGGCTTGTACATGAAATCCCTATCTAGTGCCTACTCATCCAATATCCCCAGACTAGTTTCTGACTTGTGGCCTTCATCAGTGAGGAGCCTTGGATCTGAGGGCACTGCACCTAGATCTTAGGATCCAATGCAACCCTCCAGCAATCACCTTTTATCTCTACTTAACTACAAAACCATGAGAATGAAATTGAAAACACAATAATATTTTCAATCCAAGCTATATGACTATAAGACTATATAAGCTATATGACTATATAAGCTATTGAGCTTGGATTGAAAATATTATTGTGTTTTCAATTTCATTCTCATGGTTTTGTAAGTAGTGATAAAAAGTGGCTGCTGGAGGATTGCATTAGATCCTAAGATCTAGGTGCAGTGCTCTCAGATCCAAGGCTCCTCACTGATGAAGGCCACAAGCCAGAAACTAGTCTGGGGATATTAGATGAGTAGGCACTAGATAGGGATTTTATGCACAAGCCTTCTGGCATCCATTGATTACTCTGGTTGGCATAGGATGGCACTACTGTATGGAGAGATTTTGCCTTGTTTAATAACAATTATGTGCTAGTATAAGAGATAGTGATCATGTGATGCTTAGTAGTTTAGCACCAATCCTGCCTAATAGGATAGTGGTGGCTATGGTTGTTAAAAATTCAAAGACACCAAAATGTATGGGTGCTGAACTGAGTTCAGACCCATATGACTATATAAGCTATTGAGCTTGGATTGAATTCTCGTGGTTTTGTAGTTAAGTAGAGATAAAAAGTGGCTGCTGGAGGGGCATTAGATCCTAGATCTAAGTCCTCACTGACGAAGGCCACAAGCCAGAAACTAGTTTGGGGATATTGGATGAGTAGGCACTAGATAGGGATTTTATGCACAAGCCTTCTGGCATCCATTGATTACTCTGGTTGGCACAGGGTGGTATTACTGTATGGAGAGAGTTTTGCCTTGTTTAATAATTATATGGCTATCTTGCTTATGAGTTGGTCATCTGGAAAAAAATTTTAAGATTGAAATCTGAAATTTTTTTAAAAGTTTTATGTGGTTTAAGTTCAAATATGTTTTTGGTGTATTGACCTTGAATTATAGAATCTACCACTTAACCATATTTTTGCCTCTAGATTTATAGAAAAATCCTGCTATTATTTGTCACAATTAGGAAATAAGTATGATAACCAGATAGTGAGTTATGCGGTCCAAAAAAAAAATCTGTCGGTAGTCACTGGTTAATTATAATTAAATTTAATTCTAAGATTTTCTAGAATTAATGCATGCTCTTTTATTTTCACTATTTTGAAGTAGAGAATGTTTTGTTTTATTTATTTCAATTTTCAAAATGGACATTTGAAGTATTTCAAATTGTGAGATCCCTCATCAGAGTGAGCTTCCTTAGTACAATATTGTCATTATTAATCATCTGTCTCTGTACAAGAATTGTTTTTTTCTTATTATTTAAACCCTATCAAAATTTTAATGTCTGGTATGAATTATTAATTAAAATATAAATATGGACGAGATTTTGCTATCTTCTCATTCAACAATATGACAAAAATCAAATAAATTACTATTTAATAAGTTTACTATCTATTACAAAAATTTATCTATATATATTTAAAAATCTCTACAAAAAAAAAAAATTAAAGTACTTTAAATCTCAGGTATTTGTAGAAGTTTGAGTACCAGAAGTGACAGAGCTGGATTGCGATCCACAGAACTTGACTCCAAAGTCAGCCACCACATAAGATCTGTATGTTAAAGATTAAAATTTAAATTAATTTTTGTATGCCATGTTCTTTTTAATTGCTCATGTGGAGAAGTGTCCAATGAGGAGGTCCTATGTGGAGGTGAGAGAGAAAGATGAATCCAAAATTATAAACACAAACTTTGCATTGCATGGTTAATGAACCATTTTCTAAACTGGAATAATGTTTTAAATCAACATCATCATCACGATTTAAAACATCATTATTCCAGTATAGAAGATACTGTAAATACAAACTGTAAAATAATTATTTTCTACATTTAATTTTTGCAATGTATGAAATGTACCTACGTCTGACATTTCCATTCCTTAACAATCTTCTTCAAAGATGTTCTTTCTCTAATTGACAAAAATTCAGATTTAAAAAGCAAACTTATATGTTCTAGAAGCATATCACAAGTAATGGTAGAAAGCTAATACACTACTAAAAGTGGAAAAATTCTTGAATCAAGCAATACAAGATCAGGATTATAAATACACACATCTAGTCCCTTTTTTAAATAAAAGACATCTGAGAATAAGATTTACTACATAACAAGTTTTGAATTCGCAGTGTCTTTAAAACAATATCCAGATTAGAACTTTAGTTATAGAGACAAACTTGTATTTAGAAGTAAGTAACTGTGGAAAACTAATTAAGCATTGATATTGAATTGAAAAACTCTTGAGTTTGATAGAAGAGGTTGCATAGCAATATGAGACCAGGATACTAAAAGCAAGCAGAACTAATTCAAGAGAAAAAGAATCAGATGATAAGATAAAAATAAATTCATCCAGAGCCTTTGTTCTCCTGAGGTATTAAAAACAGCCAAGACGTAGTATTATTATTTTTATTTCTGCAAGCCTTCAGCCCAGTTAAGTATTAGAGTGAATGTCATAGGAATAGTTATTAATCCATTACAATTTGTATTGAAGATGCCAAACTAACTCTATACACATTGATGGCATTATCTCCCCCAGACACATACTTTAATAACCATTAATAATTATTTTTAGACTAAAAATTGTAATACCATTTTGTAACTCAGATATATACTTTAAACTTTAATTTCAGATGAATTTATCTATTATTATTAAACACAATCACATGGAAAAATAAATTCAACTCCATTCCATTTTTTTTTTTTCATGTGTAATAATATACTTGAAACTTTTATTTCACAACATATATTTTAATTACATGAATAAAGAAAATTGAAAAAGGCAAATGACTCCCAAGACACTTTCATAACTCAACAGTTGGCCCAGATCACAATCTTTCATACATCTTCTTTATTGCTTTAAGTAATATAAAAGATATGAGAGATTGTAACTTAGGCCAATTGATGAACATTAATTCAGCATGAAATATCTTAGGAGTCATTTGCTTTTTCAAAGGCTTTATTAATGTGATTAAGGTATATAATGATAAAATGAACATAACCATGTGAGAAGTTGTGGAGTAACTTATAAGTTAGTTCAACATGAAATGCATATTGAAGTTGTTTGCCTTTGACAAATCTCTTTATTCATGATATGGCAGAATATATGGTAATAAATCACTAAAACATCACATAGTCATATGCTAGTGTTTCAACAAATGGTAAAACAAAAATCATGCATTTACTAACCTACATATTCATTATGTAACATTTTATAATGCTCAATTATATTGTTTGAATCAACTTTGAAGTCCTAGATGATTTAATAAAGTGGTAGAGAGTCAGATTGATGTGTAAGGTCAGTGGACTGATTTCAATTTTGGAACACTCAAGCAACAATACCATTTAATTATTTATTTATTGCTCTGTGTGGTTTAGTACAATAATAGAGTCAGACTCTAGACTGTGGGGTCCTAGAATCGATTTCTGTATTACTTCCGGTTTCAAACTTCTTACTAACTTTTCAGCAATAAAGACTTTAAAATATTTTATTCATTAAGTTTAAAATTAAACAATTTTGTTTAATAAAATTGTTATGTAACAATCATTAGGTATCACTCCAATACACATGCACTGTATAGATTTAAACACATAAGGAATACCATCCTTTCCAAAGTCTTATGAAAAATTAGAACGAATCCACTCTACCTTTTTAACTTAAACATATACCTATAGGCAAATCTTAAGCATTTGGAAATGAAAGCATGAAGATATTAATTAATCATTTTTACTTCCATTTACTATGTTTTAATGATTGACATTTGCGAAATTTTTACAATTTACAGTATGTCAGTATCAGATGTAATATTAAACATATATAACGAGTTATTTATTTATATAGCTCTATATTTTTTATCTGTAACAATCATTAGGGATAACTCCACTATACATACATTGTATAGATTTAAACACTTAAGGAATAAGTATTCAAACCTATACAGCGCATGTGTAATGGAATGATGTGTTTAAATCTATTCAGTGCATATGTAGTGGAGTGATCCAATTTACGATTGTTACCGATAAAAAAAACATAGCGCGATATAAATATAAACGGTATACCTAAACTCCTTATATAGGTTTAATATTACATGTTATACTAATGTGCTGTAAATTGTAAAAATTTCACAAACGTCAATCGTTAAAATATAAAATGGAATTAAAAAAATGATTAAAATATTTACGCTCTCATTTCCAAATGCTTAAGATTTGCCTATACATATATGATTAGGTTAAAAAGGTAGACTGGATTCGAGATTTTATCTTGTTTGGTGTGATCCCTAATGACTGTTACAGTTAAAATACATAGCGCTATATAAATTAATAACTTGTTATATATGTCTAAAACTGTTGTGTGAAAATTTTCCATATATATATTTTTTTGCATAAACTTATCTATTATTTTTTAAAAGGCAGCAGTACATTGGTGTAAGTGAATTGGTAAATTAGGAAATGGCACATTTGCTATATAGTTAAGCCATGTATTTTATCTATCTTAACGTATGATTGTAAAGCAAGGTTTAAAAAGAGGCGCATCAGATAATATATATATGAAGTGTAAATTCAAAATAACAATCATTTATGATAAAATAAGTGAAACTTAAATGGAGATGGGCAGGTTAAAATAAATAAAACACCATATTTTCCTACAAAATATAAATAATCAGATCGTGAAATGATGGTTGCTAATTTTTTTTTTTATGTTTTGCTTCAGAAAAAAATTCAACATTCTCTAAAAATTCTTCCGCTATTTAAAACGCTTTATAAATAAATAATCATCGAATTAAAATGTTAATGTATTTATATAGCGTAAAAAATATATTTGGCGATTAATAAAAGAAACATCTCTGCTTAAGAGTAACGATAATTAATCGTTTTTCTTTTTAACCCCCCCCCCCCCCCAATGGAAGATTTAATCAAAATGAAACAAATAAACGATTTTATCAAAACGAATAAAAAAAATCACGTTTTCTTCTTAAATGACAAGTAAAAGATGCAAAAGAATGAGAAAAATCAATACTCTGCTTTATTCTCATTTCACATGCTAATAAGATTCGAGCAACAGCTGATAGAAACACCATTTCAACACCCACACAGGTGAAAAAAGGCACGAATTCATTCTACTGACATTAGAGTAATATTTTAAAATTTGTTTAGGATATAAATTATCTTCAACTTGTGATAATCTATCACCAAAAATAACTATCCTATCCTCGGTCAACATAACGGATATTAAGGCAAAAAACTTTTAAACTGCAATTAATAAAATGTAGTTTATTTTTAACAATACATATAATAATGGTTTTATTAAATTCCAATAATGTAACTCAGAACACTATCCAATATTTGGGGGGTGGGGTTGGAGAAATGAACGTTTTATTAATGAAATGTAAATTTAATTTAATTTTAAATGCAGCAGCTGGTAATAAATTATTGCTGAAACTAAAAAAAAAGCATTTGTATATAACATTATAAATACATCTACCAGTTCTTGCCTATGAATTTGAGACTTAGACACTTATCAAAAGAGTAATGCAGAGATTTCAGACCACTCAAGGTAATGTGGAAAGATGCATGTTAAGAGTAAAAAGAAGAGACCGAAAACAAAATACATGAGTGAGAGAACAAATAGATATCACTGACATAATCGAAAGAATTAAAACATTGACATAGTGCTGGACTGGACATATTTATAGATGATAATAACTGAACAGTTGAAGTTTTAAATTGTAATCCGAAAGATCATAAAAGAACCAGAAAGTGACTATGTGAGAGATAGATGGATGAAATAAAAGCTTGTTGGTTGAGTTATGGAGAGGCTAGGAATCAGAAAAAACTGGACTAAACTTGGAGAGATAGTTGAAAATGATAATTATGATTCAACCATTATCTACTCACTGCAATATAAAAGCCTCTCTCAATTTAATCCAGTTTCTTTGATTTCCAGCCTTTCTTCTCCACATCACACCAGCAAACCTTCTTATTTCATCCACCCATCTCACATGTGGTCTCTTTCTAGGTCTTCTACAATATCCTGGCATCATTTAAAGTTTCAATTGCCCATCTATTATCATTTTCTTTAGCAATAAGCCTGGCCCAGCTCCATTTTAGTCTCAATTCTTTCAATGATATCAGTAAAACCTGTTTGTTCTCAACCAAGGATGATGATATATAGTATTAATGAAAAAGAAAACATGGGCACAGTGTCTGTAGGACTGTCTTTCCCTTTCTCCCATTGCAAATGAATGTAACACCATACTATAATTGTAATTTTTATTTATATTAGACATTTGATCACCCTTGGAATCATAACCCTCTAGCTAAGAAATGCAGGTATGGTGCTCTGATAGCATACTCACCTTCTGACTGAATTTCAAATCCAAGCAAAAGAAATTGTTTTCAATATTCACAGTCAACTCAGATGTAACTATCCAACATTGGCCAGTAAAATAATATCTAGCTATACTTGGTTAGAAAATAAAACAAGAATGAAAAAATGCTAAAATTCTCATTTTGTAGCAATTGGAAAGCTTAATGAGCACTGCCTTCTTTAACAATGTTGCTCTAAGAGTGAGTTGGAAAGCCTTTACTCTGCAAATGGGCTAACCAGATTGATTAAGGACCATTTAACCAGAAAAAGGATCTAAACCTGTTTGATACCTAAACAAATTTCTAAATTTTCCTGACATGAATTCAATTCTCAAAGTTATCAGCTTACTGTTATTTTTCAATTTTATAGATCTTAAAATATTTACTTATAATACTGATATATACAACCCTTAATAAATTCCTTTTATCAAATTGACCAAAACATTTATCTTAGTTAATGGAGGACATTTGTGGAATGACAAAAGGAGAAGGAAGATATTATGACAGAAAATTTGAGTCATTTAAAATGAAAAGTAGGTTTAAAATAGGAATGACTGTAAGACTCTGGTTATATATTTTATTCATATGGTATATTTTTTAAAAATAGTTTATAAATAGTTAAACAAAATATCTATCAAGATATGATAGCATAGATTTGATGGTGAGGATTTTAACTTACAATGATCGATAAATTTGATAGTAAGGGTTTTAATTTAAAGTGATTGAAAGGAACTTTATCAACTTATCTTTGAGATTTGGAGTATACTGATGATTTCTTTGTTTGCCAATCCAGAAATTTGATTTATAAGCTGAACTTAACATTTATGTTAAAACACAAAAATATAATTCCTTTTTCAGACAATGAGAGAAACAAAATTTTGATGGCTTCTGGCTTAAATAGTTATTCATTTAAAATCATTTGAGACATATTGAGAAGTAGCACAACTCAAATGCACTACACCACAGATGATTATTTCTTCTAAATTAGGTAATAAAAGGAGGGTATTTTACAAAATTTATTGTAATAGTGATATTAGCAATTAAGCCAATGCACATGCGCTTTAAAGATTAATTATAAATGAATATCTCACTTTTCCAGATACAAGATAGTTTTTTAGAAAAAATGGAATGAATCCACCCATCCTTTCGACCCAAACATTTAGGTATGGACAAATCTTAAGCATATGGAAATGAGAGCGTGAAGATGTTAAGCAATCACTTTAAATTACATTTATTATTCTTAAATGAATGACACTTGCATAATCTTTACAATTTATGATACGCCATTCTTTAGTTAAAATTAAACATATATAATGAGATATTATTTTATATAGCGCTATGTTTTTATACTGTAATAATGATACTAGCGATTAAGCCAATGCACATGCACTTTAAAGATAAATTATAAATGAATACTCTCACTTTTCCAGACACAAGATATAGTTTCTTAGAAAAGATGGAATGAATCCACCCATCCTTTCAACCCAAACATTTATGTATGGGCAAATCTTAAGCGTATGGAAATGAGAGCATGAAGATGTTAAGCAATCACTTTAAATTACATTTATTATTCTTGAATGAATGATGCTTGTGAAATCTACAATTTACGATACGTCATTCTTTAGTTGAAATTAAACATATATAATGAGATATTATTTTATATAGCACTATCTATATTGTTATTAGCAATTAAGCCAATGCACATGTGCTTTAAAGATAAATTATAAATAAATACTCTCACTTTTCCAGACACAAGATATAGTTTTTTAGAAAAGATGGAATGAACCCACCCATCCAAAGTGATGACCCCCTCCCCCAAAGCTGCCACCCCATTACTGAGATAATATGAAGATAATAAAAAGAATTCCTTTCAGGATGCTTAATAATATTCTGAAAATATGGAAACAAGATCATAATTTTGCTATGAAAGGGTACATGATATATATATGATAACAGATGGCGTTCTACCAAAAACACCGTCAAGCGTAGTTTTCTGTTTACATAAACATCAGAGCGAGTATTCACTATCTCTAACTTTAATTCCACTTTCAGATCATGATTTCAAGCTATTTGCTATCGTCAGTGAAAGACAGGAATAAGAAACTAGATCTAAACACAAACTCTGAGCATTTATGAAACAGTTTCTATTCAGCTTGCAAGTGTGAATCTTTTAGACACGTTAATGTCTTCAAACTCAGCATAGCAAGTCAGATAGCTACATGGGTCTGATCTCAGTTCAGCATCACCACATAGGTCTTTCTTGCAATGATGTATATTGCAGAGGCTTCTACTATGTGGTGATGCTGAACTGAGATCAGACCCATGTACCTATCTGGCTTACTATGCTGAGTTTGAAGACATTAACATGTCTAAAAGCTTCACGCTTGCAAGCTGAAAAGAAACTGTTTCATAAATGCTCAGAGTTTGTGTTTAGATCTAGTTTCTTATTCCTGTCTTTCACTGACGATAGCAAATAGCTTGAAATCATGATCTGAAGGTGGAATTAAAGTTAGAGATAGTGAATACTCGCTCTGACGTTTATGTAAACAGAAAACTACGCTTGCCGGTGTTTTTGGTAGAACGCCATCTGTTATCATAAATACAAGCGTTAGCAAGTTTTTTAACTTGTGTTTTTTTTTGTTTTTCATATATATATATATAGGTCAAGCTCTGAAGAAAGCTGTTGGACAGATGAAACTTAACAGCTATTTTTGGAAGTTTGGAATAATGAAATATTGCCTCCTGTAAAGTATATACAAGAATAAATTAGGATTGCTTATTTCATTAGTATCATAAGATCAATTGCTATATATTTTTTTAGATTTCTGGATGTGATAATATTGCATCTACCATGTTTGACAGATTAGACCCAAATCTTCAAAAATTATTTTATGGTGTACTTGATATGGTTTTCATGGAATATGCAGAACTCAATTTATGTTATAAAAATTATTTTTAAAGATGTTTAATCTAGAGCAGTGTTTCCCAACCTGTGGTATGCGTACCGCTGGTGGTACGCGAATTGCTGGTTGGTGGTACATGAAAAATAATCACTAATGGCGGACATAAAAAAAAATTAAATCATAAAAATATAGAAACATTTTTTCCTATAATTCATAAAAATTATTTTAATTAATAATATTATACAGTAAAGTTGTTAATATGTACAGTCGATAACGATCTTTAATGTTAATGATAAAATTGAAAGTATGATTAAGAAATTAGATTTTTGGAAACAGTAATATATATAAGTATCGAAAACCATCAACTGGAAGTATTCGAAACTTTACATATTTTTTTGTTTGAAAATAAGGTTAGTCTGTCTCAAGATATATGAGAAAACATAATAGCACATTTAACAGGATTAAAATTGTCTTTTATGGAATATTTTCCAAAACCCGAAAACACAAATGATATTTGGATTTCAAACCCCTTCTATGCAGAAAATTTAGAAAAAGCTACATCATTATCAATAAAGGATAAAGAAAATTTAATAGAATTATCATGTGACAGAACTTTACAAGTAGAATTCAAATGACACAATCTAATTAATTTTTGGTTAAACATTAAAGACTATGAACAACTTTCTGAGAAAGCTCTTAAATTATTATTACCGTTTACTAGTATGGAATTAGTAGGAAGAGCTTTTTCTTCATATATTTTTTTAAAAAATAAGTATCAAAGCAGATTGAATGCAGTAGACTTAAGGGTATACCTCGCATCTTTTGAACCAAATTTCAAAAAATTATGTTGTTCGAAACAAGCACAAAGATCTCATTAAATTTATTTTATAAAAATATTTGATTATGATAAGAAAATATACTAATTGTTTTTTTATAATTTTATGTTTTTATTAAAACCATTTATTAGTAAACAAAATATGACAAAATAGTAAATAAATAATGAGTCGGATCAAGGCAAATCAATCTAAATTATTTAATTTGAAAGAATGTATCAGAAAAGGATCATACCCAGAAATTAGACTCTCATTAATTCTTGATCATCTATTGTGGATTACTAGATGTAAGCTGGTATTTAATCATCAAAATTTTAATCCTATTAACTTCATGCTGAACAATATAAAGAAAACAAGAACAAGAGATAGCTTGATAACCCTGAGGTTTTTTTTTACCATGTCTTGGGACATGCTGGATTTATCCTCTGCATGGCCCAACCAATAGCAAGATGCTCCGAAAAAGAGAAAACAGACTCAAATTCGGGAAAACCAAATGAAGGAATGAGAAAATTTACTTTGAACAAAATATGTACCAAATAACCTTTAATGTAATAATGTAATCTTTAATAAATTATTTTGGAAAAAATATGAAACTTTGAACAAACACATACATATAAATATGTTACAGTAAGTTTATAAATTCAGTGAGTTTATAATCTGGCATGACGTTTAGGCGGGTTTCAATGTAATTTGTCTCATTATGAGATGTGAATACATACATGGTCACCCTATAATATTTATAATGCAAATAAAATAACACACTCGCAATAACAAATTTCATGAAATACAATCATTTTTACAAAGTGGTACAATTTAGCGTGATGTACTACCAAGTGGTACGCAAGCCAAAAAAGGTTGGGAAATACTGATCTAGAGGTATCCTATGATTTGCTTCTATTCAAAGGAAAAGGTTGAAAATAGATTATAAAGAGTTATAATTAGATAAGAATTTGAAGTTTTAAATGAGAATAGTTTGCTATATAAAAGGTTACATGAAACACTCCACATACATCACATGAACAGAATAAAACTCTAGTACCTAATATATGAGTATATATTTATAGTTCATAGATTTTTTTTTTTTATAACTGCTACATCATTTTATATCACTATTGATCCATTATACAGTCTCCATGTTTAATCCAGTTTTTCTTATTTGTAGCATCTTTTATTCACATAACTTCAAAAACTTAATTTAATCCATCCTTATTTCAGCTTCTTCTAGTCTTTTACAACTTCTTGGAACTTAGTTTAAGACAATAACTATCTATTATCATTTTTTCTGAAGATATCTCACATACAGCTTCATTTCTAATTCTCTTGATATGTTTGTTCTCTCATCTATACATTTTGCTTTAGATCCTTCCTAGTTACTTCTAATATACATAGCTCCACATTTCAGTACTGCTTTTCTATTAAATGTCCAAATTTCAGACCTATAAATAAGAATTGGTAAAATACATCTATTCCCCTTCTTTCTTCTCAAGTATACAAACATATATTTTGTTAACACTATGCTATTACTACTAAAAACATTACATCCAATTATAAATTTCATTCACTAGGTTCCATCTATGCTAATAATCTGACCAAGGTGTTACAGTGGTTAACCTCTTTTAATTCATGATTAACAATCTGATTTTTTTTTCTGTGAAAGACCATTGAGCATTATTCTAGTCTGCTTCAGCATTTAACTTTAGTTATATATCCATGCTTTCATTGATAACTCTTGCAACATTTTGTGAATCTCTGAAGTCTTATTTGCAAAAAAACAATCACATCACCTGCAATATCTAGATGATTTAAATTATCTCCATTTACTTTCATTACCTTAGTTTCCCATTTTAATCTACAAAATATGCTTGTAAAGCTGCTATAATAAGTTTTAGAGATCAAGGAATTATCCTGTTGTACACTTTTATCAATGTTAATCTTCTTAGGGTCATCAATCATTACTGTAGCATTTTAATTAAATATCCTTCAGAAATTTGACAACATTCTGGTTCTATATCTTGATGGTCCAATGTTCTAATAACCATAAAAAAATAAACCACTAAATATCATGTGAACCATTCTTTATGCTTAAACAAGCTGTTTACACAGAGGCTAAACTCTCCATACAGTAACGCCACTCAGTGGAAGTCAGAGTAATCAATAGATGCTAGAAGGTTTGTGCATAAAATCCCTATCTATTGCCTACTCATCTAATATCCTCACCAGTTTCTAGCTCATCAGTGAAGAGCCTTGGATCTGAGAGCACTGCATCAAGATTTTAGAACCGAATGTAACCCTTCAGCAGCTACCTTTTACCATATTAGCTAACTATAAAGCTTTGAATCAAAAATGAAAACACAATACTATAAAGGTTTGAATCAAAAATAAAAACACAATGTTTTCAATTCAAGCTCATTAGCTTATATAGTCATATATATCTGAACTCAGTTCAGCATCCATACATTTTGGTGTTTTTGGTTTTTTAATAACCACAGTCACCATAATCCTATTGGGCAGGATTGGTATTAAATCACAAAACATTCCATGATCACCATTTTTTATGCTTACATAAGCAAGCCAGAGTAATCCTAAGATTTAAGTGCAGTGCTCTCAGTTCCAAGATTCCTCACTGATGAAAGTCACAAGCTAGAAACTAGTCTGGGGATATTGTATGAATAGGCACTAGATAGGAATTTTATGCACAAACCTAGCACCCATTAATTACTCTGGTTTGCATTGAGTGGTGCTACTGCATGGAGAGTTTAGCCTCAGTGTAAACAGCTTACATAAGTATAAAGAATGGTGATTTTTGTGATGTTTAGTGGTTGAATACCAATCCTACCCAATAGGATTATGATGATTATGGTTTTTTAAAAACCAAATACACCAAAATGTATAAATGCTGAACTGAGTACAGATTATATGACTATACAAACTAATGAGCTTGAATTGAAAACATTATTGTTTTCATTTTGGATTCAAATCTTTATAGTTAGCTAATAAGGTAAAAAGGTGGCTGCTGGAGGTCCTCACTGATGAAAACCATAAGCTAGAAACTAGTCTGAGGATATTGGATGAGTAGACAATAAATAGGGATTTTATGCACAAACCTTTTAGTATCCATTGGTTACTTAGGTTTACACTGAGTGGCACTAATGTATGGAGAGTTTAGCCTCTGTGTAACCATAGAAATCCTTATAGAATCAAATGCCTTTTCATAATCTAAAAATTCAAAGTATAATGACAACTCATACTCATGGGTCCCTTATATAAAGTGGATATGATCCTATAGTAAAACTACATTTAAATTCAACTTGTTCAGTTGATTAGAGCATTGCCTTAAAAATTTGATATTTGAGAATCTAAAGGTGTAAGTTTGACCCCTATGCTAAATTGTCACTGATCAGATCAGCAATATCTGAAGAAGGGTGGAGAATAATATTATTTGACACATTGTGTAATTACTAACCTGTACTATTTAGATTATTTTAAATTCAAAATTTGCTGCAAAGGACTTGTAATCATATTGTTAAAGTTACCATATAGAACTAATAGAAGACTAATAGAACCATAATTTCTAATATCTTCTTTATCATTGTTCTTAAATATCAGTATTCCTATTACATTATTCTAATCATATGGTACATCTTTATTATTTAAATGCTTGGTAAGACACTTTAGACAGCAATTTTTTTTATTTCATTTATTTGCTTTAATTAAGATATTAATAATAATTCTACCATTTCCGGGCCTGGAATTTCCCCCCCTCTTTATAGATTTAATTATTCCCATCTCTTCATTAAAAATGTTTGGCAATTCAGATGTTATAAATGTATGAATTTCTTTGGTTTTCTTGCTCTTTATTACTGTATAATTTTTTCTACATATTTCATAATTATGTCCATCTAATAGTTATCTATATATATAATAAATTCTGTTTCCTGATATGAAGGAACTAATATACTGATAATAAAATATTTCCCCCCACTAATTGCACAATTTTCTGGAAAGATTACAGCTTCTTTAACTTTCTAGGTTTACCTGTGGGATGGAACTTATGCAGAAATACGAAAAATCTAGCATATCTTACAAATAAACAGTATTTATTTATTTTTAAAAAATAAATAAGATATAAATAAAAAAATTATTAAACTGCCTTGAAAGTAAATGCAAAAAATCAAGAACATTCGTGGAAAAGTAAGCCTAATGCAATCAATGGAAAAAAATCAAGAACAATCGTGGAAAAGTAAGCCTAAGGCAATCCAGTTATCCAATTATACTGGTAATGTATAGAAGTTTTCTTTATTAAAAAATCACATTTATGAGCACCAATTTTAAATAAGCATCTCTGCATATGGAAAATAAAATGCTGCCATTCTCTGCACAAACAGAAAAAAAAAACTAGCATGTTTGCAGATAGGTTACCCCCCCCCCCCCAAAAAAAAAAAAAATTGCAAATGAGCAATGTATTACTTGCTCCCCCACCTCCCAACACTGAAAAAACATGGTAAAAAAAAATTAAATTATCTCAAAATAGGCAGATAAAAAAAAATTGATTATTCAATTGAAAAATTAGTTTTAAGACCATTCATTTTTGCACCAGCATTGTTAAATGTTTAAAAGATTAACAATTTCTTAAACAATTTCATTTTGAAGATAAATGATTTTTAATTGCAATCTGTACTCTATATGCATCTAAAATAAAGTATATGCCTGAAACTCTGGAACTAGTAGGTACATTTTGAAAATTCTTACCTCTTCCACAAACAGCACAATTGTTGGTGAAGATTTTAGCTTATTAAACTTTCTTACTTTCCCATAAAAAACTCAAAATATATATTCAAAGGGAATAATGAACAAAAAATGTGAATTAATGCCTATTCTTAGAACAAACAGGACCATATATGTTACTATGATAATTCACAAGCCACATTTCCAAAGAATCATTTAAATGAACTTGTAAATAATGTCCATTTTTTATATTAATGCTGACCTATTATCACATTAATAGATTCACATTGATATAACAAAAGTGGACATTATTTACAAGTTTATTTGAATGATTCTTTGTGAATCTACCTTGTAAATTATCTTAATGATGCCTTTGGACTAATTTGTTCTGTAAATAGATGTATATTCTCAGCATTACATATTTGATAAGCTATAACATTATTTATGTGCTCACTAAAAATCATTAAAATGTTAATTATTACTACAGTATACTTAATGTAGTTTTAACTAAAATTAATCAAATTGATATGTAACTTTCAGAAGAAAAAAAATGAAAAATTTGATTTTTCCCTACTAATTATGAATCTGCATTAGACTATCAATTTTTTTAAAACAAAACAAAGCATGGTAATTCTAACAGAAATTTTAAAAAGAAATGCTATTGAATACTGAGCAACTTGCAATATATAACAATATTGTGAGCAAGTAATCAAGAACTTTTCCACATTCTTTCTGGAGATGCAAAAAATCATTCTAAATTAATTTATTATTGCGAAAATTCAGTCAGGGTATCAAATTGGTCATGAAGTAGCTTCATTCAGCATATGCTACTTTATTAGAAAGAAGGTATGGCAACTAATAAGGCATAAGCCCAAATCCTGATACTGGAAAATGATTTACATAAAAATTCTCTTTCTCATATATAATATGCTCCTATGTTAGCTGGATTGCCCTAAGTACAGGTATGTGTGTATGATGAAATATTTTTTTTATTTTTTACTGTACCAATGTGCATAACTTATGTAATACTTTATATTCCATACTCCCAAATCTTATGCTGCTTTTAAATAACTACTGCATGGCAAAGTCCTCTTCAACATTCTTTTTTACAATAAAATGCTTGACAGTAAGAATTTGGGATATTTTGCTTTTGCTCTATTTTCCAGTCATGAATAGTTAAGTAAAATAGCCATTTTATGAGCCAATAATTAGATCATTAACAGGGTTGATTGTGAGACACATACATAAAAGAAAAAATATGTGCTTGTTTGAAATCTATAGAAAAAAATTCCAAATTTCACCTAACATCACATCCAGATTAAGGATGTGGCAGATGAAGACATTCACTAATACAATCATGAGACATTTTGATCATTGTATTGTAACGTTCTTCACATTTTGGTAGATTATGGTAGGCTTTCTTTTACATGCTATAAAGTTAATCAAGCTATGGGGAAAGAAATATCTCATTCCTATTTCCAAAAACATAGCTATATTTCCTGATTAACTGGCCTACCAATTATTACAACTGGAATTGCCAATGAAGTTAATTTTAATTTATAAGAGGGCACCAAAGTCAAATCCTCGTATCCCATAATTTTGATGCAAGTAACCAAAAGATCAGGTTTATGATTTCCCATAACTTAGTTATTTTTTCAGAGAATAATACACCTGGAGCTTAGTTAACTATTGGCAAAGGTAAATTATACTAAAATCCTAATAAACTAACCTTAATAAATTTAATAACTATCATTAATAATGCACAATGCATAGTTGATATTATAAATAAATATTTTATTCAACAAATTCAAATATTAAAAACACAAATTACTAATAAATTGGAAAGATTACATGCATGCTAATCCAGACATTAATCAATTAATTAAAACAGTTCACATTACACTTAGATTTCTTAGGCCATAAACAAAAGTCTGTTGAATAATAAAATGTAATGTCTCTATCAGGATTATATTATAAGCTTATTGGAGAATGGTTTGGAAACACTTAATTTAGTCACAATCGGAAATAGTTAATCTTAGATTACCGGTAAGTTTAGCATATTTTGGTAGATGGTTGATTACCATACATGGTTTTTTTATGAGAGGTAGAATGAGCTCATGGCCATTAGTATTAAACTTGTTTTTTGGTCTGTTCTAAAGGCTAGTCATGAAAGCTTTTCTGGGTTTGACAGTCTCCATGATGAACGATATCAAAAGCTTTAATCCACTCCAGCATGAAGAATTATTTCAGCGTAGAGTGATCCTGGATCTTTCATGAACCAGGACCAGCCAAAAGAAAAATAGACAAGACAAAACAACGTTTGAAGTTTTTCTGATCTTTTATATTCACAATCAGTTTTTAGACTTTGCTGTGCATCTATTTTCTTTTGGTTTTTTTTTATCAAAATACCAGATAATAATCTACTACATTCTTTCCTAAATTTAAGTTACAAAGTCTTTTTTTTTTCAGTATAATTCTGCCATCTTTAATTAGCTTCCAAAAAAAAAAGTTTTAAGGATTGTAATCTTTTACTTTGGAATTTTTCTTTTTATATGTCTGGATTAGTAATCTGCCTGTATTTATTCTTTCCAATTTTAACTCTTATTTTTAATCAAAGTAATAATTCAAAACAAAAAAAAATCAACTCTCATTGTACGTTTTAAAAAAAAAATTATAATAACTAAAAAAAAATCAAAATTGCGTCTTTTAATAATATCGCTAAATTTACTTTTAAATATCTTAAAAGCCAATATATTTGGACCATTTATTTGTAGACAGTACAATATATACATATATAATTTTCTTTTTTAAAATAAACAGGTTGTCTCAAATATACATTTTGGTAAAATAAGATAAAATTCAAACAAATGTCTGTTAAACATACAGATTTCAGTTGCATTTACTTATTTGTGAGTTTAGTATTATTTATTTTGACTTGTAAGTTTCTAGAAAAATGTCTATTAATATGTTTTGTCGAAAACTTATCTACTAAAGTAATGAAGAGGAATGATATTAAACATCCTAAAATTCAACCTTGAACTTTTTGTACTTTGTCTTCCCCTTTTTTATTTTATTGTGAAGCCCACATATTCTTGAATATTTGCTGGTAATGATATATATTGTTTTCAAATACACTAAAAATGTTAATTTTACCCCCTGCATGCTTTGGTATAATGGTGGAATGTCAGTATCTGGAACTTAGGGTCTATGGATCATGACCCAGCTGTCATTTCCAGTGTTGAACTTCTTATGAACTCTGGAATCATAAACTATTCGATTATTTATTTATCTTATGTCTCCATTAAAAAAACAATTGTTTTCAATGCAGTGTTTTGGTTATTTACATTTTATTAAAACATCAGCTAACACAATCTGATAAAACAGTAGATAAAATGTGATGTATTGTGGCTTCTCCTTTAACGAAGTCAAGAATATCTCAGCAATTATGCCCAGATAAACCTGTTAGCCACTTTATTTTCCATTCCCCACTCTAAATTTTCCCATATTCTGCTCCATCCCATTTCCACAACATAATCTTTGTCAACTCTATAACCTTTATATCTAAATCCCCTTTATCTTTTCCCAACCCAGCATAAAAACCAATAATTAACTTTCTGTATAATCACTTTTTTCATATTTATTCTTCCATAACTTCATTATATGTACCCTTTCTGTTTTCAAGCATTTGCATTCAATTAACAAATGCCTAATATTTTCTATTCCTTCTTTACATAATTTACAAAATAAATCACCCATTTTTTTCCACTTACATGTATATTCTCTTGTAGCTAAAGATCCCGTTTGAGCCTTAAATAATAAACTACTTTTCTTACTATTATCATATATTAACTTACACCTAATAATCTGTTTATTTCTATATATATTTAAACTCTTTTTACTCTCCATACTATTTCTCCATCTCTCTAACTCCCTATTCTTTATTAATAACCCTATTCTTTTATCCCATTCCTTACTACTACAACACTCAACAATTCTCTTAATACAATCATCCCATCTTTCACAAATATACTGATATAAATTCTTTATCCAAATCTTTTGCATACTGCATTACCTTTCTCACCCATCTTGTTACCTGCCCTTTACTCATAACCCAATTAAATACTATTTTAGCTATTCTTTTATTATCCATAAACTGCAATCTACCAAACATTTTCATTTTACTTTTTGCATCTCTCATATGAAAACTTGACCATCCCATTTCTCCATGAGTTGACTCTCTTGCTGTCCATACATCTGCATCCAATGCATGTCTTCCTACTTCCCTTTGAACTTTTTCTAAGTAATTTAATACCTATTTACTAACATATAATGCATCATTACCATATGTTAACCCTGCTACTGCAACTCCTTTCCATATAATTCTAACTACATCATATTTATTATATGAAAACACTGTTAATTTCTTTATCAATCCCTTGCTTTTCTTTGCTTCATTTATCAATTTTTTCTCCCATTCATCCAAATAATTTTTCTGATTACTTAAAATAATTCCCAAATAACTATATCTATTCACCACACTTAACTTAATATCTCCCAATAAAAATTCTACATCTTCTCTTTCCTCAGTATTAACCATCATTATATTTGATTTTTCTTCACTAAATTTAATCCCCAACTCTTTACCAACCCTTGCACATGACCTCAACATAACTTTCATATCTTCTCTTCTTTCTGCACACAAAAATATATCATCTGCAAAAAAAAAGACCTGACAAAATATATACTCCCTTACTACCTATTAACGGTATCTCTATCCCTCTTCCTAATCTTTCTATTGCTCTTTCCATTTCACTCAAATACAACACAAACAAAATAGGTGACATAGGGCATCCTTGCCTTAGCCCCACCCCATTTTTAACTTTAACTGATTCTATATTCCCTAATTGATATATATATAATTATTTTCATATAATTTCTTAATAATATCTATTAAAACTTCATCTATTCCCAAATTTACTAAACTTATCCATAATCTATTTCTATCTACTCTATCATATGCCTTCTCTATATCTATTAAACTCATATATAACTGTTTACCTAAATTCCTACTCATATCCATAAGTTGTGTAACTACAAATAAACTATCTCCTATATGCCTATTTAATAACCTCCTTGCATTTCCCCCACTACATTATTCCCTTCCATCCATTTTACAATTCTTCTAGCCACCATACACGAGAAAACTTTATATAAAACTGATGTTACCACTATTGGTCTATAATTATTCAACTTTCTATGATCCTTATCCTTTACTTTAAATAATAATCTTACTCTTGTATTACTCCAACTACTTGGGAAAACTCTATTCAATACTGCCACCTAGTGCAAACCATAGCAATCAATGAATGCTAGAAGATTTGTGCATCCATTGGTTACAATAGTTTGCACTAGGCTACACTATTGTATAGAGAAAGTTGATACTGTTTATTTACATTCTGCAAAGCCCCACCATTTTCCAAGATGGGAATTTTATAGTACTGTACTACATAATCTGGTGTTCATGGAATACTCAAGTTTACAGTAGTCTTGAATAGGATGAAAATGACTGACTGTTCATAGAAGAATATGAGTAAGCATATGAGAGATTAAGTAAGGTTGATATATATATATACTTTGGATGGCTTAATATTTATTATTTTTATAACAATTTCTTTGATCTATTTTATAACTATTTGCATTCTCTTTATTAAAATTCCTAGTCAGTTTCTTCGGTTTGCTCTATTGCTTTCTATATTGTTCGTTATTTTCTGTTATGATTATTAAAGATTATTGTTAGAGTCGCACCCATAAAGAGAGAATCAAAACATTTCAATCTTCAGCCATAGAATTCAATTTTATACACATTTATTCGTAAAATCAATTACATTTTTAAATGAAGCTCTGTCGAGAAATAAGATTTTTTATTATTACTAAATTCAATTTTCTTTCTTCAACAAACGTTTCTGTTATTAATTTTTTTTTTTTTAAACGTACAAGATATAACTTTTGTAGAAATGCTAATAAAATTATTTATTACATACAATTCGGTTATTTAACAATTATTTTGAAATAATATATGAAACAAAATTGAAAAAAAAAACATATACTAAAAAAGAATGAGAATTTAAAGATTATTTCAAGTGAAAAGAGTAACTTTTAAATATATTTAGCAAATGATTTAACTTAGAAGAATCAAGATCAATTACATATACAAACTCACCCTCTGAATGTAAGTCTTATATATGCTATAGAAAATTCCACCCTATCCGTGATTTCCATAACTAATTATCACTACGACGTAATTTTTTGATATTCGCAGGATGTTAATCGCAAAATAACAAATTGCAATGATAGACCGTTTATCTCATCATTATAAATATCCATTTTGTTAAAACATATGATATATAGTTTAATATCATCTGTGGATTAATGTTATCATCACTAAAGCTTAAAACCATCTACCACAAATACACAAGGTTAATATATATATAATTCATGCAACAATTAGATTGCATAATGATACTAGGTAGGATAGCATTGAGATGGATGTAAGACAGTATGACTCCATATCCAAAACTTTTTACAGCAATACTGCAAGAAGTATTTTGTGAATTAAAATGGGAAGTTAAAGAAATAAAAGATAATGGAGATTAAGTAATTTAGATTTTGCACATGATGTAGTTGTTTTTGAAAATAATGCTTTAGAGCTTCAGGAAATGTAGTAAGACTAAAAGTAAAAATTAAAAGGACTAAAGTAATGCTCAATGAATTTTCTCAAAAGATGAAAATAAAGATTGATAATGATGAGTTAGAAGAAGTTAACAACTGCAAATACCTTGTTCAGATTATTATTATAGATGGAAATATAATAGGTGAAATTAATCATAAAATTAAACTTGGTTAAAGTGCTTTTGGTAGAAATAATTTAATATTAAAAGGAAGTATGCCTATGCCTATGTATTTGAAAAGGAAGGTTTTTAATAAATGTGTTTTACCAGTTCTTAATTATGGATCTGAGACTTGGACAATTAATAGAAGAGTAATACAGAGACTTCAGACTACTCAAAGAAGTATGAAGAGATGCTTGTCAGGAGTAACAAGAAGATCACAAATGTAATATAAAGCTAAGAGAACAAACAGGAGTTACTGACATCGTTGAAAGAATTAAAAAACTGAAGCAGAGTTAGGTTAAACATATTGCTAGAAGAGATGATTATAAATGGAAATTGAAATATTAAACAGGATTCCAAGATATTGTAAAAAACTCAGAAAAAGACCACATGTGCGATGGATGGATGAAGTAAGAAAATATGCATAGGTGGTGTGGAGAAGAGGCTAGAGATCAGAAAAGATGGATAACTTGGAAAGATCTTCATCCTGCAATCGATAATGGTTGATGATGATATTATTCATAGTTTATTTTATATCCTGTCAAACATTAAACTTTTTTTATTTCATCTTAGGATGTTGTGGAAAGTAAACAACATATCCAAAAATAGGCTTGCATCATTTAAATGTAGGCCCAGAATAAGTCAGACAGAAATGCTAACATAGTGTTTAGTATATTCACTAAATCGAGTTTACAATAATTGCCATGAACAAAAAAAAAAACTAATCAATAAAAAGTAAAATGCCACAATTTATTATTAAATTTATAACGTTTACATTTTTTCTTTAATTTATTGTTACTAGTATATATTTAAAAAAAGAAAAGAAAATATATTTTGTAATAAAAACATATAGAAAATAGTTCACACACAAAACATGTATGAAAGAAAAATAGCCAATATTTAATTTACTATACATTCAACAATTAATGCAAGCATTGTTGTGGATTTAAATTTCTGTACACATTAGTTTTATTATCAATGTATTTTTTGTTTTGTTAAATAAATAATGCCATTTTAATAAATAAATAAATTTTTATTTTGTGTGAATTCATGAAAAAAAAAAGGATTTTTATCAGTTAGTTTTTCCTGTGCTCAATGGTAAAATACTATGTAGATTAAAAAGCTAGTACATTATAAATTATAACAGAACCCAAGTAGAATACCACTAATCTGATGATTTATTATTTAAAAAACGTTTATTATCCAAATTAAATTTTAAAGTTGATCTTTGATCTTTCATAAAAAAAAAAAATTAGTTTGTAAAGTGAAACTATGATATCCACTATATTTTATTCCCAATCTTCCTCATGTAAATGATATAATATAATGAGCCTGCTAATAGCGCTTAACAAGCTTTTCTGAATATCCCTATCCCGAAACTGTTTTCAAGCTGCTGGCTACTGTCAGTGATGTGCTAGAATATTCAGACATTAGATCTAAAAGTACCAGCTCAAGCCTAGCATTAATCTAATAATTAATTATTAAGTAGAAAATCTGAATTTTTCAAACATCTATATGTCTTTAAATTCAGCTATCTAAACTTAAATAGCTATACAGGACTGAACTAAGTTCAGATATATGATATATTAATAGCTTTAGCACTATAACATTGTCAAAGCCTCAAGTCAGTAGAGTGAAAACAATTTGGGGATAGGGATATTCAGAAAAGCTTGTTAAGAGCTATTAGCATGCTCATTACATTACATTTGTAGTACAAGCTTATTAAATTAAGTTACATGATGTATGACTTGATTTTCTTACTATTGTACATCATGTATAATAGCTCATGCTTTGTTGACAAACTTTGATTATAATAAAATACATAGTTTTCTGAACTATAAGTGTTCAATACTTTTCAACATGTACATATATATCTAACACAAATGCGTCTTTATATGCATAGTACACATATATAAATTAAGATTATATTGTAAACAAAATATGGGATCTAAAGGTTCCCAAAAGCACTCAGCCATATAATTATCTTGAAATTGAGCTTCACTTGTTTGTGTAATGCACAATTTATAACTTACTACTCGAAGGCGAAGTATACACAAGAATTTTATTTCAAAATTTAAAAAAGTAAAAATAATGTAGTATTTAATAATAGAGATTTTGTCTTTGTATTTATTCATTTACATAAACTCAAAAATAATAATATACGCATGTTCTTGAGGCTACAGCCTTAATAAATATTACTTACGTAATCAATGTGCATTTAAATAAATTTATAATTATAAACTCAAAAAATAAAAATAATATCGAATCTTTATTTTGAAAATAAATAGTGAATGTTTCTCCAAATTTATCCAATTTCTCTGATCCTTACATTCTTGTCTCCATATCAGTTCAGTGAATTTCTTTAGCCATCTCACACATGCTCTCTTTATAAATCTCTTACAATCTCCAGGAAATTGATTTAGGATTTCAATTGCTCAGCTATTATCATCTCTTTTGGCAATATGCCCACTTTCATTTTAATTAGTTGAATGGCAAGAATGTGCACAAATTTCACCTTCAATTCCTTTTTTATTTTTGCTATACATATTTCAATGTGTCATCTAAAATCTCTATTTTGTTCTTAAAATCAATTTTAATACTTCATATTTAAATTTATGTTATAAAGTAATGAAAGTTTAAAATTACATTAGGAAAAATAATTTGCAAGATATGCATGCAAAATAATAAGAAAAACAATAATAATAATAACAGCTCCTCCTCCTAAATATAATGCTCATTATGACTCATAAAATAAAAAAAGGACAGATCCAATGATTCCACAAACTACAAACAGGTCCACATATAAAACACACTGATCCATTTTTGATATTTTATAACAAATCTAAAAATAAAGATCCTATAATTTTGCCTATCCCAAAACAAAACAATTTTTCATTATCATAATAAGATAATCACACAATGAAAGAAATTATCAGACTAAGAAGAAGTCAAGCCAAATCAATGAACTGATATAGATAAACATAAATGATACCAAAAACACAAATTGATTGGTTGATTTTTTTGTTCATAAGATATAAGTTTACTGAGTTTTAAAAGAAGCCTTGGTAAGATTTTTTATATGTAAATGTAAATAAGAAGCCTCAATAATGGGGAAAAAAAATTTTTTTTTTTAATGTGTCAAAGGGTCGGTTGATATTTTATATATACTTTTGTGTGTGTAATGTTTAATTATTTGTTTGTTTTTGATTATTAATATTGATCTTGTAAAGTAAATAGATGAATTTTATATAAATAGTACTTACATTTTTAATGTTTATTAATTTTTTATAATATATTTTTTTTGATATTTTACCCATAAAATAATATTAATATTACTAGTAAACATGTTGGAAAGCATAATAAAGAAATGGGACAGTAAAGCCTATCCGAATTTGATAGAGATCATCGCAAATTCTTTCCAACATAGATGCTTTGAAAAGAGTTAAAACAATTGATGAGTACAGAATTTTAATATTCACCAATCAAGATTGTCTTAAATAAAATAATTTTGTTTTTAAATTATTCAGTTGTCCGACCATTCTTAACTCATTGATATCATTCCAAATGTATATCATAAACCCTGAGAAGTCATTTTCGGGACTGATGGAAAGACTGAATTATTGCCAGATAAAACGGTGAAGATGCTACCAAACAGTAGGATATCCATGTTCTTTCTTAGAAGCAAGTGGTACCCAAAATTATATTTAGCACAACTCAAACCTTATCTAATATAACAAAACTTAAGGATGAATGTTAAGTGTGATAATGACTTGATATATAATGATTAAAAAAATGCAATTGGTTTCCTTAAATAAAGCATTGATATAAATGACATAAGATTTTATTGTCATCATCAATATCACTTCTAATTATACTTAATTGAACAATTTTAAGTTTTAGTTAAATGGTCAGCTGTCATAGTGATTATACAGAAGATACATTGCACGATTGAGTAGTCAATAGAGGTAACAGAGTTCCTGGGACAATTTATAATTTATACAGTAGTAATAAATTAACAAAAATGAATTTAGAATTTAAATAATAATCCTAATAAAATGTGATATTAATCTGAATTATGTTAAGTAATATTTAGTAATCTGTAATTATTTGCATTTCTAAAATTTGATATAAGGAAAAACGAACTTAAAGTCTAATCAATAAAGAGAAAGATCTAATTAATAAAGAGAAAGCAAGATTGGAAAAAAAATTTAAAAGTGCAGTCAACAAACGACAAACGATTCGACATTATCAGATCAGTCTTCGAGAAAGATTACTCACTTAGCACCTATGTAATTATAATAAAAAAAGAAGTGATTACATCTCCCAGAAACAAATTAAACATTTAATCATAAAAATAAAGAGAGGAAGTAAACAGGTTTAATGATACACAAGGTGGTTTTTAAGGCAAAATAATTCACGTTTAACAATCGCAGATAGGTTTTAACAATCACACAGATAAATAATCAAGACTATCGAAATGAAGTAAGCATTTAAGGTGGGGCAGGCTGATATAACTGTCATCTGAGACTACGGTCTTTATTGATCTTTATATGCGTAACACAGACACTCAAGTATATAACATATCTAAATATGTATGTCATTGTCACTATTTAAATTTATGGCATGAAATAAGGAATTTAATTTTATACTTTATTCGTATCACTAAATAACGTTTTTTTTTTTTTTTTTTAAAAAAAAAAAACATTTAGACGTTAACACTGCGAGATTTTTTACGTTGTTTGGTGATAGAAAGGCTCGAAGTATTATTAATAAGAGTATTTAATGATAGACAAATAGCAGTCATTCGTCAGAAACAAACAAACAAAAAAAAGCTTTAATTTGTAGAGTTATTTAGCCTCTTTTGCAGTAACATTTCTTTCTAAATTTCAATACTTTTTCTAACTGGAGATCTGCACTGTAGTCTAACAAGGAAAACTATATAGTCAAGATATACTATCATAGTTGAAAATTGTGCAGTAGTTTGTACAATTGCCAGCTACACCTGACATATGGATCTAGTCCCGAAAATGATTTGAATCTAGGTCAAGGTAAACTTTGAAATCTTCAGACTATAAGCAAGCTAGACTTTTTTTTTTGGATAATAAATCCATACCTATCCCAATTAGCCATTGAATATCAGTCAGTTAATGAATCTAGTTTTTATTAGCTAAACAATAAAAGTCTTACATAACTCTGGATTGTCTCCAATGTCAATTAGTTCTCTTCATTATATTGTAGAACCATCTCCCATAAGTTTGAGTAATCAATAGCTACCAGATAGTATAGTGTTATAAAATCCCCAGATTTTGCCTTTATCACAGTGAAGATAAGGATTTAAGTTGCTAGAAATTATTTTTTCTTTTTTTTTTTAAAAGTCTTCACTTGCATAGTCATATAGATTCAGCAACAAATCAGTTTATGTATTGTGACAGTCAGTTTTAAATGACTGCCACAAAGTTGACTGCAAGCATTAGTTGCAGTCCAAACAAATGTACGTATTATAATAAAAGGAGTGGTCTGTGCAGGTATATTTCTCTGTTGCTTACACACACACTATATTTAAAATAAATAGGATGAATGGTGATAATACGCCTATAAATAAACAAATGCGGACACCTCATATAAATATGTATTTTGCTGTTAATAAATGCTATATGTTTTTTATTTATGATATGAATAAATATGGCAGAGGGTTAAAGAAATTCTTATGGGAAACTGAAATGTATTTGCAAATAACCCAACAGTAAACATATTTTATTTTGATTTTATTTTAGATTCTCAAATGTTGTATTTTTTTTTCTGTTGCTTGTTGAATATTCTTTTTGGAAAACTCAAAAACAATTTTTATGTGACAACAAGTATACAGTTTTATAATTTTTTTTACAACTTAATGTTCATGACTGCAGGCAAGCCAATGACCTCTTTCTTTTATCGTATAATGTTTTTGGAAAACAAGTGTAGAAATTGTATCAGTGGTTATTCGGCTTGACACCTATTCAAAATTATTTAATTAGATAAATGTAATTTTACTTTATTGTTTAAAGAAATCAAGGGATTGGAATTTAAATGGTCTGTGAAATTCTGAAATTAATTAAAAGATAGCTAAAATTAAATCCATTGTTTGGACTTGTTTAATTAAAAACAGAAATGTAAAAGCAATAACTTGTGGAGGGGATGAGAGAATACACCCTGTAATGGGGGGGATATATAAAGGCTGGTCAGGTGAAATTTAATTAGTTAGCTGGGTTACATTAGTTGATACTCGCACGGGCACTCTTACCCGTTCGCTTTGAGTTAGCTGAGTTACATTGGTTGATACTCGCACGAGCACTCTTACCCGTTAGCAGTATAGTTTCCGGAGTGTACAGACAAGGAGAAAAGAAAAAGAATTATGAGTGTAAAAACTATTGATTTGGAATGCTGAACAAGAGGAAGAGTGGTTTATAGCCGAACGTATTTTAAAAGGTGCAGACCAAGAAATATGATATTCATTGACTGAGAAAGAAAAATACAATTGAAATTTAAGCAAATGTTTTATATCGCTAAGAAAATGGAATCAAGATTTATTCGTGATACCGCAATGGACATGGAGTAGAAAACCAAGTTCGGTACATTCGCACAGCTCGGAGTCCTACATAGCCATCCAGTGATGTGACTTTCCATTTCTGAAAGTGTAGCTGCTATGGACAATTTGCCAACCTCCATATAGGCCCTGTGAAGTAATCACCTGCACAGCAGATATATATCGCCCTCAAAATCATAGCCCGGAGAAGAACGAAGACTTCGGGAAGTATTATTTATGTTTTTATATTTTTTTATGTCTTATTATGAGTAATTCGTCATTTGACTTAAATTGCTATTATTAAATGAGCCAATGAATTGCGTAATTCAGTCATAAATATTTTGTTTGTAATTTTAACGTAAAGCTTCACATAATTCATTGGAGTATCTAAATAAATTATAAAAGAATCGATAAAGTAAATATGAAATATTTCAAAATAGTTAAATAGAAATAATTGGGTGGTTTGGTCATTGGATGTATGTGTTTTGCTTTGAAATAATAGAAAATTTATTCCATCCGCTAAGTGCAGGATTGTTTTTATAAGGAATAAAAGTATGTAAGACAGTGTTCCAAATAATTATTATTGTCCGCTATGGGCAGGACTCATATTATGGAACTTTTAAAGATTAAAATTGTAGTTTAGCATGAGTTTGTTCCCCGAGTAAATTTATTCCATCCGCTAAGTGCAGGATTGTTTTCATAAGGAATAAAAGTGTGTACGAAAGTGTTCCAAATAATTATTATTGTCCGCCACGTGCAGGACTCAGATATTGGAACACTTAAGATTCTACTATCATTAACTCGTGGCTAACTCTTTTTTTTTATTATTATGAAACACGTACATACCATGGCCAATACACATTGTTTTATAAGAAATTTTGTTTTGAGTTTAAAGTGTAAGCAGGGGAGAATTTCAGACCATTCCTTTCCCATTCATGAAACTTTAAAATTTATTATACGCTTGAATTTTAATTACTATCGTTTATATGTGTGTTTATTATTTTGTAAATATTTATATAATCATAGAGGGCTTAATAAATTTAATATCTAATTTTAAAGTATGGAGTTGTGCTGTGTATTTGATAATGATATTATTGTTTGACCTTTTCTGTTAACGAAGCAACAAACCACCATCCCGAGATCATGAGTTGATTGAGCTAGTCAGGGATTAAACTTACTGGGATCGGGAATCATTCGTTAGGCATTCACTTTCTATTGATTTTTTATAAGAGATTATAGCTCTTTACTTATTACATGATCATATCCCTTAGGCAGAGGAGCAATCTCTTTCTTAAGGTGGCACGTAAAGGTTGCAGTAAACGAACCTTTCAAAGGTATGATTATAGTAATGTATATTTTGGATGCCTTTGAATATTTCTTAATTGCTGCTCGATCTCAGAAAACGCATGTCATGCTCAATGCGGTATAGAGAGAGCCAGCAACCATTACAGAAAAATGGCGTCCAACGTGTTATTGGGCACGATGCAATTCATATGCACATAAGTTAATAGTGGAGGTCACAGCCGTGTTATATAAATAATAAATGGAATAGAAAAATTATTAGTATTTTCTTAATAGGAGAGGTTTGGGCAGATAGCAAGCTACATTGAGAAAAAAAAAAAAAGGGGAAAGTAATAAATAAACATATACTAGCTATATATAGATGGCAAACAAATTAGGGTGAGCTAAGTGCGAATGTACCGAGATTTAATAAAAAAGAAACAAATAAATAGAATACGGTGTTAACGTTGTGATTTAATAACAAAGAAATAAATAAACAGAATACCTTGCTAGAAAGAAATAGAATACTTTATTAGAAAGAAATAGAATACTTTATTAGTGTTGAGATATAGTAAAGAGTGAAATTGATAAATAGAATACTTTATTAGCGTTGAGTTTTAACAACAAAGAAATAAACAGAATACTTTGTTAGAAATAAGCAGAATACTTTGTAAGGAATAAATAGAATACTTTGTTAGCTGAGATTTAATAAGAAAGAAGTAAATAAACAGAATACTTTGTTATAAATAAACAGCATACTTTGTTAGCATAGAGATATAGTGAAATATAAAAGGGTGGATAATTAAATTTTCATAGTCAAGATAAAATAAAACCTGAACTGGAGGGAAAAGACTTAATGAATATAATTTCAGACTTTATGAAACAACTGACAGCAGAAGTAGCTAAAGTACCAAGGCAAATAGATGATGTAAGAAAAGATATGGAAAAATGAATGGAAGACTTGTCCCAAAGACTAGACAATGTTAAAGATGAAACATTACAGGAATCAAGAATAAAAAGCCCTAATATAGAAATAAAATACGATAACCTTGAGCTAAATGATAGTAAACATACAGAAGCTATAGCAAATAGACAACACGCAACAGGACTAGAGTTTGAGGGCATGCATGAAAGAATTGATGAAAAAAGAAGTGAGATGGAAAATAGCTGCAATAGCAAAATATACGAATCAGAGAAGAAGCTGATAGGAAATGATACTAAAGTAGCGAAAATAGAAAACACAGTAAAGCAGATAGAACAACAGATCATGATACTAATTAGCAGTAGCAACAAACATGAACAAGAAGCTACTAGTGTAGAATCAGATACTCGGATAAAACAATGTGAGATAGATAAGGAAGGAGGCAGTGATACAATAAATATAATAACAGATAAAATGGACAAAAGTAATGCAGACATAGAATGTAAAAAGTCAGGGAAGGAAGATATGAGTGATACAAGTGCACTAAACATTAACCAATTTATAAAAATTAAAGTGTTTGAAGGGCAGACAAGGGAGGCTCCGATAGAACATCTCAATAGTTTAGAAAATTATTTTAGAATAAATAGGATGGAGATACTAACCAGTTAATCATAGCATACAACCACCTCCAAGGGGATGCTCTTGCATGGTGGGAGTCACTGTTTCGCCACCCAAGCATGTACGAAGAATATAAAAAAGCTTTGCTGCGAAACTTTTGGAATGACGAAAGACAAGAGATGGTATTATACCAAATAATGCAAGAAAAATATAAAATGGGTGGAGGTGAGAGTTACTCAAAGTTCTTCAGAAGACAAGTGGCCAAGCTCCGGACTTTAGAAGCCTGCCAGATATCTGAGGGTCAGATTGTCAGAATAATACGGCACAATTTACCATTCCGTATCGAACAAATGCTTTTAACGGTAAATACGAACTCAACGGAACAACTAGCGGAATTATTAAATAGTATCGACATCAACCAGCAAGGCAGACCAGTAGATAAAACAGATACGACCGATAATGGTAGGGTCATACAGGAAAAAAAAGATACAGATTCATATAACGAAATATCGAATCTAGTTTGTTCATGGGAGGATAGAGTGCCAGAATACGTACCGCAAAAGTGCCCCACGATAAGAATAACATTAGAAGGAGTAGAAGCATTAGCGTTAGTGGACTCAGGTAGTCAAATTTCAGTAATTTCAGAAAATCTGTATAAGAAAATAGTCATTAGTAAGCCTAGAGAAGAAACGCTTCCATTACGGGCTGCCCAGGTAACACTAGCAAACAACCGAAAGGCCAAGCTTGAACCTCGCCAGATATGGATACAAATAGAATACCAGGGAATGATGACATGCCATGCATTTCTGATTATGAGCAACTTGATTCACGAGGCAGTATTGGGCTCAGACTTCTTGCACATGAACAAATGTAATATAAATTACGAAAAGGAATGGGTGATATGCAATGGTCACCAAATACCATTCTCGCAGTCATCAGTGTCTGGTATGACAGGACTGTGTTGCATGAACCAGTCTACCATAGAGATTCTTGAAGAAAATGTCAGTATGGCTGGAATAGCTTCATCAAATGAGAAGAAAAAACTCAAATCTCTACTGCAAGATTACGACACGATATTCTCTGATACCCCAGGGATAATTAAGGGGTATACACAAAGGATAAGACTAAAGCCGGGAGAACCATTCCAGGCACGTTCATACCCCATACCTCACAAATTTAAGGAAGAAGTCGAGCGTCAATTGGAGCAGATAATGGAGTGGGGTGTGATTGATAAATGCTCCTCACCATACTGCAACCTTCTAGTAGCTGTAAAAAAGAAAAACGGATCTATCAGAATATGTCTTGATGCTCGCCAGTTGAACCGTGCAACAATACCTGACTGCACCATTCCGCCGCCTATACAAGAACTGCTAATGAAGTTTAAAGGAAAAAGTATCTTCTCGACGTTCGATCTTACTGCCAGCTATTGGCAGATCGAGTTACATCCAGCGGACCGTCAATACACTGCATTCAGATATGGGGGATACTCGTACCAATTTAACCGAATGCCTTTTGGGTTAATTAACAGTGGAGCAGGACTGCTACGGTGTTTAGATCAAGTGCTAAGACCTGAAGTCAAGAAAAGTATAATTACTTATGTTGATGATGTTGTGGTGGCATCATCATCTATGGAAGAACATTTTCAACAACTGCAGACATTTTTCAAAGAATGCCACGATAAGGGCATAAAGATAAACTTAAAAAAAAGCACACTGGTATCCAATGAAATCGAATTCCTTGGCCATTTGGTAGGAGAATCTGGAATCAAACCACATCCAGACAAAATCAAGGCCATCACTGAGTTTCCTAGACCCCGAACAAAGAAAAATGTACGTTCTTTTTTGGGTCTATGCAATTTCTACAATAGATTCTGTGAGAAATTTGCGGATCAAATGGAGCCATTGCTGCGACTCATTAGGAAAGACATACGTTGGAGTTGGACGCAAGAACAAGAGGAAGCATTTGAAAGAGTAAAGAGAAATTTTGTAAAACAAGTTGTGTTGGCATATCCGGACTTTAATAGACCATTTTTACTCCAAACCGATAGTAGTGGATATGGATTGGGGGTCACTCTTTCTCAGATCCAGCATGATGGACAACTGGGAGTACTATATTTCATAAGCCGGCTGCTGAAAGGACCGGAGATAAACTACACTGTTACAGAAAAAGAGGCCCTGGCCATTGTATGGGCATTTCAGAAGTTTCGTCCCATCCTGTTGGGTTCTGAGGTAGTGGTGATTACAGACCACAAAAGTTTGGAATTCCTCAACCATAGCTACCTTAATAATAGCCGTTTGGTACGTTGGAGCCTGTTCCTCCAAGAATTTAACTACTCAGGTACTGTAAGGGGGCTGAGAATATAGTAGCTGACGTACTCAGCCGCCATCCAGTCCCAATCCAACAGCAACATGGAAACCTAGATAACATATATATAGCTAATATTGTGTCCTGCATTGGTGAAAGCATCAAGAAACATCTATCTCAACTGACTGAAAAACAACATGAAGACAAAAAACTATGTCAAATTATGACTCAATGCCAGAAATCACCAGGAAAAACAAATACACAGAGATATAAAATTGACAAAGGCATGTTATATTATCGAATTCAAGAAGGGAGTGAGAATTGGAGAGTGATGGTACCACCCCAAATGAGGAACTCTCTCATCACAGACATCCACAAATTGTATGGACATTATGGTACTTACAAAACAAAATACTGCCTTCAACGGTGGTTTTACTGGCCAGGGATGCACAGAGATATAATTGCCACATTAAACAAATGTGAAGTATGTCAATGGGCAAAGCCACAGAATAAATCATACACTAGTCACATGAAATCAATCATCCCAAAGAACCCTAATGAAATCATGGCCATTGACTTTTATGGTCCTCTGCCCCCTTTTAATAGAAAGAAATACTTATTGGTGGTATATAGTGGGTTGCAGCATATCCTTTGTCCAGGACCACGACAAAAGAAACTATTAGGGTATTAGATTCTCTGCATTTCCCGCAGGTCGGAAAGCCAAAATCAATTTTATCTGATCATGGAACCCCATTTGTATCAGAGGAATGGAATAAATGGATGGCAAGGCGAGAAATCAAACACACCCTTACATCCATCAGGAACCCTCAAAGCAATCCATGCAAACGAGTTATGAGGGAGTTGGGAAGACTGTTCCGCACATACCTGCCCACAAATCATAGGGGATGGGTCAAACAATTGCCACTGATACTCAATTTTATTAATTGGTCAGCAAATGAATCTACAGGACTCCCACCAATACAGCTGCATTTTGGAAAACCTGTTCCAAAACTATTCGACACTGAATTCCCAGGGAACATAGAAAAACCCATTGACATGGAGAAGGACAAGGGAAGAGCATGGGCCCAGATGTGGAAAATGAGCCACCGAAGACAAAAAAGAAAATGCCCATCACAGTATCAGTTTACGGTCGAGGATAAAGTGATGGTTCGTACACCCCATGTCAGCGTCCCAGAAAAATCTCAATTTAAAAAATTTTTCAACTTATACGAAGGTCCATTTGAAATTGTAGAATGCTGTGGTGACAGCGCATTCTGGGTAAAGACTGAGCAGGGAATCAAGGGCTCATATAATGCCCGTGCACTGAAACCTGTTGGGTAGACAATCATTGGACATTACGATTAATAGATTTGTATGTATATATTCTTTAAGATTTTGATTTTCGTTTTCTAATGACACATGACACAACTGTATATATATAGTTAAGTATAAACTAATATTTTTTTTTTGTTACATATATAATAAACTAGTATATTCATTAGTATTGGATATAAATTAGTATATCCCTTAAGATTTTTATTTTCATTATTAATAACACAATCGTATATAGTCAAACTAATATTTCTTTTTAAATTGTAATGAACCAGTATATTCATCAATAATATTAAATATAAGTGAAAGTAATTTAGTATAGACTTTAAATGGTTAACCCATTTAGAAGTCTCATTAAGGGAGGGGGATATTGTGACAGTCAGTTTTAAATGACTGCCACAAAGTTGACTGCAAGCATTAGTTGCAGTCCAAACAAATGTACGTATTATAATAAAAGGAGTGGTCTGTGCAGGTATATTTCTCTGTTGCTTACACACACACTATATTTAAATTAAATAGGATGAATGGTGATAATACACCTATAAATAAACAAATGCGGACACCACATATAAATATGTATTTTGCTGTTAATAAATGCTATATGTTTTTTATTTATGATATGAATAAATATGGCAGAGGGTTAAAGAAATTCTTATGGGAAACTGAAATGTATTTGCAAATAACCCAACAGTAAACATATTTTATTTTGATTTTATTTTATTTTAGATTCTCAAATGTTGTATTTTTTTTTCTGTTGCTTGTTGAATATTCTTTTTGGAAAACTCAAAAACAATTTTTATGTGACAACAAGTATGCAGTTTTATAATTTTTTTTTACAACTTAATGTTCATGACCGCAGGCAAGCCAATGACCTCTTTCTTTTATCGTATAATGTTTTTGGAAAACAAGTGTAGAAATTGTATCAGTGGTTATTCGGCTTGACACCTATTCAAAATTATTTAATTAGATAAATGTAATTTTACTTTATTGTTTAAAGAAATCAAGGGATTGGAATTTAAATGGTCTGTGAAATTCTGAAATTAATTAAAAGATAGCTAAAATTAAATCCATTGTTTGGACTTGTTTAATTAAAAACAGAAATGTAAAAGCAATAAATTGTGGAGGGGATGAGAGAATACACCCTGTAATGGGGGGGATATATAGAGGCTGGTCAGGTGAAATTTAATTAGTTAGCTGGGTTACATTAGTTGATACTCGCACGGGCACTCTTACCCGTTCGCTTTGAGTTAGCTGGGTTACATTGGTTGATATTCGCACGGGCACTCTTACCCGTTAGCAGTATAGTTTCCGGAGTGTACAGACAAGGAGAAAAGAAAAAGAATTATGAGTGTAAAAACTATTGATTTGGAATGCTGAACAAGAGGAAGAGTGGTTTATAGCTGAACATATTTTAAAAGGTGCAGACCAAGAAATATGATATTCATTGACTAAGAAAGAAAAATACAATTGAAATTTAAGCAAATGTTTTATATCGCTAAGAAAATGGAATCAAGATTTATTCATGATATCGCAATGGACATGGAGCAGAAAACCAAGTTCGGTACATTCGCACAGCTCGGAGTCCTACATAGCCATCCAGTGATGTGACTTTCCATTTCTGAAAGTGTAGCTGCTATGGACAATTTGCCAACCTCCATATAGGCCCTGTGAAGTAATCACCTGCACAGCAGATATATATCGCCCTCAAAATCATAGCCAGGAGAAGAACGAAGACTTCGGGAAGTATTATTTATGTTTTTATATTTTTTTTTATGTCTTATTATGAGTAATTCGTCATTTGACTTAAATTGCTATTATTAAATGAGCCAATGAATTGCGTAATTCAGTCATAAATATTTTGTTTGTAATTTTAACGTAAAGCTTCACGTAATTCATTGGAGTATCTAAATAAATTATAAAAGAATCGATAAAGTAAATATGAAATATTTCAAAATAGTTAAATAGAAATAATTGGGTGGTTTGGTCATTGGATGTATGTGTTTCGCTTTGAAATAATAGAAAATTTATTCCATCCGCTAAGTGCAGGATTGTTTTTATAATGAATAAAAGTATGTAAGACAGTGTTCTACATAATTATTATTGTCCGCTACGGGCAGGACTCATATTATGGAACTTTTAAAGATTAAAATTGTAGTTTAGCACGAGTTTGTTCCCCGAGTAAATTTATTCCATCCGCTAAGTGCAGGATTGTTTTCATAAGGAATAAAAGTGTGTACGAAAGTGTTCCAAATAATTATTATTGTCCGCCATGTGCAGGACTCAGATATTGGAACACTTAAGATTCTACTATCATTATCTCGTGGCTAACTCATTTTTTTTTAGTATTATGAAACACGTACATACCATGGCCAATACACATTGTTTTATAAGAAATTTTGTTTTGAGTTTAAAGTGTAAGCAGGGGAGAATTTCAGACCATTCCTTTCCCATTCATGAAATTTTAAAATTTATTATACGCTTGAATTTTAATTACTATCGTTTATATGTGTGTTTATTATTTTGTAAATATTTATATAATCATAGAGGGCTTAATAAATTTAATATCTAATTTTAAATCTGTGCTGTGTATTTGATAATGATATTATTGTTTGACATTTTCTGTTAACGAAGCAACAAACCACCATCCCGAGATCATGAGTTGATTGAGCTAGTCAGTGATTAAACTTACCGGGATCGGGAATCATTCGTTAGGCATTCACTTTCTATTGATTTTTTATAAGAGATTATAGCTCTTTACTTATTACATGATCATATCCCTTAGGCAGGGGAGCAATCTCTTTCTTAAGGTGGCACGTAAAGGTTGCAGTAAATGAACCTTTCAAAGGTATGATTATAGTAATGTATATTTTGAATGCCTTTGAATATTTCTTAATTGCTGCTCGATCTCAGAAAACGCATGTCATGCTCAATGCGGTATAGAGAGAGCCAGTGACTGTTACAATATATTAGAGATTTATGTTAAATATGTAAGACCATTACTTCCAACTTTAAGCCCTGGTTCTCAAAGTTATAGACAAAAAATCAGAATTGGTCTGGGATCTTGTAACACTATATCTAATCTCCAATGATTATTCAAACTTACAGTACATAGTTCTAAAATAGGATGAAAAGAACTAATATTGGAGACTACAAGGAAATCATATAATATGGTTGTTGTTATTAACTTTCCTAATCAAAGAGTATAACAAGTCTACAATTAGTATATCTCTAAATTATATTTAAATTGATCTGATATTAGATCTATATAACTGCATATGAATTTGAATGATTAATTACTAACTAAAGCGGGAATTTTCATTCAATGCTAGGTATAGTGCAATATGTATCATTTAGTTACAGAAATTGATTATCTTTTCAGTACTTTCATCAAACACTGTTTTTTTAATATTTAAATTTTTACATGTCACATAATAACATTAATAACAATAATCAAATGGTTTATTTCTCAAAAGTCCATAAGAACTTCAAGCATAAGATGTGACAGAAATAAACCATAATTCATAGACTTTGGGATTTGTTTGCCAGTCTACCAGAGCATCAACCCATATAGAGCAGACTAACATTATTATGATAGTAATATATAAATTCATCTACTTTTCGGAGGAATCAAAGTACAGTCATTGTTGAACAATAAAAAAAATGAGAAATATATTTCTTACAATAAATCACAAACACATTTATTTTTTCTCGTGTAATAATCTTATATTACTTTGCATTGTATCCTTTTTATTTTTTCCTATTTTGGGCATTAGCAATATAGGATGATGTTAGCAATAATAGTTGGTCATAGTTTTGTTGACAGTAAGCTAGTATTTCAAATGCCATGGCAAAAACCATTTGTAAATTATATCCACCATTATACTACATAATAAATTTTATGAATAAATAGAATATCACTCATATAATCACTGAGTTAATAGCAACTTGATAACACTATAATAATAAACCAAATATATATTTTCTAAAAAGGAAACACAATATATACATATTGTTATATGTTAATATATTCTATTAAGTTTACTAATCATATAAATAAATCATCATTTTCAACCATTATCAATCCATTGCAGGATGAAGGTCTCTGCAAGTTTAATCCACTAGCTCCAATCACTAGCATCTCTTCTTTACAACATACCACCAAATTGTTAAATTTTATTCATTCATCTCACATATGGTCTCTTTCTAGGTCTTTTAAATCTCTAATAGTTTAGTTTTCTCTATTATGATTGTAAATTCTTATTTCAAAAAAAGTTCATTCACCACACAACCTTCAAGAAACTCAATTGATATTTCAGTTAGGCAATATCATGCAACTGAGAAGAAAGATCATGCTGTTTCTTGCTATTAAACTCAAGAGATAAAAAACCAATGAACTCATCACTTTGACTGATTCATGTTAGTGAGCAGTCCATCCACATTCATTTCCTATATGCATAATATAATTACAACTACAATAAAGTATAAAGTGGTTAAATGGAATTTCCTGTTTGGTTTCTTTAAGGCTGTTAGTGAGCAGTCCATCCACATTCATTTCCTATATGCATAATATAATTACAACTACAATAAAGTATAAAGTGGTTAAATGGAATTTCCTGTTTGGTTTCTTTAAGGCTTCAAAAAAGAATCAGAGTCTCCTTTAAATTATCAGCAAAATCTTTTCTGCAGCCAAGTAGATAAATATTAAATAAGCAAGAATGAGAATATATAATAAAATTTCTGAAGAAGTAATTCTTCATTGTAAGAATCTATCACAAATCAGGTTTTCTAAAAGTCATTTTAATACATTTGCAGATAATCAGATGAAAAATGGTTACTTTCATTTGGTCACTATGGTTTTATGTAGGTAGCCAATTGATAATAGATATCTCAGAGATGTGAAATGTTATTTAATGTTGATTTTTGCAGAATTTTGATTTAATCAGACCATAATTTCAGATATGTTTTATTAATTTTAACAATGATGCAAATAAATACTGGCTATTAAATATGTAGAATCTTTCATAAGTCAGAATTTCTAGAAGTCATTTGAATGAATTACTTTTGTGATAATCTACTAATCGAATAAAGAATTATCATTTTAATTCTCCCATTCTTATGATTAAAAGTGTACCAGTTATTTTCCTATTAATTTCATTCAAATCTGAATCATATTCAAAATCTATTAATATTTGAAAACGATTTGCGTGTTCTAATTTAAATTCATTAGAATGTTTCTGAAGATTAGGAATATCAATTGTGAATATTGTTTTTTTAATAATTTTTGTCTCTAATTTTGTATTCACATGTATCTTGCATCTCACTAATTGATGATCACTTTTGTGCTGAATTTATTGAGAACATTACAATCTTAAAATATGCATTTTCTGTTAGTCAAAATATAATACAATTTTGCTATACCTTCATTTGAATACTTCCATGTCCACTTCCTTTTGACATTTTTCTCAAAAAAAGAATTTATAATATAAAGTTTATCTTTTTCTGCAAATTTCACAATTGTATGCCCTCTCTCATTACTATTACCATCACCAAATTTACCTATAGCACTTTCATTTTTCATTTGTTTACCAATTCTAGCATTAAAGTCTCCCATAACAATTTTAAAATGTTTGGTGTGATGAAAATACTTTTGTACATCCATATAAAATTCTCTACTACTTCATCATTATGAAAACTTGTTGGTACATAAATCTGAATTATCTGCATTTGATATCTTCTATTAAGTTGAATAACTAATCTTGCCACTCTGTCCAATACACCATCAATCTCCACGATGTTGTGCTTCCATTTTTTTTATTTTATAGTGAATCCTACCCCAATTGTGCCTTTATAATAGAGGACATATCCACTTTTTAAATCAACTGTGTCTTCAGCTTTTCTTCTAACTTCACAAAATCCAATAATATCCCATTTCCAATTCTTGCAATCTTCCTTTACTTGAAAGTGATTTGCAGTTTAAGTACCTAAATAAATGGTCATCACCAAATTGCAGTCTGAACCCGCAATCAGGGTATTCTTATCACCCTTCACATTTCGCCAGCCTCCTGGGTATGAGGGCCATGATTTATTTTTGTCTTTTATGATTGTAAAGATCTATTAGAAAAAAAATGTTTTCATTCACACACACATTTACTCTGCTTTCAAGAAAACTCAACTGATATTTCAGTTACAAGCTATCAGTCAACTGAGAAGAAAAACCATGGTGTTTCTTGATTTAAACTCAGAGGTAAAAAGTCAATAAACTCCTATGCTGGTAATGCATATTGGTGAGCAACTCATCCACGTTCATACTATAAGAATATTCACATATCACTAACAGCTGCAATGACAAGAATGTATGGAGAAAACATTAGGAATATGCCCTGCTTGATTCTTTCAGTTAACAGCAAACTTCTTTCTGCAGCCAATTAGTCCATAATGACTATAATTTTCTGATCAAGACAATGTCATGACAGGCTCCCCAAATCATGAACATTCCTCCATAATTGATTGTCAGCCAATTGAAAGATTAGTCTGAGTGGTTGGGGTTGAGAAAGATATAAATAATGATTCATCTCAACATTAAATAAGCCTTCAATCCAATTTTTTAAGTTGTAATAGAATCACTTCTTCAGTACTACTGTGCTTCCTTGAAAATAAAACTTAACCAAAAAATAAGCCCTAGCATGATTTTTGAAGATGCTTATAATATAAGCCCTACTCCAAATATAAGGCCTAGTTAAGATCAGCACTCAGATATACAACTTTTATTACTCATTAAAACATACAATGGATGTATTGAATTATAAAATAGTGAATGTATAAATAAAATATATCATTGACGTTAATGCTTTAAATAAATAGTGGTATATATTTTACCATCAACTATTTTCGATAAACAATTCTACCTGAATAGAGAAACAATTTATCTACCACAAATCAGTATAGCGGACAATTTATAATTTCATTTATATATATTTAAGTACTCATTTTATTTATATTTAAAACTTACATTTAGAATGCTTGATTTACATTTCAAAAGGAAACTTTATTTCACAGAGCAAAGTACAAGACTGAGAATACACAAGTAAATTGTAGCTGATGAATTTCACCAGGGTAGCTTTTAAATATTCAAGATAAAAAAAAATTAGTTCGATTTCTTAAACATTTTTTTCCCTCCTGAAAGACTTTATTAAAATAACAATAGGGATTTTAACAATGAAAATTTAGTTTAAGTTAAATCATCAATCTTTCTTCTAAAGAAAAGTTTTTAAAATGAATACTCAAGCAAAACTATTACAAGTAATTTGGAAAGTGTTTATAATTTGCGCATTTGATAACAGATGGATGTGATTGTGTCATATAAAAATCGTCGTAATTCAATACACTCATATATTGTAATTAAATAAATATTTTCTGAAATTTTATGGGTACATTTTTTTATTGCATCTGTGTGGACAAACTATTTTTAACTGTAATCATTTATTGTTATTACTCCTGCCTTGCAAGTTTTCAATTAACATTTGATTTAATGGTAAATTTAAACCAAATAAGATGAGTGCATAAAAGAGCTATTTTGATGAGTACAAGAAAGGAATTGTGGGGATTCCCGGGATAAGAACTTAGCTTTTTTATACTTGAATAATGTAGATTTTGTATATGAAAAAAAAAATTCTCTGAAAATAGGCCCTACAGTGTCTTTTGGAGCAAAAATTAATATAAAACAGTATCTTATTTTCAGGAAACATATGGTATATAATATCAGAAAATGGGGACTTTGAATTGACAGCTGGAACATATATATTCTGCTAATGAAACTTATAACATTATTCTAGGAGGGGGGTAGAGATTAGACTGTTTGGATATATTTTGATTTCTGTAGTGCCCAATACTATTTTGTAATAATTGAGACTGTATCTATTTGCAATTTTCACTAGTTCCTTTAAATAAGACTTGATTTCCATTCATAATTAATTCTAGTAGGATTTATTTGTGAAATTGTTAAACTATTTGTAATCACTGCCCACAAATTTTACAACTATTCAGGCACCAATCATTTTAGAATGGATCTGGCTAGCACTCCATTATTTTAGGATATTCACTCTCCAGATTATAATAACTGGATACTTATTTTACAAAACAATATTAACGAGGGATCTGATATCTGGAAAAAAATTCCTAACTAACTTGATATTTAAAATAATGGACACAGTTCATCAGCCAGACAAACTTCGGATTGTCACTTAATAGATACAATATGCTCACCCATACCACAAAACCCTTACCTGTTATAAAATAAATTTTCAATTTTGCCCTGTGTGATTTGGCACAGTTGGTAGGGTATCTGACTTGAGATCAGAAGATCCCAGGATTGATTCTGGCAATCAAATTTCTCATGAACTCCTAAACCATATACCTTTTTTTAAATTTGATTTTAATTATGAATATCTCAAAAATTGTTATTTATATAAATAATACCAATTTGCAAAAGAAATTTTAATTTTATCAAAAACTGAATAAAATATGTTTGTCAATTTGCTTTTTATCTTTCAAAACCATTTTCATAATGAGGGAAATGAGTTTAGTAAAATTCACTCTTACTTTTATGATTATATTAAAAAAGACCTAGTTACACAAATCTACAGAAAAACAACTATTAAAAAGAGTAGCAAAAATAACTATAAATGCATTTGATTTTATAAATTAAGTTAAAACTAAAAATTTTATAAGAGGAAAAATCTAAATAGAATTTTTAAGTTGACCAGTTTATATGAATGCTTACTATTATAGCACCAATATTTTGGATGGATCGTACCTGACCTAAATCTGGTAGCTTCATTCTATTTAAAATTTATTAAATAAAAAGTCATATGGCTCCAGAATTCATAGTAAGTTTGAGTGGCAGAATCGATCCTGGGATGTCCCAATTCCAAATCAGACACCCTACTAACAGTGCCAAACTGCACAGGGTTATTTATTAAGTGAAATCACCTAATTCTCTTTTTACATGATTTTAAAATAATAATAATAATTCTTTTTCTACATGAGTTGTTATAAAATAAGACTATCTATAAAAAAATTAAAAAAAAAATTGTCTGTTATTATCATTCAATTTTAAAAAAAAAGTTTCATCTGTTTATTTCCGATTATTTTAAAAACAAAAATTCCCCTTTCAGCAATATTCCTGCAAATGAGGAAATTTGCTTGTCTGCATTGTAACAATTTGACATTTCATTTGGAAAAAGAAGTACCTTTTGATATTGATGTTTTGTTTGCATTTTGATGTTTTTGATATTAAGCTTTTAAAAAATGTGTTCATTATTGATGTTGATGCTAAAAAAAAATTGACTTTATTTAAATTCAATTGATTAATTTGTTTAAATTTAATTTCAAATCAATAGATGATTGCAAGTTTTTGTGATAGCAATGACATTACAATCATGCACCAACATATGTGTTTATTGCCAGAAAGTGATAGCAAATAAAATCTTGGGTACTTTTCTGTTTTAAAGACAAGCAAGATAGCACCTTTATTTTTCATAAATGTACAGTTCCAGAAGCCTATAATTTCTTTTTTCAAATGTGTTAGTTGAGAAATTAAAAAAAAAAAAAGTTAAATGAAATAAAAGTAATAAATTACATTAATAATCTTTATTTCATTTTTTTTTTACTTGTAAATAGGCTGTCCATATTTCCATAGCCTAACTGGGACACACAATAAAAAAAAAAAAAAATTGTAGATTACTATATATATTTCAGTATAAAAAAAAAAATATATATATATATAAAAAAATATATATAAAATAAAAAAATCACAAAACATATAATCACATTTACATTACTAATAATATACTTATTTCCTTATATAAACAAAAGCAAAAGACAATTGTTTGTATACATATTTTATCTGTCAAAATAATAACAAAAAGTGAAATCACTTATTTCTAACATACTAAAATAATGGAGAACCATTTCCATTTGGGGAAAATTACTGATTAACCAATCAAAAAATTAATTATAAAATATTAAATGAATAAATATTAATTTAAAATAAATATAAATAATAAAAATTAAATATATAGTTAAAATTAAAAGTTAAAAATGGATGGTTCATCTGGAAAAAATCCAGAAAACTAGGATATATGAACACCCAACACCCTACTTATAACATGGAAGTGATGATAAGCTCTGAACTTTAAAATTTTCAATGGCTCATTTAGAGAAACCAATGAATGCTTCATCATAAGTCTTATCACTTTGGACTATCTATGAATTACTAATAAAATGTGTGTTCAAATTTATGTTACTAAAATTGCTGACTAAAAATAGTTTAATAATAAAACAGGAATGATTAAAACATTAAGAGAATAAAACTAAAGTAAAATCTGATTGCGTAGGAATTCGATTGTCAACAATCGAATTCTAGAAAAAACTAATCAAATAAAACCTAAGAGATAAGATAAAAAAAACCTTCCATCCGGATACAGATAAACAGTTAGATTATTCCAGAAAACAAACGACAAAGAAAACTTTAAGCAGGGGGAGGGGGAGAATGCAATATCATTTTCCCTCTCCATTCCTTGTGTATTCGCACAACTAGGTTGCACATTTATATGAAGCAGTGGAAGAATAGTGGGGATTTGTTTCCAGACCCAAGAACTCAGCTCCCGAAGGTAATCAAGTCCCGATATTATAATTTTATTTGTGCCTCAAGGGCTCACAGACTAAAAAAATATTTGCTAGAATGAGGTAAACAACAATTCAAGTAATCATTAATAGTGTGAGTAAGCAGGAGACATGAACAGTGAGAACATTGACTTATTATATATAGATTGATTTATTATTATAACCTATGTCTTGTAACTATATATGTATGTATTGATAGAATATTATTGTCTTTTATCTTGTATTAAACTTAGCTATTAAATTGATCCACAGAGGGGTATTTAGTTATTTTAGAAAACGGAAGTGTTAGAAATCACTTGTTAGTCTTGACCGAGATACAGTAAGATCAAGACAGAAAAAACTTTGGCACAGTCACAGTTTGATTCGAATGCCATCACTGCCTAGCTAGTAAAAACCCAGTATAGGTTACATTAAACATAACTAAAGGAAAAATTAATTTAGGGAAAGATAGTAATAGTAAGCAGTCCAAATGTCATCTTTTGGACAAACAGCCATTAGCGAATTTGATGTGGAGAATGCTGCAGAGCAGGCACTATATGTAACACAGAAAACTTTTTTTACCCTGAACGATATTCAAGAAAATAAAAGAAAAGTGGCAGCACTTTTGTGTTTCTTGGGGAAAAAAGTTATAGAAATTGTTAATAAGCTTTATGATTCCATCACCACTGATAGTATAGAATAGAAGGAGTTAGTTAAGAACGTAACGGAGAATTTTAGTCCCCACTACAGTTAATTTAAAACTGAGGAAAAGAAAACGATCTAAAGGGGAATCAATAAAAGAGTATATTTTGGCCCTTAGAGAGTTAGCTAAGGATTGTGGATACAGGATTATATTGAAGAAATACTCCTTGATCAATTACTCTGGGGTATGTACAGTGATAGATTGCAACAGTAATTATTAACTGATATTGACTTAAAGTACCAGAGCATGATTCAAAAAGAAATGCTTTACGAGCTAATAAGCGAGCAAACTCAAGCTTTTAAAAATAAACCAAAGATAATATAAATACTCAGAACCATGTACAGTGATAGATTGCAAGAGTAATTATTAACTGATATTGACTTAAATTACCAGAGCATGATCCAAAAAGAAATGCTTTACGAGCTAATAAGCGAGCAAACTCAAGCTTTTAAAAATAAAACCAAAGATAATATAAATACTCAGAACCAAGAGAAATTGTAGTAATCCATTCAAGCCAGATTTTGAAAGGATAACTAAAATGGTATGCTACTGCTGCAGAAAAAATTAACCATAAAGCAAACAAATGCAGGTGGAGAGAAGAGAAATGTTTTAAATGTGGTATAAGGGACACATCACATGCGTATGTAAAAAACCATATAATGATTCAAACCAAGAGAAAGAGGAACGTCAAAAGAATAGGGGAGGTAAACCTAATAATAATAATTTTATTATTAGAAATATGGATATAGATGGGCAACAACAATTTATTATCAAATTGGAAAACTGCAGAGTTAAACTGAATATGAAAATAGATAGTAGCTTGGGAATATCTATAATATCAGATATAGACTGGAGAGTAATATCTGCAGTGGACTCTAGATTAAAACTTAAAAAAACTAACATAAAAGCCTGGGATGTAAGTGGCAATGGATTAAACCTATTGGGGAAAATACAAACACCAGTTAGATACCATGACAAAATGCCATTATAGGTAGTACAAGGGAGATTCAGCCCTATAATAGGCAGGGACTGGTTCCAGGCAATTGGAATTAAAGTTAGTGTAATTAAAAAAAATACCCCTCAAAAGAAAAATTAAAAATAAATATCCAGACCTATTCACTGATGAATTAGGCATGATAGATATAAGTCTTGTAGAGGTGGAGCTAGTTGACAACGCATGCTCCACATTTGTAAACCATGAAAAATGCCATACATTCAAAGAACAAAAGTAGAAAAGAAAATTCGGTCATTGGTCAATAAATGTGTATTGACACTGGTAGAAATGGCTGACTGGGCTATGCCTATAGTCATAGTTACAAAACCCAATGGAAACATATGCATATGCGGCGATTATAGAGTAACCGTAAATAAGTTTTTAAATAAGGGAGCATACCTGATACTGAATGTAAGAGAGGTACTAGCGAGTCTACAAAAAGCATCATACTTTGTAAAGCTTGATTTAAATTCAGTTTTTCACCAGATCCCAATGTCAAAGAAAATGGCTGAAATATTAATGATCATAACATCTTTTGGGTTATTTAATTGCAATAGATTGCCAGCCAGCATATCAACAGCCCCAAATATATTTCAGACAAAAATTGATACCCTATTGCAGGTATTTGAGGATGTCATACCCTATTTTAACGATATATTAATAACAGCAGACTTGGAAGAGAGCTCACATCAAAAATTGATTAGGGTATGCACAAAATTAAATAATTTCAGAATAAAACTAAATGCCGAGAAAAGTGTATGGAACACAAAAGAATTAGCATTTCTAGGACATGTAATCTCTGGCAAAGGGAAACGCCTTTCACCGAAAAAAGTAAATGCTATAGAAAAGATAGAAAAACTAAGGAATGTCAAAGAATTGCAGGAATTTTTAGGCCTGATTAACTACTTCGAATCATTTCTAGAATAAAGCCAACGTAGCACAACCCATGTTTGAGTTACTTAAAAAAAAATCAAAAGTGGCAGTGGTTAAAAATCCATGATGATGCTTTTAGACACACTGAAGACCTACTGTCATCAGAAAAATTACTGGTCCATTTTGACAATAATCAAGAAGAAACTCTAACCACAGATGCCTCAGAATGAAGGTGGAGGCAGTTCTATGCCATCCATGCAATAATGGGGAACGGCCCATTGGATACACATCCAGAATACTCTCCAAAGCTGAGAAAAACTACAGTGAGATAGATAAAGAGGGTCTGACAATAATATTTGGATTACAGAAATTCCATCAATATATATATATATATGGCAGATCGTTTCAAAATCATAATGGATCATAAGCCTTTACTAGATATACTGGCAACTGATGGACTAGCTCCTGACCATCTGAGCCCAAGAATGCTAAGATGGAGAAATATACTGGCATCATATGACTACCAGATGGTATAAAAGATGGGAAAAGAGATACAGCATGCAGATGCATTGTCCAGAAACCCTAACAGACAGGAACCCCTGATGAATGAGATAGAGATTAACTATATAGATTCTATGCAGTCCGAAATTCTCAACAGTAAAATAGTGAAAAAATGGATAAGAGAAGATAAAGGATACCAGCTGCTAAAGAGCTGGATTAGGAATGGCTGGCCAACAAAGAAGCCACAATCTATGGCACTGGCTTTTTGGACTAATATAAATGATCTATCATTTATTAACGAGTGTATATTAATGGGAGACAGAGTAGTTATTCCATCAGAAGGAAGAAATAAAGTTCTAAATGTATTACATGAAAGCCACCCTGGAATATTATGTGCAAAAGCTTTAGCACATAGCTATGTCTGGCGGCCACGAATAACAATTGATATAGAAAATTAAATTAAAAAATGTTCAGCTTGTCAATCACAGAGCAACATGAAACTGAAGGAATATATACCCTGGCCTAAAACAAATAAATTGTGGCAGAGACTCCATATTGACCATGTAGATCCTATTAGTGAGAAGATATATGTTTAGTAATGGTTGGTGCATATTCAAAATGTGCCAAATATCACATTGTTAAAAACACAAGTGCTTATGAAACAATAAAAATACTAAAAGAGATTTTCTCATGCCACAAATTACTGGAAGTAATAGTCACTGACAATGGCACTGGATTTGCAGCATAAGAGATGGAAGAATACCTGAACAACAATGGAATCAGACATATATGTGACCCCTACCACCCAGAGTCCAATGGCCTCATGGAGAAGGCTGTACAAACAATGAAAAAGCAATAAGAAAATCTTGAGTAACAATATTTAAGAAGTTTTATACGAAGCAATGCTGTATCAACACTCAACACTATCTACAACAACAGACAAATTGCCAGTGGAATTGCTGATGCGCAGAAAATTGTGCACTAAACTGGACATGTTAATACCAAAGAACAAGCATTTCCATCATACGAATGAAGGAAAAACATTCTAAATTGGTGAAAAAAATATGATTATGTGATACGCTGTAAAAGAAATGGATCGAAAGTACAATTACAGGAAAGCAATCCAGACAAATAGTAACCATCGAAGATGGAAAAGGTAAACAATACAAAAGGCACATAAACCATGTTCATCATCAAACAATAGAAGTAATGCTATATCCAACAACAATAATACCAGACACTGAAGAATCGGAAAAACAGACCAGAGAACGAGGATGTGAACAGATAAATCTAGATGCCAAAAAACAAGAGAATCTACAGCTGCAAGATCATAGTAAAGCAGAAGCAAAAATAGAGATACAACCCAGGAAAATGCAAAGATCACCTAGACCCCAGCAGAGTAAATGTAAACCAAAAAAATTACAGGATTACATTTACAAAGAATTTCTGGAATAAAGGGAGGATTGGAATATCTATAAATTACTAATAAAATGTGTATTCAAATTTAAGTTACTAAAATTACTGGCTAAAAATAGTTTAATAATAAAACAGGAATAATTAAAACATTAAGAGAATAAAAGTAATATCTGATTGCATAGGAATTCGATTGTCAATAAATGATCAACAATTGAATTCTAGAAAGAACTAATCTAATAAAACCTAAAAGATAAGATAAAAAAAACATTCCACCCGAATACAGATGAACAGTTAGATTACTCTAGAAAACAAGAGACAAAGAAAACTATTTAAGCAGGGGAAAAAAGAATGCAATATATTTTTTCCTCTCCATTCCTCATGTATCCGCACAACTAGGTTGCATATTTATATGAAGCAATGGAAGAATAGTGGGGATTTGTTTCCAGATACAGGATCTCGGCTCCTGAAGATAATCAAGCTGATTAGGGAATAAACAGATCATCCCGATCTTATTATAATTTTATGTACACTTCAAGGGCTCACAGACTAAAAGAATATTCACCAGAATGAGGTCAACAGCAATTCAAGTAATCATTAATAGTATGAGTAAGTAGAGATATTGAATTATTATATATAGATTTTTTATAGCCTATGCCCTGTAACTATATATGTATGTATTTATAGAAAAATTATTGTCCTTTATCTTGTATTAAACTTAGTTATTTAGTTGGTCTGCAGTGGGGTATTTAGTTATTTTAAAAAATGGAAGTGTTAGAAATCACTAGCTTGTCTTGGTGGAGATAAAAAAAAGATTAAGACATAGCATACTTTCAGGTTTTTTTTATTTTTCAAATGAAATTTATGTTTTATAATTCATTTTTTATTTATGTACAATGTGTATGAAGTAAAATACACAATGTATACAATGTAATTTTTTACCCAATTTTTTTTTTTTACATGTAATTTTTGGGAACCAATTTATTATGTAAAAAGAAAATTAGGTGTACTTCAATAAATATATTTTTATTTTGGAAAATGTTTTCTGCAGACTTACCACTATCAGAATATATGCATGCACAAAAGCTGTCAGGATAAAATTATTGGCTTCTATTTTTATTCCAAAATCAACAGGCATTAATTTAAATTAAAAGACTAAAAAAATATATCTATAGTGAATGAATAAATCTACAATTGCTTACAAATAAATTGGAGATGAGTGAAATATATAACATTTTTTCTCTCCATATAGCAAAATGTAAAATTATATTCCACAAGAATGTGAAGGCAATCAATAATAGCTCAGACAAAAATATGCTGCATGGAAATTATGTAATTTTAAATATTAATGGCATAATAATTGATTTTTCTCACTATATTGTAACAATATATATATATATATGGTAAATAAGTATGTGAATATATACAAGTTACATGATATTATTAATAAAATGAGAAAAAAGAAAATTATATTTCAATATTTTACGTTCAAAAAAAAAAAAAAAAATTAAAAGAAAAAGTAAAAATCTTGGGAATTAAGTTAAAATACAAATTATAACTTATATTTCTTTTCTTTTGTGTATTAAAATCAAACATATAATTGAAAACAAATTTGTACAAGATGTAATCAGTTTCTGGATATAAATTCCAGACTGATTAATTAACAATAGTTAACTAATTGCTGTGTAATCAAAAATATAAGATAAAAAAATAAAATAATGTAACTAATTAAAAAAAATAAATTAAAATGAATTGATATCATGGGTAAGAATTCAAGCAGTGAATGGAGTCGGAGTATAAAAACTACAATCGCCTACTGTCCAGGATCAGAAGGAAGAGAGTAAAAAAGAAAGAACAGTAGCAGCAAAAAAAGCAAAAAAAAAAAAAGGAAGCAAGTTAGCTTTCCAGGATAGTTGGCAAAAGAGTCTATAAGTCAGCTAAAACGACTGAATCTAGCAAGATGAAACAATATTTATATGGTCTTATTGATAGAAAAATGCATTGCTAGACCAAAGCTGAGTATTTGTTCCTTTCCACCGCCCACTTCCTGAGGACCGATATCCAAATGCAGTGATATATATCTCTGACTTGCCTTTGCCATGTTTTTTACTTGCCACGAACTAAATCTATGAAACCAAATCTAGCAGTAGTAGACTGAACCAGAAGAAAGCATCCAGCTATTAATAGACCCACTATGAATCACAAGATATGTCTAGACATCATTAATAAAACTTTTAAATTTTATTTCTATATAGAAATTTAAATATCATTTATAAGTGATATAACTTTTGACTACATTTAAATAAGCACATGATTGTAACCATATCCCTGGTCAGACCAAGATTTAATAAAAAATATTAAAACAATGGTCATTTTTCCAGAACAAGTATACCCTCCATGACTGCAAGGAACATGACACATCTCATGGGAATATTTATAATGGGTTTAAACCCTATTGGGGCAATCCAGCCCTAGACTGGACCCCATGAGATGACATTAACATGCTTCAAGCACTTGACTTATGGCTAACTATTAAAACATGAGATCAGCATAGCATAGAATATCTAAATACAATTCCCTCTTTACTCATAGGTAAAATGAGAGAGAGATAGAAAGAAATTTAGACAACACCAATAATTTACAATACATTTATTAAATAATAAAACAAAAATATAAGGAATAGTTAAAACATAGAAACAAAATATGAACACTTATTCAAATTACCACAATTTTAATATGTAAATATTGATCATATTTACTCCTCTGCTTGAATAATGAATCTAAAAATAAATTACTAAATATTAATATGAGCTAATAAAGTTAAATAGTAAGTAAAATAGTCATAGAATAAATCGTAAAGGAGAGAAATCCCATTATAATATACATATATATTAAATGATATTAAATATTAGAGACTGTAGTAATATTCAATATATCCTTGTAAAAGAATAAAATAAAGATTGATAATAAATTAGAAAGTTAATGATTAGAAATAAAATAGATTATGAAAACAAATAGAAACATAATGGCTGAAATTGATCACAGAATTAAACTTGGATATAGTTCTTTTGGTAGAAATAATATATTACAAAGTAATATACCTAAGAGTTTGAAAAAAGATTTTTATCAGCTCTTACATATAAATCAGAGAATTGGACATTTGGCAGAAAATAAAGAAAGTTCTGACCATTCAATGAAGCATGAAAAATGTATCTTGGGCGTAACAAAAAAGGATCAAAAAATAAAATGTAAAGGTGAGAGA
>JAQFVV010012530.1:2376908-2583723 GCA_028023455.1 Epiperipatus broadwayi
GTTAAGTCAGAGAATTCTGCTGAAATTATTTTCAGTTCAAAAAAAAAAAAATGGGGCAAATATAAAAATTAGAGAATGCAATAAAGTGAGCGTACCAATAGTTCAAACAAGCTCTTAATTAATAAGTAACTACAAACTTATAAAAGTTTGTAATGTTATATATGACTTGCTTTATTAAAAATTAGAGAAATAATTGGTAATATTTAATTTTACTTATTTATTAAAACAACTTTGTGAATTATTCCAAATATCTAAATTTAATACAATTTATGAGCTCGGCTATCCTGGCCAAAACGCTTGAATTGTTTTTAGTTATTCATAAATTAGAATATAGAAGAGGAAGAGAATATAATCACCTTTTCCTATACTTACACAAGCTGTTAAAATAGTAGTAATTTTTCCCACATAATTGTGCTACCTAGTCCAAGCTGTACTAATCAATAGATGCTAGAAGGTTGTATATTTAATCCTATCTAGGACCTACTCAACTTGACATTCCCAGATTAGTGTCTAGCTTATTGCTTTCATCAGTAGACAGCCTTGGATTCAAGAGCACTGAACGTAGATCTTTGGATTAAATGCACCTCTCCGGCACCTTTTATCATTTTTTGTTAAGAATAAAGCTATGATCACAGCTTGTGTAACATAAAAAAGGTGATTATGTGATGCTTAAATAGTATAATATCAGTCTTAACCATAAGTTCACAGATATTGGATCAATAAGTACTAGAGTGGATTAATTGCACAACCCTCTAACATCTGTTGATTATTGTAGTTTTCAATAGGTGGCATTACTGTAAAAAAATTTTCTAGTTTTTTAATGTAGAACATGAAGGATAGTTTTACTTGAATCATTCAAACTATTAAAATTAATAGAGCTTTTCTTACAACTACAATTAGTATATTAAATCACTAAACATCACATGGTTTACTGTATAGAGAGTTTGTCACTTTTAGTATATTACGATGAAAATGAATCTAATATAAATGATATGATAGTTAAAAGATGATACACTTTGTAAAATTAAGATGGAATTTACAGCAAAAAAGGATTAATCTTATGATAATCCACAATGAGTCTGTGAGTGATAATGTGATGGCAATATAAAATAATACTATTAAGAATGTCCGATTCTAAAAACTTTTATTAAAGTTAAAAACTCAGTTTGTATTTTTATATTGGACTATTTCCAACATTTAATATGATTATTGAATGTCTTTAGAAAAATTTAACTTTATTTAAATACTCCAATTACATTCAACTGTTAATAATAGCACATCAAACATATTAATATACGCACAATGTTTCAACGGGTATTATTTTCCCTTCTTCAAGTATTGCTGGCCTGACTAGTGACAGTACTAGCATGGAATTCAAAACTGGACCCTTAGATTCTTGAGTATTGAATTTTTAAGGTAATGCTCTAACCAACTGACTCATCCTGCCAAAGGCAACAGTCAGTAGAAATTTCATATACTAGCATGGAATTCAAAACTAGACCCTTAGATTCTTGAGTATTGAATTTTTAAGATAACGCTCTAACCAACATCCTGCCAAAGACAACAGCCAGTAGAAATTTCATATACTTATCTATGAGATTCCTCCTGATTTCTCCACTTTATCAGGGATTCTAGATGCTTTGTCAAATTAATCAAGAACAGAAAGAACTGACTTACTAGTAAGCTTTCATGTGGAAAGTTTATTCATGAATGCACCATGTGAAGAAACATTGTCTATTGTAAGGAAAAGATTAAATGGTTATAATAGTTTACAAATCAGAACAGCTTTTCCTATTGATAGTATAACAGAACTATTAACATTCTGCATAAAAACAACCTAGTTTCAATATAACAGAATTCTTCCAACAAAATCAAGAAATGGCTATGGACTTACCAATGTCACCCCTGATTAGCAAAATTTACATGAAACCACAGCCATAAAAACAACTCCATATCCATCTAAAGTTTGGCTTTGCTATGTATATGATACATTTGTCATATGGCTACATGGTGAAGCATTGCTACAAACTTTCTGGAAACACATCAACAACATTTTCCCTTCAATAAAATTCACAGTAGAATCAGAACAAAAACACAAAAGGTAATTTTTGGATGTTTTTGTGACAAGACTCCATCCCTTATGGCAAAATCAAAACTACAATTTATCGAAAATCCCCACATACAGGAAAATATATAACTTATACATCCAATCACACCAGAAACACAAAACATGTATATACTATCACTATGGAACAGAGCAAAAGAAGTTTTTTCAGAAACCAGTGATTTGAAAAAAGGAAAGATCTATATAGAATAAACTCTTACGAAAAATGGTTGTGCATCTAGCTGTTATTAAGACAACCTTAATAGTCAACAAAAAGAACCATCAAAAGAAAAAAGCAATTTCTGGTACAGTAGTGTATCCATACATTCCAAAAATAGCAGACAAATTAAGAAAAATCTGCAATCAGCATAATATCAAAATAGCTTTCCAGAGCCATACCACACTACAAGAAATTCTAACATCTACAAAGCCTAAACTGCATCCATGAAATATCATATGAATGTGGAAGAACATATATTGGTGAGACCAGGCATCACATTGAAAAGCACTTGCAAAAACACAAACTGATGATTAGAAGAGAAAACAGATGTGTCTAAGGTAGCAAACCATGTATATGTTGCCAATGAACATATGTTCAATTGGGAAAATACAAAAATATTGGATAGAGAAAAAAAGATACAAAGAAGAAAATTTAAAAAAGGTGCTCACATGACAATGGCAAACAATCCAATAATCCAACCTAGTGTGACTATATGTAATGTAAAGTTCTAATTATAAATTTATATAAACACACATTGATTACATAAGTAATCTTCATTAAGGCTGTAGCCTCAAGCACATGCGTATGAGAAACCACTAATCAACTTTGCTCTTAAGAGAAAGTGGAGAAATCAGGATGAACCTCATAGATAAGTATATGAAATTTCTACTGACTTATTGCCTTTGGCAGGATGGCTGTTAGTTAGAGCGTTACCTTAAACATTCAATACCCAATAATCTAAGGATCCAGGTTCGAATCCCATGCTAGTACTGTTACTGTCGGGCCAGCAACACTTGAAGAAGAGGGGTAAATAATACCTCTCTTGAAATATTGTGCATATACTAACCTATTTGATGTGCTATTATTAACAGTTGAATGTATTTAGAATATTTAAATAAAAGTTAAATTTTCTAAAGACCTTCAAAACTCATATTAGATAATGGAAATAATCCAATATAAAAATACAACTAAAACACCATCATCACAAATCTTCAGGAAAGCACAAAAACTCTGAAAAGCTCATGTGAAATAGATAACCCAAGAACTTGAAGATTTCTTGAAGTATTTGTTCATTGCCATGCATGTGTTTTATCCATATTGAAGACAAGGTTGTAATTGTATTCATTAGTATATTTATTTGATACATTGAGTAAAGTCAGTATTTCTTCGTTGTCAAGACTATTTTTACATCATCGACATATGCTATGCAAGGTATACTTAATTGTAATTTAGTATATATATTCCTAGAAGCTTTTGTTCTGGTGTTTTAAAAAATGGGTTAATGTATATTGTAAATAATAATGTACTTGCAAATGATCTTTGAGATATTTATCTGACTGGTGTGAATGATAAGGAGATTCTTCTATTTAAAGTAATATGAATTTCTCTACATAAATATAATTTGTAAGCAGGTGTAATAGTGATTTCAGTTAATATTTCTATAAGTTTATTAAATCAAATGCTACCTGAATATCAAGTTATACTGCAATTGAATTACATTTTTTGCCTAATCATAAACAAGAGAGCTATATGTCCCATCCATGATCCTCTTTAGTGAAGTGCATTGGAGAGAGTATGGATGACAAATAAGGTTCTATCTTGTCCTTTAATAATGACTAGAATTTTAATTCCTAGCGGCCCCTTTGAAATTGGCTATATATTATCTAATATAGATATATTCATTGATTTCTTCATGAAAGGAATTATTGTAATTGAATATAACCCTTGAATTTTATATATTTTCTTTCATAAAAGATTGGAAATTTGATAAGTATACTGTTGTAAATTTACTTAAGTGTGTGAAGACAAATTTAGATCTTCCATGAGTGGCATGAGTTTAAGCATACTTGATATATTTAATTCCATGTCATTTGCAGAGAACAACTCATCCCCTGAATCACTAAGGAATTCAATGAAGACTGAAATATTTATCCTTAATTGAAATTTAATCTTGAAGTTTACAGAAAGGGGCTCTAGCTTTTATTTCCAGGGACCGCAGTATCCCAAATGTTAATAGCCGGGAGAACTCACTATGCTAAAAAGTAACCACTTGTCCATATGCAGGAGTGGATTAAGAAAATTCCTTCTTTTTGTCAATAAGTGTATGCATCTTTTAGTTTTTTGATGCTTGAATTGTATTTTTCTTTATGTGCTCTGAGTTATTCTTTTATGCAAACTGTCTTCTTGTACTGGATCCAAGCTCATATCTTTTAATTTAAAAAGCAAGATATAAATTTCTGAAAAAAGTAATTCTGATATGCCTGTACAAGTACTCATTAATTTACAAAGTGATACTTCTGCTATTCTGTTGAAATCATGTAATGATACTATGTCTACGGAGTGATATGAGATGAAGCAATTTAATGATAACTTGATTGAATAATATAACATAGGAAAATTAGTAACTAGATCAATGAGTAAAAACAATCTACTATTATGAAATGATGCTGCGTTGAGTGGAAGAAAACCTGCACCACTCTTTAGTTAGTTAAAAATGACAATTGATATAACCATTTTGATTCAAATGAGTGATATGACATGTTGAAGTCATCAAGTAGCAGGCAGGAATTGATGATAATAATGAATTCAAAATACGGTTACATTTATTGATTATAGTTAGATCAGGGGGAATGAAGACAAATACTATATTCGATGTTATTGCATTGTACTGAAGAGTGATAATTACTAAACTGTGGTCTATATATAAAATATTAAATGATCAAAATGCACAATCCCTTGATTTAATAGCATCTAAATCTTCTGAACGAGAAATTGAGCTTTTAAATAACACAAAAAAAGAAATTATTGAAGTATATTTACAGGATAGTTTGCGAGCGAGCCATTGTAAACCTTGTTTATAATAGACCTACTACATATGGCCGAATTATCTCTATCCACTTAGGTAAGCTGTCTATTTTGGAGTATGAGTTAAGACTCTAATATTAAAAGATCCTATTTTTATTGTTCTAAAAGTTTTAATTTTTTTATTTCTATACTTGTATGTCTTGTGTACTTGGTTGTTGATATAAAAATAATGCTTGTAATAAAAAATAAAAAAATTAATATGAAATGCTGCTTGTAGCACTTATGTGATATGCTCACATTGTAGCCGCTATGGATTAGATCCATGTACTACAACTAGTTTTGTCCCTTCCAGTGTTCGAACATAATACAAACTTCCGAGTAATACCGCATTAGATTATTGTTACTATTATCTTAAATCTCCATATATTATATTAACAAAACACTGAAATTTTACTAATATTATTTAAAAAAGATAAACATTAAAATATAACAACCCCCCCCCCCCCCCACACACACAAACACGCAAGTTCTTATTAACACAAACACGCAAGTTCTTATTAAAAAAGTTACATATATAGTATATGTAATGAATAGTAATGTAGCAGTTTATATATGTGTAATTCTATGGAAGGAAATTACTCTTCACACAGGCTCTATGCACAAGCAGTTTACTTACGCTTTTAAAACAGTTATTGATGGATGAATGCATGTGAATTTAATATAAATATAGTGCAAGTGTGAAGAGTAATTTCCTTCCACAGAATTATATAAATTGCTATATTACTATTTATTATATATATTCAAACTAAAATCATTCAAAGTGGTCCTCTTTCCTGTAAAATATAAACTAAACTTGTGTAAATAATTTGTCAACTGAAATATCAGGCTCATAATAAGATCAAGTCTTTGTTTGGATGAGCATCTGTGAAGAGTATAATTTCCTACCACAGAATTACATATAGTACATACAAATATATGTTAACATATTGTAAGAGTATAGCTTTTAAAATTTGCCACACTTTCAAAATAAGTAAAGAAACTGTGTTAAAGTAATATTAATATGAATTTCACCAATACAACAGATGCAAAACTCTTCATACAGCAGTCCCACCCAGTGAAATCAATAGATGCTAGAAAGTTTATTCATAAAATTCCTATCTAATGTCTACTCATCCTATATCCTGACTAGTTTCTAGCTTGTGTCTTTCATCAGTGAGGAGGCTTGGATCTGAAAGCATTGCACCAAGATTTTAGATTGAATGCTACCTTCTAGCATTCTTTTATATTGAGTGCTGTAGCTTGCACTGGGTGGCACTACTGTATAGAGAGTTTCGCATCTGTTATAACAACCTATGTAAGCATAGGGAATGATCATGTGTTATCACTTATTGGATGTCCTGCGTGATTTGATGCAGTGGCAGATTCTGAAACTTAAAGTCCAGCTCTATCATTACTGGTGCTCGATTTCCAACTGTTGCCAGCCTCTGTTCCAAAGCCTACACTTGGTCACTTAGTACAGCAATTAGTAGATGAGAATGGGACTCTGCATTATTCTTTCACCTCAATCTCCATCAGAAGTACCATTAGGTGGATCACCAATTTATGATCGCTCAACAGATAAATCATTTTACCGATATCCTCCTCTCCATACCCATGGACATTTTAGTCCTCATTTTCACCTCCCCCCCCATTCTTACCCACAATATCCTCATCTTCATGGGCATGTCCCCATCCATATTTGCCTCATCTTCATGGGCATGTCCCCATCCATATTTGCACTCAGGAATTCCACCTCAAGGAATGCACAGACTTCCGCATTCACATCACTGTAAAAGTCATCATTCTCATCAAAGCCCTTCTCTTCCTCATGCTCATATACATAAAGATGAAAGAGCATAGAGACAGTTTAACAAACTTCAGAAAAAATTAAATGGTAAACAAAGAGATGACTATTATCATTCAAATGTATCTCTTTCTCCTAAAAAAAAAAAAAAACCAGACAATAGTAAATGTAAAGATAGAAATACAACTACTTCATATTTGGATGATGTTGAAAACAATCATATCCAGGAAAAAGAGGAGGAAGTTAGGATTCTCACTGAATTGCTCTCCAAAGTCAGACCAGAAGTGGTGTGTGCTTTGTAGAAGTGGTCATCACCTGAAATGTTTTCTGAAAATGGAGAGAATAATTACAGTGATTTTGATATTCAAGAGTCAGAATTTTTATATGAATACTTCCTCTCTATTTTTATATGAATACTTTCTCTCTATATTGAAATGGGATCGGGTATGTCTTTGATTGTTTGTATGACTCTTCCCGGACTTGTATTCTGTGGGTATATCCACGGATCTTGTCAGGGGTGTTGGAAAATACTTACATGTGGTCTCCAAAAATCTTCTTGATGCAAAATCGGTCTGTTGCTTTTGTTAGTCCAGCCTCCTGAATCTTTGTGGTGATGGTCTCTGGATCCACTACTTGAATGAAGCAATTGCTAGTCCCTGCAATTGGAATCCCTAAAGTTTCAAATGTGATTTGTTCAACTTGGATGTGGCATATTCTTCTAGGATAATCTATAACTCCATTATGCAGGGTTAAGAAATCATATCCCAACACTATCGTTTTCTTTCTGTTGGCTAAAACCTTATGTATTGAATGAGTCGGTAATTGCTCGTACATCCCTCCTTGTCCCTGGAATCTTTGCATGCATGATTTGGTGATGATTGAGACCTGGCTATCAGAGTCCAGTAGGGCATGCGTCAATATGCTGTTGTTTATGATTGGTGATACACTGGCAGTCGTTTTGTTGATGGTGTCTTCTGGTTCATGGATAATCATGATATTGTAGTTATGATCTACTTGATATTCTTCTGGGTCTCATCTTATGGGCTGCATTCCATCTTCTCTGATTAATTCTTTGTATGCACCATATTCTTTGTTCTGTTGATTGGTTCTATCACTGTTTCTCTGGCTTCCATTGGTAAGATGGTACCTGCATTTCCACAGATGCGAGGTTGTTGGCAATTTCTTCCATGTCACTGAGGCGGCTCATCAATATCATTTCTTGCAACCAGATTGGCATATTGTATCGAATTAGTCTGATAATATGGGCATCGGAATATCTAAATGCTGTTAGAGTTCTCATGCAGGCCACTTGCCGTACAAAGAACTGGATGTATGTCTCACTTTTATTTTCCTCATATTTTTCCATTGTTATTGTATGTAGAATTCCTATTTGATGCTCTTCACTCCAATATTGACTCAGGATTACTTCTTCATACTGCTTAAATGTTTTCGTTTTTCCTTTGATTGACCTCCACTAGTCTTTAGTGGTTTTCTCCAGATAGTGACTTGCCATCATCACTTACTCGTCATTACTTATTGGTTGACAGAAAAAAAAATCCGCTAAACTTTCTAAGTGTTCATATGGGTTTTCATCCGGTTTCCCGCGAAACTTTTGTATCTGTATATGGTATGTCAGATTTGATGGTCCTCCAATCATTCCCTTCATTGCCTCGATTAGACTTTGCTGCACCTTTTGCATCATAGTCACTATCATCTTCCCAAACTCTATCATTTGACTTCCCTGGTCTGGGTTATGTAGTAATTTTATCATGTCTTTGTACGTGATCTTAGGGCTAGGTTTTTCCAAAACTTCAGCGATTCGTGGCTTTTCTTCTTCATTTGCTTTTATTTCTTCTGTGTTTTCCAGGTTTCTTAAAATTCCTGAAAATATAGCTATTGACTCCTTTACTATTCTATTTGATTATTGATTCACGCCTTCCTCTCTCCATTCCCTTACTCCTCTCACTTTTTTTACACTCATTCTTAATACCATTACTGTGCCTGGTTGACCCTCTATTTCTTTCTATCTTTGCTATCCTGCTCTATCTCTATATACACTAAATTACATTTTATCATTATTTTCTATCTTTGCTACCTCGCTTTATCTGTATATACACTAAATTACATTTTATCATTATTTTCTAACTGTTACTTCCTTTCTTCTTCTTATTTTTTTTTGTTTTGTTTTTGGGTTGTTCCTCTCACCTAGAACAGACATGGTTGATTTAATTACTTATTTATACCTATTGTCATTGTACCTTATGTAAAACTAAAATCATGATTCTTTATATAGTTTACTCCTCTTGGTAAATCATTGCCTCACATATTTCATTGCTTTAATCCACCACTTGTTGGCAAAATTTATATTGGTAAAATTACCAGGGGACAGTTACACTTTGTAAACATTTTAAACTTTTTTTAACATTGTAAAAAAAAAACAACCCACATATATATATTTTACAATTCAGGTACATGAGTATTTCATCGAAACCTCATGATGGTGCGCCAAACCCGGGAAAAAAAAAATATAACTGTGCAGGTCAGTATGCGTAACTCATAAAGCAGACCTGGAATTGCAGCCTGAGTACCTCGAGTCAGATCATGTACAAGATACATAAGTTAGGGACACTCTGCCCTACAGGTTCAAACCCAGGTCTCTCTACTTATGATTAGCAATACCTATGACACAAATCATATTCAATTATTTCCGGCCGGCAGCTCACCAGGAAAATAAAAAGACTCTAATTAGGCAACTGGCTATATTGATATGATTGTTATTTATATTTTACATGTATGTATAAACCTAATGTACACAGATATATGTGTGAGGGAAAGCATAATCAATCATATAGGCAATGACTTGAGAGTAAGACTTTAAATATTTTTTTACTAATGTGCATATTATGCGGTGATATATATTACATTTGAATAAATAAATATTAGCCTCTCATTACAACCAAATACATTTACATATCTTAAAGTTTTATACATATATTAGAACAAGTATATTTTTCTTTAAATACATTTATTTATAGTGCAGTTTTATACGTATATTAGAACAAATATATTTTCTTTAAATACATTTATTTATAGTGCGGTTTTATTGATATGCCAATAATTTTTTATTATTGTGTTAATGGAGTAAAAAGGGATTACAGCAGTTTAAATGAATAATACACGATTTATCATCAGCCTAATGTTACATGCGATATATATATATATAAGTTTTTGTAAACAATCATTTAACATGGAAATAAATTACCGATCTTTTGTATACACAACTAGTTTATTGCGTTAGGATACTATACATCAACAAAGATTTTATATTTTAGATGGAACATAGGGGAAGAGCATTCTGAGCATATTAAAAATCCAGAGTTAGATACTAGCACATTAATTTATGAAATTTAAATATAATATTAAGCAACATTTAGATACACATAATTCAGCCTCAAGTGATCACAACGTCAAACTATGAAATTTTATAGGTATGACTTACTAAAGAGAGAATAGGATATAGTAATAATGGTGCTAATGTGCAGGCTGTTTTTATGTTAAGGACTTCATTTATGAGACATAATTGACGGTATGCTTGTGAGATTATCGTTTCGCATCACATGAGACTGGCTCACCACTCTCCAAATTTACAGAGGTCTCTGGAATGAAGAAATATTTAGCCTGAATGGGATTGCACTGACGGTGCAAAATTCCATTATTCAGCAGGCACATTGTCAGGGTCTATTCCCCTATCACAGACTAGAAATGAAGATTATATGGCTTGGGTCTTCCACGATGCACACTTTGGATGAATAACATACAATTTATGAAAGAGGCCGACATTAGCAACACTTGAACAAAATATAACAATCATTTATAGTGCTTAAAGTAACACATAATATATTAGTTATTCTCTTTTCTTGACGGTATGATCAAATTGCTTAAGCTGACTTATTTAAAAATAATTAACATTGACGCATATTATAAAATATAAGACTGATTTTCTCGTTTTAGTAATTTTCTTTTCTTTTAATAAATTTAAAATATAGAACCCAATTTCCCTCACTCCTATGCCATCTAACTTTAACTTTAACATTGTTTTGGATTTGATACAAAGTGTTCAAAAAATTTTAACAGCATTGATTTACCTATTTACGTGGCTGATACTCTTTGGAGGTTCCTCCAGACATATAATTATTAACTTAAGTGATGATTAATTATAGAAATGACATATGAAAGATATAAAATCATTTACTCTAATTTCCCAAGATCTGCGATCTTAACTTATTTACATTTTGTTTATTAAAGTCATTTTAATCATAAGAGTATTGTGAAGGTGGAAAATGCTTTCCCCTCTGTCAAATTGCAATAATAATATAATAAGAAAAATAACTTTTAAATCTTTGCAACCCGGCAATTGTAAAATTTTGTAATAAACAACTTAATTAATTAAATGATGCTCCTTTTTAATGACAGGAAACTGAGCTAAATTTAAACACATTTGCAGTGTTGGGGAATAAATTACTGGCATAATGCCTGAACAAAAAAAAAAAAAAACAACATGTTATAATTATATAGAAAATCAATGCTGCACCATTTTAGAATAAGAATTTTGTGAGGCTAATAGAAAATTACGTGATTAGTTTTATAAAGAATCATGTAGAAAGTGGATTAAATATTGTTACATAGGTAAGTTAATTTTATAAGGATTTACATTATGTTTCCATTTAATTTTAGTTATAGTTAATATACAACTGATATAGAAAATAAGTGGAGGGCGGCACTATTACCTTCATAATACTTTTCTTGATTCTCTTCTTGGGTCACAGTTCATTATTTTTGATGTGGTTGAAAACTTAAAGGCAAGGAGCATAATTTTTCAGATCAGGTTCAGGGCACAGTTAAATATTCATGGTTTCATTTTAAGTTCAAGAGGCATTTCAGTAGAAAGTGTTTCAGAAATGGCCAAAAAGAAACGCGCGATGGTTTTACTCCTCTGTCATATTTAAGGTGAACAGTGATGTGAAGAAACTTAAAAAACTCTTTCTAAAAAAAACCAAAAGTAAAGTACAATCAAATTTTTACACCCTTTATATGATCCCCGGGATATTCGGAATGCAATTAGTACCTGTAGCTTGAAGCGCTGTGCAATTTTTGTACAATGGATATTTTTCCACAGGAAGCCCGTCTTTGTTTCGTAAGAAGTTTAAGATAATGCGATCAGTCTGAAAAATTCTTGAACGATTGTTTTAAATTCTATTTTAATATTTGTAAAGATCCCTTCAATAGATTAATTTTCTGCTAATGGAAAATGTACTTTTATTAATAGCAATTCTTGATTTATTTGAGTAACAATAATTAATTTCCTCCCTTTTTCTTTGTTTTAAACCTCATAGTAATGCTTCTAGAAATTTCCAACCCGATCGCTTTATCTCATGCTGCCATTATTAATAAAATATACAAAATTTTAAATACATAACATTTCCCAAAAAATTCATATATATTTTGTTAACACAGAAAAAAGGTGTGTATATTTTTATTAAATCTATCCCTCATTGTGTGTCCACAACTCTATTAATTCACTTTTTCAAATCGTTAACTTGTTTCTAGGAAAACAGGATTAATATTGAAATGAAAAAAAAAAATCTGTGTAAATAGCAAGTACGTGTACAAGCACAGAGAAATAGACTTTGAACACTGTTGGATAGTACTATGTGTTTTAATAATCGTGAAATATAATCTGAGCTTCAGATTATCCGCTTTACTAAACAGTGTAAACTTTTCACATTCAAATAAAAGTTTTATTAATCTTTGAAATTGAGAAACTTATTTATCAAACTATCTTGTAATATGAATTAATTAACTTTTAAATCAAACATGGATAAAATGTTAACTTATGAGAAATGCAGTATTTTTTTTATTCCACTTTACAAAGTATTTTATTGACTTTGGTCATCCCTTGAAAATCCAGTGCAGTATATAATTTATTAGTACTACTCATCACTATAAAATTAGAATATTTTGATATTATTTTATGAAGAGTATATAAATAAACTATTTATTTTATATAGCACGATGTTTATAAACTGTAATATTAATAATCAGCATTAAGCTATTGCACATGCGCTTTGTAGATTTTTAACTATAAATGAATACTCTCACTTCAAACACAAGATAAGTCTTTGGATTCATTCTATCTTTTCCAAAGACTTATCTTGTGTTTGAAGTGGGAGTATTCATTTATAGTTAAAAATCTACAAAGCGCATGTGCAATAGCTTAATGAAGAGTATATAAATAAAATAAAAAACAGCAAATAAATTGAGAATTTTGTATTCATAAGCAAAAAAATATTTATATTGTATAAAAATTATGTTTTTGTTAAATGTCTGCCCCTTCAAATATTATCATATTGTAATTTTTAAAAGGGCAACCATTCAAATTCTAAAACTGAAGTAATAATAAACAGTATATCAAATAATTTTTAAAATTATCAAAAAATATTGTTTGGAGATTGTTTCTATTTATAAGTTTAGAGGAAACATTTCTTAAAGTTTATAGGAAAAAATATTTTCACCATTTAATAATTACTTACATGGTTTTTGAGTAAAAATAAACAAATACTTATAAATATATTAAATTATTATTTCAGAGCTTTAGTACAGCAACAGATTCAAAGGTAAAAATTCAATAAATCATTCCCAGTTATGTAACCAAACGGTCCATTAGCAGAAAAATCATGTGACATTCAAGCATCAGAAGGATAAGACTGAACTTCAATCCATGATCTTTAAGTTTTAAATCCAACATGTTCCTACTGCATTAAATTATATGGGGTTAAGTAATGTAAAAAAAAACAAAATGGATTTATACTACTAAATGGCATTAGGGCACATTCGAAAGTCACATGATTTTTCAGGCAATTAACAATACAATTATTTATTTATTTAATGATGAAAAAGGAAACATATGATCCAGAATAACTTCTATTACATTGCTCTCAACTTTTAAAAAGAATTTCTACCCTGACATATCACCATGAATATCATAATTACTGTATTTAGTTTTTCATTAAACAAAAACTAATAAAGAGTCGATGATTTTAATTACTTACTTTCATATTTTTCCACCAGATAGTCGTCTTCAACTTTTTAGCTCCTCTTTGAAAAGCGTCAGAATTAGAAGACAATAATTCTAAAAATATATATATATAAACAAACAAATAAGTCCAAAATCTGTGGACTTACACCAAATTAAATAAAATAATGAGTAATAAATAACTATAATAATTCAAAAACTGGTCTCATGAATATATAATTTATTTACAAATAAATTTAATTTTATTTTGCTTATTAATACTTTTATTAAATGTGATAAGAAATGCACCAATAATCAAAAAATGTATTTTTTCTTCAATCATAAATTGGATTGAAAGATTGAATTTGAAATAAATGCATGGGAATCATAAAATAATTAATTCAATCATCAGTTGTAAAAATATTAACTGAATTAATTAAATTATGGATGTTAAAAATTATTTTAAGGTTTTTACCGCATTTCTCATTAAATTAAATAAAATTATTTTTTATAAAATATTTTATATATATATCATTTTTCGCTTTTCAATATTCGGATATTTTGCAACAGATTTTTCTTGTAATCATTTGTATTCAAATTTAAAAACTAAGAATATGAATAATATCATTATTTTTCTAGTATTTGAAATGAAATTAATGCATGTTAAAAATCATAAAAAAGTTAAGTTTTAGTTAAACAACTAAGAGAAATTAAGATTTTGTCCTTCAGTTTTTGATATTTCTATTTTAATTAACTGTGTTTTTTAATGAATTAGTCATGAAATTCAATAAAAGCATATTTTTAAAAATCGACAACCAGTAAGCACAACTGAAAAATTATTGAACTGACATCAAGGTATTTTAAAATTGAGCACACCAACACTGTTAGTGGCAACTCTGAAATATTTCACTGCCATATTATATTATCAAAAATACCTAACACATGCACAAAATTTGAAGAAAATCCATTTAATAAAATTATGTTAAAAATTGATTAATAAGATTTGATCCGAACAAACAAACAGCAGAATTTCTAAGTTAAATAAGAGCATTACAACTGATTCTCCTGTCTTTTAACTATTAGATTTACTAACAATAGATGTAAAAACATCAGTGATTTGAATATTGAGAAAAATAATCTTGAAAACAATACAAAGTAATCTTATGTGATGGATTATAGTTACTCCTTATCCAAAGTCATCCTTAATAGGTATAAGCTACTTGGTTTTAATGCAGTAATAGAGTGGCAGGCTCTGGAACTCAGTCTGTGGATTGTAACCCAACTCTGCCATTTCCGGTGTTCAAACTCATGAACAATAAACCATTCAATTATTATCCTGTGAGATTTGATACAAAAAAAAATTACTATATAATTTTATTAGGATAAATGGTACATAAAATTAAAAAAAACAGTCTCTGTTTTCATTACTAATCATTTTTGCTCTGAGTCTGTAAACTCTAGGGTGTTTATTGCAACTTATTATATTTTCCTTTATAATAAAATCACTTCATTATTTTTCTCATATAATCTATTCTGTTTGAATCTACCAAAGACAATTCATCAAAACCGATTTATTTTTTGTTCTTTAGATGTACTTCCACAACAACTATTAATTTAAATTTAGGGTCCTTCAAGTTCTTTCCATAACTTAACTTTTCTTCCCCATTTGCATATTTAAATCCTAATCCTTATATTTTTATTTATTACTTTTTTCCTTTTATATATTATATTAACTTTCTCATTTTTACATCTATTTTATTTTCATTTCCACTCTACAAATACTTTCATCTTTTATGTTTCTTAAAAACATTTCAATCATTAATTAATAATAAATGATTGGTTTATTAGTAAGGAATTCATAGAAACTGGAGCAACAGAAATGTCATAGTGGTCATAAACCTTGGATCTTAAATTCCAACATTTGCCATTCCATCACTGTGCAAAAACTATTTTTCTAAAAACAAGTCTAATAAAAATTTATCCTTCTCAGCATTTAAATGTACTGATTTTACCTACAACAGCGTCACCTAGTATCATCAAAATAAATTATTTTTTCCATGCTTTGAGGATGAAATCCACAATTTCCAATCTTTCAAAAATAAAAACTTTATGCTCAGGGTTATATGAATGTAAAATTTACTTAAAATAAATATGCTCTTTATTTACAAATAATAAAATTGTTTTACTGCTTGGAAGTTCATAATAAGATTAAGCACTGAAAAAGACAATGAGTGAAATTCACGAAATTTAATGTTCCAGAATCTACCACTTTACCATTGTAACAAACCATGCAAGCTAATAATAATAATTTAATGACTTGGAAGTTTCTAAATTTGAATATCAGAAGTTCTAGAACTGGAATTGATTTGAGGATCTTAAGCAAATATTGAGCAATGGGAATACCAGAACTGAAATCTATCCAAGGTTGTTAGGGTCCAAAATCTCATATTAGCATTGCCCTTGCAGCTTCCTGTTTCAAGAAGGTCAAATAATGGTTAAAATATCAAGTGATGTATTTAAACTAAATAATTTCATAAAATTGAATTGGAAATGCCTATATGGAAATTTACAGCTTTCAAGTCTGCGACTCTTACTATTTGGTCAATGTCACAGAGCAGATTTGGATCTAAACATTTTTCAAAAGCCTACTTTCAAGAATGCAAAAATGCTATGATATATCCCTATTTATAACAGTAGCATAGCAAATATAGAAGAGATTAAAAAGTTAAACCACAAATAAAAGTCACGAACATAATTTCAATCTCTTAAGAAAAACATAAATTTAAGAAAGCTCTGAGATCTAAATAAATACAAACAATTCTTTCTCATCCAAACTTAATAATTTAATTACTTCTTTAACTTAAAAGTACAAACTTTTTGCAGATTATTCTTTAGCAGTTTCATAATATATAAATAGCAGGCAGTGATATAGAGAGCTGACTCCATAAAACCTCAAAATGTTAATTCTAATAAAGACTAAAAAGCATCATAATAGCATCATCCTCAACAAAGACAGGCTGACTGTAAAATATTGAAAAGAGCAGCTATTTTGTTTACTAAATATGCAATTAATTAATACTCCACTTTATTCATTACTTATGATAAAGTAATTATAAAATTATTTAGTAAAAACAATATTTACATATATATAATATACTTGTACTTAAATATAAATAATTTCCATAAAATAGTTTTCCAGTTTTACATAACTTTCCTTTTAACATTTATAAAATGCCTAGATTGTTTATCACGATCGCACTTGGAAATATTGTAAACCATTTACAGAATACTATTTGTGACTAAATTTTGGTATGTATTTTGTCTGTAAAGAAAAATTGCATTACAACCTGCATAATAATTAATATTCATTCATATATGAATATGCCATTATAATTCCATATAAATGAGGGGGGAAATATATAACTGTAAGAGAGAAGTACAAAAAAAAAAAAAAAATCAGCTAATTATCAAATATTTAATCATTTTAGCTAAATATATCATACAGTGGTTCTTTAAACATTGCGATGATGTATTTAATACTTTTGGCAATCAAAACTTCAATCCCTTATCCAGCTGTTGAAATTATTAATTTATTTCTTTATAGTGCCTTTAAAATAATCTTTACAATTGAAACAAAAATTACATTCAAATTCACATTTTTCTTCATTTGTTTCATATTCTCAATCCGATCAAGATATATCCTTACAATTGTAGTCAATATAGCCACAAAAGCAAACTGAAGAATGTATTAGTAGGTTTTCAAAATCATATAGAGTATCTTTTTTCAGAGCTTCTATGTTACATCAATAGGAAATCTAAGTTTTATATTTCAATATTGTCATATCTGATCTTGCCGTCAGAAGTGAACTACCCCAGATTCCTTATCTGATCGGCTTGAGCAATTGTTGCTACTCACCAATGTATAAACATATGAACAATGAATGTATAAACATAGCCAAAGGGTAAAAAAAAGTATGGTCAATGTGTAAACATGTGTATAAAATCCTACCAATGGTTAGATTCTCTGAATTAGACTGCTGCCATTAAGGAAGGGGATCTGGCAATAAATAGTCAACCTTTATGGAGGCTAGGCAGAGAATGTCTGTCTACCTATATGACTAAACATGCTCTCCATTGAAACGACTTCCAACAACAAAGGTATTTCTACTATATTCACTAACAATATGTCTATGCAGTGAGGCAAGTACTGATAGGACTGGAAGTGGCTACGATTATGGCAGAATCGAGGAAAGCTGTTTAGTACAGTCAGAAGTCATTTAACAAACTCGAGGCAAGTTGGCCAGTACAGTTAAAAGAGTTAAGAAAGCTGGAAGTAAATCCAGTCATTTGGCCCAAACAGCATAGTATTAATTATGTTTAGCTATGTACAACTGGGAGTGTTCATATTTATATTGATATGACTGTTGATTTAAGGCTGAAATCGCAATTCAGCCAAACACAACAGATTTGGCACAACACATAATAAATTTGACCTGTTTCAGTAAAAAGATGACTGGTGATGTGATGTAATGTGATGTACTGTGAACTCCTTAAACGGAGTCAGGAATCTCTCAGCAACTATGCCCAAAGAAACCTGTTAGACACTTTACCTTCCCCTTCCATTCCCCACCCTAAACTTTCCCATAATCTGCTCCATCCCATTTCCACAACATAATCTTTGTCAACTCTATGGCCTTTATATCTAAATTCCCTTTATCTTTTCCCAAATCCAGCATAAAAACCAATAACCCACTTTCTTTATAATCACTTTGTTCATATTTATTCTCCCATAACTTCATTATTTGTACCCTTTCTGCTTTCAAGCATTTACATTCAATCAAGAGATGCCTAATATTTTCTATACCTTCCTTACACAATTTGCAGCCTAAATCACCCATATTTTTCCATTTACATGTATATTCTTTGTTGCTAAAGATCCTGTTCAAGCCTTAAACAATAAACTATTTTCCTTACTATTATCACACCCAATGTTCCATTTACTTCTATATATATTTAAACACTTTTTACTCTCCATACTAGTTCTCCATCTCTCCAACTCCCTATTCTTTATTAATGCAACTATTCTTTTATCTCATTCTTTACAAATATAACACTCAACATATCCTCCTAACACAATTATCCCACCTTTTATACAAGTATACTGATATAAATTCTTTATCCAAATCTTTTGCATACCGCATTACCCATCTTGTTGTCTGCCCTTTACTCATAAACCAATTAAATACTATTTAAATACTATTTTGGCTATTCTTTTATTATCCATAAACTGCAACATACCAAACATTTTCATTTTACTTTTTGCATCTCTCATATAAAACACTTGACCATCCCATTTCTCCTTGAACTGCCTCCTTTGCTGTCCACATCTCTGCATCTAATTCATGTCTTCCTACTTCCCTTTGTACTTTCTCTAATTAATCTAATATTCCTTTACTAACAAATAACGCATCATTACCATATGTTAACCCTGCTACTACAACTCCCTTCCATACAATTCTAACTACATCATATTTATGGTTCTAGTCTTATAGCTAAAGATGCCACTCTATGGTGCCGTTTTCATGCTAAAACACATAAAAATGCCATATCCGCGGCCGACATGTTCGAACCCGCATTTTCTATAATACAACTTTTTTGTTGTGCTACAGATTACAGCATGTATGTCGCATCGCAGCAAATAAATTTGGCGAATTCGTACAGTTTTTAAAATTGTTACGGCTTGGTGAGAGGGTGTGTATATTTGAATTGGATGGAAATGTTGTTTTGATTGAATTTTTTTTTTGTAAAGTATTGAAATGTTCAGATTTTCTAAAGTAATAATTATCAGACTTTTTACACTGTACTGTATTGAAGTTTTAAGTGGGAAAATGTTGACAAGATATATGTGTAAAGTGAGTTGGAATTAGGTAACGTGTCAAGTAACGTACTGTTCGTAACATTCCACGAGACAAATAATATTCTACCGTGTGTTTATTTTTGAAATAAAAAATAGTGGAAACACAAAAATATCCAGTAAGAAAAGTACAATTCTACACTCTTTTTTTAAATTTCATAAAAAGCATATGTTAATAAGTAAAGAAGACATTTTATATATATATTTGTTGTTGTTTAAAAACTTTTACTTTCTTTTTTTCTCCGACTACTGTTATACTTTGTTGAATATATTTTACGTTTATTGTTATCATTTATTTTATATATGTTAATAAAAAATAAGTATTTACAAAAAGTACAATGTTGATATTTTTTTATTTTAGTATTACGAACAACAGAACCCTAACCCTAAAACTAACCCTAAACCAAACCCTAAATCTAACCCTACTTTTACTTTTGTTGTCATTCTATTTGAAGTAAAAAATAGCAGTAATATCTGTTTGTCTGTAAAAAATGAAAATGTAAAACAAATACTAAAAAAGTAAAAAATAGCGGTAACACAATAATATCTGTTTGTCTGTAAAAATTAAAATTTAAAAGGAAGACTAAGAAATTTTACTTTTTATTACGATTATGAGTTTTTAAACAACAACAACAAAAAAAGCCGTAAACCCACTAAAAAAATATCCGATAGAAAATTGTTTTTTCTAATAAAGCAAAATAAAAAACACGAATCAAATTGTAATTTGTTGATTTTATTTTACATTTACTGTTATCATTTAATTTGTATATGTTAATAAAAAATAATATTTAAAAAAGACGATTTTTTTTATTTTTTTATTTTCGCGTTACAAAAAACACATCAAAATGATTAAAGACGGCCTGGGAATGTTCATATTTTATAGTTTTAGCGAGAAAACAGTGCCATCGAAAGGCGTCTTTATCTATAATACTAGCACCATATTTATTATAAAAAAACACTATTAATTTCTTTACCAAACCCTTTCTTTTCTTTGCTTCATTTACCAATTTTTTCTCCCATTCATCCAAGCAATTTTCCTGATTACTTAAGATGATTCCCAAATAACTATATCTATCAACTACACTTAACTTTATATCCCCCAATAAAAATTCTATATCTTCTCTTTCCCCAGTATTAATCACTATTATATTTGATTTTTCCTCACTAAATTTAATCCCCATCTCTTTACCCATCCTTGCACATATCATCAGCATAACTTCCATATCTTCTCTTCTTTCTGCACACAAATAGATATCATCCGCAAAAAAAAGACTCAACAAAGTATATACTCCCTTGCCACCTATTAATGGTATCTCTATCCCTCTTCCCAATCCTTCTATTGTTTTCTCCATTTCATTTAAATACAACAAAAACAAAATAGGTGACAGGGCATCCTTGTGTTAGTCCGACCCCATTTTTAACTTTAACTGATTTTATATCCCCTAATTGATAAATATAGTAATTATTTTCATAAAATTTCTTAATAATATTTACTAAAGCTTCATTCATTCCCAAATTTGCTAAACTTACCCATAATCTATTTCTATTTACTCTATCATATGCCTTCTCTATATCTATAAATCTCACATATAATGATCTACCTAAATTCCTACTCATATCCATAAGTTGTGTAACAACAAATAAACTATCTTCTACATACTTACCTCACCTTCCCCCCACTACATTATTCTCTTCTATCCATTTTACAACTCTTCCAGCCACCATATAAGACAAAACTTTATATAAAACTGATGTTACCACGATCGGTCTAAAATTACTTAACTTTCTATGATCCTTACCCTTTCCTTTAAATAATATCTTAATCTTGTATTACTCCAACTATCTGGAAAAACTCTCTTCTGTGCCATCTTATTAAAATATGATAATAACTTTACTTTTGCTCTATACTTAAATTCATTACCATCTCTGCTGCCTATCCATCTAAACCTATTGCCTTTCCACTTTTGAATATCTTCCTTGCCTCATTCAGTTCCTTTTTTGTGAACCTAATATTCCCATTACTAAATGCTTTCATGTTTTCTATCACTAAGTCCTTCATATCTAACATCTTTTCTATATCCATTCCCTATCTATTTAAGATTCTCTCTAATTCTTCTCTAGAGCTACACTCTATTCCCTCATCATCTTTTAATACTATCTCTCTCTCCCCTACATTTCTCCTTTTAATGTAATTCCAAAATTTCTTACTCCCATCTCTTCTACTTTTATTAATATCCTCCAACAATTTACTATTCAACTTCATCCTCTCTTTACAATTATCCATTTTAGCCAACTTCTTTTTTCCTAAGTACTTTTCCCATTTAGCATTAATATCTTTTTTTCATTTTCTTTGTTCTTAATAGCACACTTATATTCTCTGTATGCTTCTTTCCTCTCTTTTACACCTTTACTAACTCTCATTTTTTTATTACTTTTATTCTTCTGCATATTCTCAAGTAAAACCTATTTGCCACTTTTTCTATTTCACCATACCAGTTCTTATACTCATCCCCAACCAACTGTTCCATGACTTTTTCAACTTGTATTTTATACTCTTCCAACTTATTTTTATCATTCACTCTCCATCCATACATTTCACTATTGTTTCTACTTTTATTTCTATTTTCCGTCACATTACTAACCTTTTCGTATTTTATACTCTTCCAACTTATTTTTATCATTCACTCTCCATCCACACATTTCACTATTGTTTCTACTTTTATTTCTATTTTCCGTCACATTACTAACCTTTTCTATTACAATAAAGTTATGAACACTATTACATACTCTCTCTTCATTATCAAATACCTTAATTTTCCACATTTTATTCATTCCCTCTTTCTATACCAACACATAATCTATTGTGTAAAATATATTATTCCTAAACCATGTGTATTGTCGCTCATACATATTTGATAAATTCCCAATGTTCAAATTCACTCTTCGACAAAATTCCTTCAAAAACTGACCATTCTCATTATCTACATCATCAATCTCTTCAATATGTCCATTCATATCTCCTATAACCATTATTCTCTTGCCCTTTTCTTTAAAACTCCATATATCCTTAACTAGGCATTCATATATACTATTGTTTCACTCCATTACAGTTTGACTATCTCCAGTGGCTATATACACTATAGCCACCATCCATTTTTGTCTACCCAACCTTATTTCAAACCACAAACGTTCTTGACATTTAACAATATTTAAATATTTTTTCAATATAATACCTATACCACCACCTCTTTTTTTTTTTCTTTTCTATTTATACCATGTCATATCACATTTTCAAAAACAGGTTCTTCTTTTTTTCTTGGATGTGTTTCCACTACTGCTAATACCTCAAGCTCTTCATTTTCAATTGCTTTGTTTAAATTCAAATACCCAATTTAACAATTTCTTCTTTCCTAACTACTCTTTCATAAATTCTTTGGATTCTTTCTTCTCCATTACATTTATAAAAAACTTTCTTACCATTAATCTTACAGATGAAAGCAAAACTATCCATATAGTAGTGCCATCTTGTGCCAACAAGAGCAATCAATGGATGCCAGAAGGCTTGTGCATAAAATCCCTATCTAGTGCTTACTCATCCAATATCCCCAGACTAGTTTCTGGCTTGTGGTCTTCATCAGTGAGGAACCTTGGATCTGAGAGCACTGCACCTAGATCTTAGAATCTAATGCATCCCTCTAGCAACCACCTTTTAACTCTACTTAACTACAAAACTAAGAGAATGAAATTTTAATAATATTTTCAATCCAAGCTCAATAGCTTATATAGTCATATGGGTCTGAACTCAATTCAGCACCCATAAATTTTAGTGACTTTGGCTCTTTAACAACCAAAGCCACCACTATCCTATTAGGCAGGATTGGTGTTAAACCACTAAACATCACATGATCACTATCTCATATTAGCACATAATTGTTATTAAACAATTCAAAACAAAGCAAAACTCTCCATACAGTAATGCCATCTTGTGCCAACAAGAGCATCCCTATCTAGTGCCTACTCATCCAATATCCCCAGACTAGTTTCTGGCTTGTGGCCTTCATCAGTGAGGAGCCTTGGATCTGAGAGCACTGCATCTAGATCTTAGGATCTAATGCAACCCTCTAGGGATTTTATGCACAAGCCTTCTGGTATCCATTGATTGCTCTTGTTGGCACAAGATGGCACTACTATATGGAGAGTTTTGCTTTGTTTTGAATTGTTTAATAACAATTAGGTGCTAGTATGAGATAGTGATCATGTGATGTTTAATGGTTTAATTTTACAGATCCACTCCTACACTTATATCTAAATCAACTATCTTTTGCTTATTTCTTACATCCCATCCATTCTTCTTCTTTTTGATAGTACTACAATTTAAAATCCCCCCCCCCTTTAAAAGTCTCCCAAATTATATTCTTTAAACATCAGACTACCTAAAACTTCATTTCCTTGTTTTCATAAGTGCAATCCATCTTTACTATATAACTCCCTCTTTCCAATAAACCAATCCCATACATCCACAAACATAACATTATTTCTCTCACACAATTTTGTCAATCTCTCATTTATAGAACATGGCCTACCTAACAAATGCCTCTTGTCAAATCTTGGTAATAATCCAACTATCCCTACTCTTCCTTTTATCTTACTCAAATTCCTAATCTATTCTACATACTCATCCATTACCCTCTCTGATGGCTCTGACAAATTATTAGTCCCTACCATAACATACACATCTCTGCTCCCTTGCTTTCTTACTTTATCCATCACATCCCTAATTCTAGCTCCAGGTAAATATATTCTTACATACCTGCTTCTATTTTCCCTTGCAATTATATCCCCACATTCTCTAATTAGTGAGCCTCCTATCAATACTGTCTCATAGTCTACTTTCTCTACTCCAGCTGTAACATTTTCTACCACTCTTATCCATTTCTTCCTTATCATTCCTATTCAATAATTCCTTTATTTACTCACACTTTGTCTCTAACAATTTTAATTTTACTTCTACTTCCTTCACTTCTTCCTCTATCTTAATTACTCTCTGGCTAACTCATCTCCATTGTACTATTACTTTCTCCACCCATATCTCCTGACCCTTCACTAAAAAAATACTCTGTCCTATCTTCTTTAACTACATTTTGCTCCCTTTCCCTTGACTTTCTCTCTAGACTACCTACACTTAAAAACCATTTTCTCATCTCTTTTATCACATTTACACACTGACTACATAACCAGAAACCTGTTACATCCTTCCTATTCTTCTTCAAACATTTCAAGTGGAACACCTCAGCACACACTGTACACTCTACCAGAGCCCACCTCAGCACACACTGTACAGTCTACCAGAGCCACCTCATTTCTTTCGCCGATTATATACACATTGTGTAATACAAATGCAACCCATATTCTTATTTTCTAAGTCACCTATTCTATATTTGACTTTATAATACTTCTCCCATTCTTCAAACCCCCTTCCACGGAAGAATAAAAAATTTTACTTTCTTTCAAAACTGATCAAACTATAACCACATGTTTTCTGACCTTAGACCTCCCAAACGTTATCTTTTTTCTCAAAATAAATGACTATTTTAAAGTTTAAAGAAACTTTCAGTAACAAACTTAACTAAAAATGAATTAATCTTACATACTACTTTGTTATAAATATCCTTATCCTAACACACATTCAACAAATTACCTTTTTTTGTAAAAAAAACCTTCTATATCTAAAATGGCGAACGAAAACCTTTCAAACAATTAAACACAACAATTTTCAATCTTTCAAATAACTCACTCCCATGACCACAATTTATATTTTCATACCCAATAACTAGTCTTTATAGCGATGCTCTCAGATGATTAATCATATATGCATGCAACAAACAGCATAGAAAATATTTAAAAACTTGGCTCTGCTCTTTGTCTTATTTGTATTCTCTTAAGGATCTCTTAAAAGTTCTGGTGATGTGATGTGATGTACCATGATTCTACCTAAAATGTGGTCAGGAATCTCTCAGCAACTATGCCCAAAGAACCTGTTAGTCACTTTACCTTCCCTTCCCTTCCCCACCCTAAGCTTTCCCATAATATACTCCATTCCATTTCCACAACATAATCTTTGTCAACTCCATGGCCTTTATATCTAAATCCCCCTTATCTTTTCCCAATCCCAGCATAAAAACCAATAACCCACTTTCTGTATAATCACTTTGTTCATATTTATTCTCCCATAACTTCATTATTTGTACCCTTTCTGCTTTCAAGCATTTACATTCAATCAACAGATGCCTAATATTTTCTATATCTTCCTTACACAATTTGCAGACTAAATCACTCACATTTTTCCATTTACATGTATATTCTCTTGTTGCTAAAGATCCCGTTCGAGCCTTAAACAATAAGCTACTTTCTTTACTATTATCATAAATTAACTCGCACCCAATGTTCCGTTTATTTCTATATATATTTAAACTCTTTTTACTCTCCATACTAGTTCTCCATCTCTCCAACTCCCTATTCTTTATTAATGCATCTATTCTTTTATCACATTCCTTACCAATATAACACTCAACAATCCTCCTAATACAATCATCCCATCTTTTATACAAGTATACTGATACTCTCCAAGCAGCATGCAGCGCCATCTTTGAATCAACGCATATGTTACATAGTGATATATTTTATCTATTTTCAATCACAAAAAGTTTCTAGAGTCTGAATCACAAGTTATGACATGAAATGTGACAGTGTGTTTCGTACCTTAACCTAAAAATGGGACAACACGCTAATATTAAATTTTATTTTAAATTAGGAAAAATTACTACCCAAACATTTGAAATAATTCAAACAGTATATAGCAATGAAGTCATGAGTTGCAAGATCAGTTTCAAATCATTTGCAAGATCTCCTGATAGCAGGGAGAACTTTGGAGATAATCCACAAAGACATGAAACATATTGCACTTTTCGTGTCATAACATGTGGTCCAGCTTAAATTTTTGTGGTAAAGAGATAAACTATATCACTACATAAAGCATGCATTGATTCAGAAATGATGCTGCAGGCAGCTTAGAAAAAGAATCAGTCACCTTTGGGTTGCACTGCATATAAACAATGTAAATGAGTTGAAATATTTATATCGTGACAAAGAAATATCTTATTTTTAATTTTATAGGAAAGTGATAAGTGCATTATGTTGGACCCCTACATCCAAATCCATTCTATTAACTAAAAAAGCTATTAGATATTTGAATTGATTCATATTCTTAAGCTGGTAACTCTCTGTGCCAAAAGTTATGAACATTTTTTCTTCTAAATGATAAAACATACCAACATAATTGCAGTGAATTCATTAGAAGCTGGATCAAAAACATTCAGCAGATCATCATTTAAAACTGGCAAAAGTGACTTAAATACTGGATACTGCAAATCTAGAAACTAAAAAAATGAAGTTATTGTGTTTCTTTTTACTGGTTCACATTGAAAAAATGCTTTATCAAATCCACATGATATCTTGATAGCTACTTCATGGAACCACTAATAATCTGATCTAAATCTAACTATCAATTCCACAACAGAAGACGCATTCCAGAGTCTAAATTACCTTGACCTTAGGTTAACACGTGATGAGAGAGGTATAAATTATTCAATGATAATAAAGCCCTTTGAAATCAGAGGCTTTATACACCCACACTCCAACTCTCCAAGCTCTCACAAATTGGCAGGGCTGCAAGCATTTTTATATAGAAATATGCAGCTGTGCAAGTTTGAGGCAGATAGAAAGAATAATATACATCTTTACACCAAAGACCTACTACAAGCAGGCTATAAACTCAACACTATTAACAATAAAATCAAACAATTTTATAGGAAAATCACTGACAATAAAAACAATATTAAACTTCCATATATTACTCTTCCCCACATACCTAAAATCTCCTATCAATTAATCAAGGTTTTGGCCAATAAATTTAAAATTAGCTTTCATACACCCCCATGCACTAATCGTCTAATCAATAACTCTAAGGACAAAATTGAACCTTCTTAGACTCCCCATGTCGTTTACAGCATAGCTTGCCCACAACCTGGTTGCCGGGCCATTTATTTTGGAGAAACCAAGGCAGGCATAATCAACAGGACAGCACAACACAGATATACATATAATAGAGCCATGAAAAACAATGATAATTCATCAACATTTTTAGAGCATTCCAAGAAGACAGGACATTTGCTTGAACCTTCCAGCCCTAAAATAGTCTGTATTGAGAAAAATGACATCAAGCGGAAAATCAAAGAAGCATATTTTATTAATGGCAATAATAACTCCATCAATAGACGAGATACCTGCTTTGACATCTCCAAACGTTGGACTATCTAGTTCATTTGCATATGCTTTGCATACTGTTTTGTTTCCCTTGCCCTGTTTTTTCGTTCTGCAGCTCACAGTACCGCTATGAATATGAGGCAAAAGACCTCGAAAGCGCTTAGCGTGTACTAATTTCTGTGTATCTTTATAGCTTCTCATTCAAGTGTGGCATACGCTTTGTTAATTTTGTATATTAAATTATCGAATGAGAAGTCTTAAAATCTTTAATACTTTACAAATAATTACAATTGTAAAAATAGAAATAAAGTTACAGTTAATACTCAATCCTTAATGTAAGTTTCTAGCTCTAAATACTTCAGATTTTCCACTTTCAGTATTAATGATAATATTAATATCATCTATGTTCTTTATTACTTTTTACAATGCTTTTTAAAACCCACTATTGGTGTTTCGATTGCCCCAGCAATCTTCTTCAGAACTATAACAAACACAATACAAATATATGAATACAAATATACATGAACATATAATTTTATATTTTATTTATATATACTCTATCTTATAATTATTATTTATATATTCAAATATATCTTATGTTTATGTATATTTGTATTCATGTATCTGTATTGCGTTTGTTATAGTTCTGAAAAAGATTGCTGGGGCAATCGAAACTGTCAATAGTGGGTTGTAAAAAAGCATTGTAAAAAATAATAAAAAAACATAGACAATAAGAAAGGTAAAGTAATAATACTTCATAAAAAAAGTTTAATATTAATGCTTATATAATATAAATAACTTTTGCAATATTTGGTTATTTTCAAACATTCCACAAATTCTAGCAAATAACAATTATCCTCCATTTGAGTTAACAAAACTAGATTCATAATTCTTACTGATTCTCTAAAACTGATGTTTCTGATTACTGTTCATGTATCTAAAAAAAACCTATTCTATGCATATTGAAAGTATTTTTGCTATAAGGATTAACAAAATTATTCAGTGCTAATTACTGTTGCCTTTCCTATTCTATTTATTATTGTAAATTGGAAAAATAAAATAAAAGCATCTTTAAGATCTAAAAGGTTTCATGGTACTGTCATAATGCATCTGTTAGCCATGCACTGTTTAGGATTCAAGGTCAATTAAATTTGAAAAATTTTCAAGAGATTTAGGATTGTCTTTAAATAGCTCATCTGATTCAATGAACAATTCAGTATTAAACATAATGGATATCCAGCTAATCTTAACCAGAGAAGAAAACAAGAATGGGAAATCCCTCAATTTCTCACCATCTAGAAAGTGTCAAAGGTCTGCTTCTCTATGAAGAATTAATGAGAGACCATTGCCCTATTCAAAGGCTTTTACCTTTTAACTTTAAGATCAGATGACAAAATTTCATAGATATATGTCGCCCCCCCCCCAAAAAAAAAATCCAATAGTTTTGAAAATTAACATATCATCATCAGATATAAAACTTCATAAAGAATATCTCATTAGAATCTACAGTCTTTCCAAATTTAAATTATCAAATAACTATTTTACCCATAACTTACATATTTTCTTCAAATATTAATGAATCAACAGAATAAATATATCATTAAAGACAATCATGAATTCTTGTAAAATGTCTCCTTTGCCTGTTTTAAAAATTGCCCATTTTAAAAATCCTCATTACCATACAAAAAGTGCCAAGAATCGGCATGACAGACACAAGACCATTTACCAAATTATTTCAAAGCATAATCTAAAATGATTCTGATCAGAAAATGGCTGTATCTCTTTTGCAGTTTTAATCTATTAATTACTTTTAAATCTTGTCAGTTGCTGAGCTACTGCCTTATAGAAGTTGAAAGGCTTAGTGCTCAGGGTTCAGAAGAAATTCAAAAGTAATGGCATAGTGGTACAAAGTGAAGTTCAAGATCAATGCATCATGCCCACCTCTGTCACTTCAGGTGCCCAAACTTCTGTTCTTAAATGCCCATATTAGTTTTGAAGCTGTGTACTCGTTTATTATTATTCGGTCAAGCAGAGAATATCACATGCTACTTTCTCATTATCAGACTACTAAACAATATTTTTTTTAGTGAACCTAAGAGCAGTCTCACTTGTCTCCATCACCTACTTTTCAAGAGAATTTTGTACCTCACAAAGTAGTGATTGCAATTTAAAAAACAAATATAAACTTTTCTACCAATATGTTTCAAATAAAACCTAATTTTGAACACTATCATTTTAATATTGGTTTATACTACTAATCTATATTCTGACCAACTCATATGAAATTGACTTTTTTTATAACACAATTATCAATTATAACATAAACTCTAAGATGACTCTGTTATCAAGTTGATCATGTCCAAGTTTCGTTCTAATAGTTGTTTTGCCTAAACAGAATAAACAATAACTAATCTAAGTGCTATCCATGTCATGCATTACAAAAGGTTAGAGAACTTCTCTAATATTTTATTATTTGTCAAGTAAAACTCCTGTTCTAATCCAGTTTCATTACTGATTATAATATCCAATGCAAGTACATAATTTAGAACTCCCAGTGTCCTAAACTTGTCCCATTGATATTTTGTCAGCAACAGGTCTTGGGATATTTTATGTACTCATACATCTCACATACAATAAAAAAAAAGTGTGATGTAACCAGAATTCTTGCTCAAATAATTATATCTCAGAAATTTGGATGTTCACATAAAGAATTCCATTATCATAGTTGAGTATAAACAAGTAATAAATGATATTACAACACTGTCTCATACTAATCTATGAGAATGATGATAATGATATAGAAAAAGGAAAAAAAAAAAGAATGCGGAAAGGAAGCAGAAGGGACCATTTGCACTGAAAAAAGTACTTACTTTTTGATAAGCCAACATTGGACTTTAAAAGACAGTTATAGATATCCTTATTGATTATTTGTAAATGAAAGTCATTTTGCTGTCCACATATTACAGATCCTATCTATAGCCAGAGTTTAACACCCAATAAATATTTCACTACAATCTATTACATGCACAATGACTGCAAAACCATATTTAATGATAAATTGTAAAACAAAATTTGCCTTACCAGATCTATCCTGAAGATCTTCTAATTTGTCTCCTCTCTCAGTAACTTTGATTATATTAGTCTGCATCACCTCAATTACACCACGGACTTCATTTTGCACTCTGAATGATAAACAATAACAAATTAATGATTATGATGATTATAATAATAGTAATAATTAAACTCAGAAACAGTAATTATAATTAATTAATGACTACTAATATAAAAACAATTATTTTATTAATTTTTACAAAAAGAATAGTCAAATGGTTTGATATTTAAAAAATCATAACATGTTGATGCATAGAAAGTGACAGAGTTGGCCTACAATCTATGGATCTTTAGCTCGAGTTTAGCATTTTATGACTATGTTAAACCATATAAAACTTGATTATGAAAAAGAAAATAACAAAGCATTAAAAACAAATGGGATTTGCTTAATTATTTATTAAATAAACATGCAATCAGAAGAAAACTCTCCATACAGTAGCACCACTCGGTGCAGGCCAGAGTATACTATCAATGGATGCAGGAAGGTTTGTGCATAAAATCCCTATCTAGTGCCTACTCATGCAATATTCCCAGACTAGTTTCTAGCTTTGGATTTCATCAGTGAGGAGCCTTGGATCTGAGAGCACTGCACCATCTTAGGATCTAATGCAACTCTCCAGCAGTAAGCTTTTCTTTATTAGTTAACTATAAAGCTTTTGAATCCAAAATGAAAACCCAATATTGTTTTCAATTCAAGCTCATTAGCTTGTATATTCATAGATCTGAACTCATTTCAGCATCCATACTTTTTGGTCTCTTTGGTTCTTTAATAACTGTAGTCACCATAATCTTATTGGGCATAGTTGGTATTAAACCATTAAACATTACATGACCACCATTCTTTATGCTTATACAAGATGTCTAACTCTGGCTTGCACTGAGTGGAGCTACTATAGGGAGAGTTTTACCTCTGTTAAATAGCATGTGTAAGCATAAAGAATGGTGATCATGTGATGTTTAATGGTTTAATACCAATCCTGCCCAATAGGATTATGTTAACTGGTTGTTAAAGAACCAAAGACACCAAAAGGTATGGATGCTAAAGTGAGTTCAGATCTACATGACTATACAATGAGCTTGAATTGAAAACAATATTGCGTTTTCATTTTGAACTTGAAGCTTTATAGTTGCCTGCTGGAAGTTGCATTAGATCATAAGATTTAGATGCAGTGCTCTCAGATCCAAGGCTCCTCACTGATGAAAGCCACAAGCTAGAAGCTAGTCTGGAGATATAGGATGAGTAGGCACTAGATAGAAATTTTATGCACAAACCTTCCTGCATCTATTGATTACTCTGGCTTGCACTGAGTGGCGCTATGTATGGAGAGTTTTGCCTGTGTTTTAAACAGCTTGTGTAAGCATGAAGAATGGTGATCATATGATATAAAATTTACATTCACAGTTATTGTTTTGATCTATTTGAAAACCAATGCATGTTTCTTTACAATTATTAACATTACAGTATCTAAATATTTAAAATATTATACATTTGTGGTTGTTTCTTTTTTACTTGCCCTGCGTGATTTGGTGTAGTTAGAAGAGTATCCGAATTGGGATCAGAAGGTCCCAGGATCTATACTAGTGCTTAACAGTCTGATGCTCAAACTTCTGAACTCAAGCATTGAAGATATATGCTTTTTTTTTTTTTTTTTGATAATTAAGTTAAAACATTTGCAATTATTTTTCTCATTTTTGATATATAATAGTCAATAATATGAACAAAATATGTTAATATTTGATTAACAGATTAATTAAGTTAGAATTTAATAAGTAAAATACCTTTGAATCTTTTCATCAGCAAGCTGTGAATATCTTGTACCAGGTGCAGGGCGGCTAAAAAAAAAAAAAAAAAAATTATATAACAAATATTCAAGACGGTCATATTTTAATTTACTTTATATCAATCATTTTTAATTCTAGTAATATTTTGTATTAAAAAAAGCTATCTTTGATGAATTTTCGTGCCACATTACTGTATCAGAAATTCTTTTTTAATGTTACACTCCACTCTTTATAAAACATTTTAAAAAAAATTAATTCTAGGAACTTAATACATGGTGAGACCCAAAAAAATTGATTAATTAATAAATTTTTAGATGAGAAAAATAAAAACAAGGCAATAGTTTCATCATCAGTAATTCAGTCTCCTGGGAAAGCTGTGACACATCATTCCACTGCTGATAGACTTCTGCCTTCTTCCTGAATTTGGCAGAAATATTCACTAATATGTCTCTATACCTGTACTTCATAAAAATGACTTGGACTTCCTCTTGTTCTCCTACCTTGCCCTCAAGAACATCAAATAAAAAATTGTAATGGTACTTATCATATCCCAGCCCAGAGAGTTTTTTCTTCCTGAAAGCTGTGGCAATATTCGCTTTTTATATTCTTTTCTTATAAAATTTGGGCATTTAACTTTCTATTGAAATATTTTACGCTTTCGATCTAACAATAACACCACATCTTAAATATTTCCAGATGAGCTACTTCCCCTTTTTTTTTTTTTTTTTATCAAGATCCATATTTTTGATATATAAAATGCAAATTGGCCAATCATGTGAGGCAAAAATACATCTCCAAAAATCAAAATGATATTCTGTAGATGCAAGTAGTTTATATTTATCCCTGAAAGCTGCTTTTGTCATAGCAGTTCTGACCATAATAAACTATAGTTTAGATAACTAAATAAAACTTTTAGTCAGATAAATGTGTAATATCAGTTATCAGTCTTTTTTACATTTGCAATCTTAAAAAACATAATTAAATTATCTCATTCCCAGAAAATTGTAAAATCATCAGCCAAATCAAGAGTTAAGTGAAGATCGAGGGTGCTAACAACCACCCAATTGTGAACCTGATAGTCATTCAATAATGACCCTTTACTTAGCTAACTACAACTTATCGATCATTTTCAAGTGAAGAAATAAAGAACTCAATGTAAATTGAACATTAATGAATTTATGAAGTTAGATCAAAAAACAAAGTGGTGATTAATGTGAAAAGTGGTCATGTACTTTATTATAGAAGCACAAATATTGAAACACAAGTGGAACAGAATTTGTTATAAATGAAACATGAAAGAAAACATAGTGGGGATTGATTATCAGACAGAGTGGCAAGATTAGTTATTCAACATAATAGATGATACCAAAGATGGCTACTCAGGTTCATGCCTCAACAAGTTCTCATCATCACATGACTCCAGCTTACATAATGCTGTTCAGCAGTATACTTTTACTATTTATTAGTTACTAAAGCTTCCGCTAGATGACATAGTCATCATGAAAGAAAAAACAAGTTTTCATTCAGATGAAAATTAAAGAATATTTTAAATCAGACCCACCATCATGAAAGACTTTAATGCTACAATTGGTAAACAATTGAAAGATGAAAGTGTTGTAGGTAAATTTGTATATGGAAATGGAGCAAGAAAATAAACTAGTGGAATTTGAAGAAAAAAAATTGGAATATTATAAATTCTTTTATTTGAGAATAAATGAAAAGGATGTAGGAGCATCCAATTAAAAATACAACCAATGTGAATTATATTTTGATTAATAATAAAGTTGAATTTCAAGATTTAATAGATGAAATACAGGAAGTGATCATCAATTAGCGAGAAAAAGGATATGTGTTAATGCAAAGCTAAAGAGGCAAAAATTACTATGAAAAATAGTACTAAATTTATGTTTCTAACTTTCAGAAATATTCTTCATTGGAGTATTTCTGAAAGTTAGAAAAACACATTAAGAAGATAGTGGTAAAATCGATTATACAGATAACCAAATACAAAAAAAAAAAAAAAGGCAGCAATTGAGATTATGAAGAAAAGGAAATATTTAAAAATAATTAATTCAGAACTAAACAAAAGAACTTTTGAATAGGTGAGGAAAATTCTAAGAAAAAATAAGTTTCAAATGTGTAAAACATTTATAGTGAAAAAAAGTTGTTTCAGAAATAAAAAGAAAATACGACATTATTATTATAAAGAGAACATCATAAAATTCTATAAAGAAGCTATACAGTAATAGGGAATGAGAAACAAAATAACTCCTACAATTATAACATCTTTTGAATTGATAAATGTCAGATATATTTAAATGAAGAGGTAAGACTTTTGCTCATTAAATTGAATTTCCATATTTCTTTCCATCTCTGCCTATTTCTCTAATAACAGCTCCACATCTTTTGCATTATTGCAAAATAAATATATTACTTGTAAAAAAAAAAAGTGTTGCATTTCATACTCATACTCTGACTGCCACTATGGAATTTTTATCCTCAAATATTCTATGGCAATGTTACAATCCTCTATTTCAAGTTTTGCTTCTACAACCATATAATTCCTAGTTGGTATATTTATAAAAATTATTTTTAATTCTAAGCATTAGGAACACTAAATAAGAAAAGTTTTTTAGTGTTTCTAGTGCTTAGAATTAATTATAATTTAAGAAAAATTTGTCAGCTTATATATATAATTAAAAAACTATTCTTATACAAATTATTGCAAATCATAAATCCTCTTTTTTATATTATAACAGTTGTCGTAAACTCATAAACCTATCTGCCATGCTAGGTTCAGACCTAAAAAATTTATAAAGACAGCAGGTATATAAAGATGAGATTCAACTTTTATCTAACCGAAAGCTCCAGTTACTAGCTCACAACTCTGAGCTTAAAATATCACGCTGTATATTTAAAATTTCTAATTCTTGATTTTAAAATATTATTAATGAAATATCATAAAATAAGTTACTGCCAAAAACGAAACATTTTTTTATTACGCACACACACATTAATACAAACATTTTGAAGATTGAATTAACTATTAAATAATTTCATTTGTTATATGCACAGATGAATACATTCAATAGATTTAACACAATTTTAATATTTTGTTAGGTGCAAGTATGCTACATAGAATACAACATTTCACTAACCCAACACTTTTAACTCTAGGCTAAAAGTTCATGCCCAAAGCAATGATAGCTTACTAATATACCGATGTGATCAATGCAAAATGAGAATGTTAGCATAACACAATCATGCTGACAGGAATTTACATCTGTCAAGTTATCATTAGAAAAATAATGGATCATGGTGAGAAGGAATGAGCATATTCCCCATGATCATTAATAAATTTCACCAACTGGCAGGAACGATCCACTGCCCAATTGGTGTTACTGAAAGAAGGTCCACTAGATCTGAAATAGGAATATTCGCACATTTGCATGGATCATATTCAAAAAGAGACACTGCTATTATATTTTCTCCAAAGCAGGAATGTGCACTGCTGGAGAAATGAAATCATTTGAAATAAATATAAAAGAGATGCTCTATAAATGGGGATAGCGGTCTTTGCCAGCTTACCGTCCCAACTAGAGTGTAAGAAAATCAATGGCATAGGAAATACATCTATGACTATTGGCAACACAATGGCTATGATTTTGAGTCATGAATTCATTCAGGTAGGTATTATGCCCTGTATGCTAACATGGATCAAGGGAATGAGAATCCAATAGGCTTCTCCAGATTACATTGACATAAAACAACCGTACATCCCTCCATCATTATCAATTTTACTATGAAACAATTAGCCCAAAATTAACAAACCTAAACTAACATAATCTTATGAATCTATGCAGCCATTTATGCCCATTTTAAATTTATTAATTTAAATGAAATTAACGAGAATGGAAATAGTAGCAAACATATAAAAATATATATATATAATAAATAATTCAAATTTTTACTTAGTCAGATAAGAGATTTCTTTTAAAAATTATGTGATGCTTAAAATTAATACTTGAAAAGTTTGTATTAATTAATTAAAGTTCATCTTTCATTTAAATCAAAAGTTCATACTTTCCATGGCTATAGGTTTATTGAAGTCTGTCTTTGCAATCATTGATACATCATACAAATCAGTTCACAGGTCCTTCCATCCCATATTAATATTGTCCTAGGTGGAGACAAATTCATTACTAGCCATTTTCTGGGAACCATCACTGTGGAGGTCATCTTAGTTGATGCAAATATGGGAAATGTAATTTATTGTGTGACTCCTATATTTTGGAGATCCACAGAACACAAATGAAATATGTTTAATAAAAACAATCACCAAGACCCATCCAAAAAAGCTTAAAAAGTTTTCTTTTTATAACATTTTGAATTCTTATCATCAAATTCCAGGATGCTGTTCTTATTGACGATGATAATTTTTTCTCTATAGACCATGTGTTCATTTGCATCGTTATTGGCCAGCTTGCTTTAGAGTAAAAAGTCAAAATTTTATCACTAGTATTTTTTTAATTGATCTCTTATCTGGCTTACAATCAGTTAAATGCCCAAGGGTCTGTTTGCTATTCCATTCTACTAAAATAACTTTAAACAGAAAATAATTAACAGCTTTTATTATTTTATTTTACATTAAAATCAAATGATTTGTTTTTAGATTTTAAACTTTTAACTTTAAATAATTAATTAGTTAGTTTACCATCTGAGCACATTATATATATTGATTTAAATCAAATTTTTATTAATTTTTATATTTCTATTTGAGAGAGATTTTATTTATCGATCTTTCCCACTTTTATTTGAAAGTGATGTAATGGAATATATGTATACCATTACAATATCTCTATAGTGATTCGCTATTCACCTTATCATAATCCAATATTTCCTATCTAACATTGATTCTCAATTTTCATCAAGATTTTACATTCTTTTATCCAAATTCTAACCCTATCAACTGATATATAAATAAATATATTATACAATGAACTATGATCTATAATAGTTAATAATCTAAAATCTTTTTTATTTTATATAGAAATCTAATCCTTAAATCCTTTTATGGAATCTTATTACTATTTATAATTTTAGTAAAGCTTTCACTTAAACCAATCTTTGAGTACACTCTCATTACTTATTAATATTGTGAAGCCAATTCATCTCTTCATCCTGCTTTTCCTTTATTCTTTATGATACCTATCGTTCTGTCTAATTATGGGTCCTTCATCCCATCCATATTTCCTTGAATTAATCTCCTTATCAGTATGAATTTCCTTTGCAATTATTTATTACAAAAGTTTTTTACCATAACTTACATTCTCTTTTTTTTATTACTCTATAGCAAACAATATAACAGTATGTCTTCAAATATCTTTTCTTAATATTTATCTGCTATTTTTCATAGTCACCTTTTCTTCATTGTTAATTACTTCAATTATCTTATTAAATGTCACTAAATCTTCCACTTTCTTTATTTTGCTGCAATATTTAATATAAAGACAATTTCTACACCTTACTTCAGATACTTTTTAGCAAAATTTTTTTTATTATATATACATGAATTTATAAGAAAAAATTATATAATAATAGTAATAAGAAGGATTATAAATAATTTGAATTAATAAATTATAGTATATAAATATAAAAATATACTAAAATATATAAATAAAAAGAAAGATTTGTAATAATTATTATTATAGTTGGTTTAAATAATAAATAATAGGAGCTAGGATGTAAGATAAATATTTTTTTTTTAAATTGTTTTTTTGGAAATTTTTAAGAATAAAAATAGGAGTGGGTAAATTTAAAAAGGTTTATAATATTTATCATATACTGTAAAATAAAAAAATAAAATAAAAATATTATGAATAACAGAAGAATAAGTAAATAATAGATATTAACATAATTTAAAAATTAGAAAGAATATTTTAATAAATGAATTAATGTTGAATAGAGTGATATATAAAGATGAAATTATAAATATTTGATTAATTTGAGGACAATAAAATTACTGTTTTAGTTTATAAAAAGAAGTAATAATTAGGGTATTATTAAAAAATAATAAAAGAAATACTATATTTAAATTAATGGCTGTTCGTGAATTAATATATACAAACAGGAATACACATAGACAATTATATTTATTTCCTATTTTAATTTAATGTTATATATTTTATTTTATATTATCTGCATTATTTTACTTTATTTGGTTTTAATTCCACTTTATCACATTTAATTTATTTTAGTTTTATTATGCTTTGTTATATTTATTTTTTATTGATTACATTTTTATTGTATTATTTATATAGTTATTTATTTTATGTTGTCATTATTCCATAGCTCTGAGCAAGATTGCAACACAGTCGAAACATCAGTGTATATTTAAAATAGGTGCAGAAATTGTATTTATATTAACTTATTAAATTCATTCCATTTCTATTTTAATTCTACTTTGCTATTTCTATTCTTTTTTAGTCACTATCCCATCTAATTTTTATCTTCTCCTCATTAAATAATTTATCTATAGGTACTTTATATTCTCTAAATGTCCTTTCCCTTTGTTTAACATGTGTTTCTTCTCCTTTTCCTGTTATCTCTAGAAGACATTCATTTACTACCTTTTTCATCATGCCATTCCAGCCATCATAAGTTTTAAATTTGCCACCTTCATAATTCTTGCCAACATATTACTGAATTTATTCAATTTACAATCTTTTCTTATATCTCCCAACCACAATTTCCAATTCTTTTATACAATTATAACTTATGATTAATGTTATATCCTTTTTCATCAAATACAATTTCCATTTATCTTTTCTAGTTCTTCTTTATCTATTATTAAGCCCTATGAAGTTTAGTGGAGTGGTACAATGAGAATTAAAGATCTTCAGATTGATCCTAGTTCTGTCATTTCGAATATTCAAACTCCTTATGAACTTTCAAGCAATAAAACCATTTCATTATTTATTTATTATCTATTAAAACATAATCAGCAGAGAATTTCAAATTCTGTATCAACAATGAAACCATGCCAGCCTATATACTTTATTCACATTTCAAAATATAGAAAAAAAATATTATTTCAGTATGGATAGAAGCTATTTTAAAGTTTGGTAGAGTGTGTGTATGTATTACAATTGTATCATATCTTATTTACGTAAATATTAATTTATCAGGATTCTTCTAAGCACTTTTTTTTGATAAATTTCAGTCGTGATGTCATCAGACAATTGATTAAAAACTGGCATTGCAAAGTGAGATCATACCATCCAGAAATAGTATTTTATACGATCCACCTTTAAACAAAAGATAGAAGCATTTTAAATTTATAACCTAGTTTTATGTAAATCAGATATTAATAATTTTATCACAAATTCTTTTAATTGTGAAAATATTTGAACAGTTGTGAGCTTTGCAGTTTTCATACACATAAAATGTTAATGTCTGTTATACTCCTTATTTATATATACATTGTAATAGTATGGATATAGAGAGGAGCAGGGGTGATGGAATTCATGATCCTCCAAAAGCATAACTGTTTTACTGATATCGAAAAAGAGCAAAGAATCAGCATTGTAATAAATATGAATAACATAGCATCACCAGCAATAATAATCATAACTCAAGAGTCAATGGTAAGCCCTTGGAATTGGATTTAAATGCGACATGATATAAAATTTTAGGCAAATCATCATTAAACCAATGCTAAACTTAAGGTATATATTATCAAAATTTCATCTGCATGCATATATTTAAATGCTAAATAATTTCAATAATAAACATAAAAAAAGTACTGGGATCATATTAACACTGATCATCATCAATGCTCAGGACCATTTGGTGTCTTGAGTATGATAGCCATCAATAAACTAATGATCATCCTAAATTGTATAAATAAAATGAAGTATATGAACTTTAAAGGTAATCTTTATCTTTGGACCATTCAACTACAGAAAATTATCTGGATGTCCAGATATATACACTCACATTCACATTGATTACAAAGCTTTAAAAAATACTTTGGCATAAATTCATATACATATATACCTAATCAATCAAATTATACATAACTCAAAATAATAGATTACTGGTTTGTATTATTAAATCAATTTTTGTTCACAAATGAACCTTCTCAAGATGGCAGACAACTGGTTTGTATACAATTTAATATCATCAATTCAATTTTCATTCACAAATGAACTTTCTCAAAATGGCATCTTGAGAAGCTTCATTTGTGAATGAAAATCAATTTAATGATCTTGAGAAATTTCATTTGTGAACGAAAATCGATTTGATGATATTAAATTAAATTGTATACAAACCAGTTGTCTATTATTTTGAGTTATGTATAATTCCATTGATAAGATGTTTATAAGTTTTGACAACATTATGGTCATATGTTACTGGAAAATGACTATAAGAAATGATATATATATATATATTACAAATGTGCTTTTGCCTGATCTCATTTTGGGAATGCAAGGATCTTAGGGATATGATAGCAAGAAAAATATACACAACTCATTTATTATTAAATATAATTTCACTGGTATAACTTAGAAATCCTTGAAAGTGTAACTTTATAATGAATTCAATCACAAGTGATTTGTAAATCAGATAGAATAAAGAAATCAAAAAAATAATTTCAGATTTTTTTTTAACAATTATTTATTAAAATTATCTAATAAATAAAAGAATAAAAAAAATTTGGAAAATGATAATGTGACAAATCCCAAAGTTAATTCATAATCAACTCTACCCATACAATACACAAATAATTTCATTTAAGACATATATTAATGTAAAATAATGCTCATAGAGAGTTTAAACATAAAATTTTAACAATATTTATTGTATCAAGTGTACCTTTGGCATTTTTATGTCATATTCATAGTCAGTCTATATTATTCCTTCCTGATTCTTCTAAATAAATATTTAATCTAAATGAGCGATTCACTTACAACAATGAAACATTAAAAAATATTTTGCAATAAAGAAAAAAAAAACTTTAATTTAAACCTTGTTCCCTTTTTTTGAAAATGAGACTGTAGCATACAACTTTAAACAAGAAAATAAAATTTTTTCAACAAAACTATTAAAAATTATTCACTATTTGCAATTATTACTTTTTTTAAGATATAAATTATCACTTATAAATATATTAGGTGTACACCATACAAAACTTCATTTTGCCATGAATTTTGTATTTTTTTCAATCCTTTTTAGTAACCTAGATAAGTGTCTCTTCTGGTACATTTTGTAGGTGGTAATTTGGTCAACCTCTTGGTTCCTTGATTTTTTTTCTTTCCTGTTATACCTTTCGCAATACTTAATTCATCAATTTAACTTTTTTATTCTTTTGTAGCTCCAAGTTTCTAGTTTAACAATTATTTCATTTCATAATTCTTCCATTTAGCTTTTTACTTTTCCTTTTTATAGTGCCAGATTTCCAGTTTAACAATTATTTCCATTCCAGATTAACATAAGTTAAGATAGCCATGAAGGTTTATGTCAGGGAATATTTTCCTTCTATATTCCTTTTAATGAGATTGATTATATAGTTTTATCAGTAGTAATCAGCTTTTAGCAAAAACTTAGTACATGGTTCTTGTAAACTCTTAATATTATACTATTTTGCCCAAAATTTATCATTATTATTAAAAGTAAGATCAATCTAGTATCAGAATTCCATGATAAACTTCTGACTGTTGATCACCACTACAAAACTCTTACTGAATTCGAATGCCCAAAAATTCCTTTGTTTTTGGATAATTCAATCATAAAACTATATCAAAAATTATTACATTAAGCTTTGATTCTTTTTACAAGAAAGATTATCTTTTTTAAAATAATTATACTAATTAAAAAAACATTTCATTTCTTTAGAAATAAAGATCACAATCCCTTCTTGTTTTTTAATTAGCTGATAAACAACTTTCATTTCTTCAGAGATAAAGATCTTAATCCCTACTTGTTTTTTAATTAATTGATAAACTTTTAAAGATTTTAATCCCCTTCTTTTTTATTTTTCAAAAAAATAAAATAAATGAGACTATACAAAAAAATCATCACCCCTTTGTTTTTGTTCACAACTATACCCAATAAAATTAAACATTTACATTTATATTATGATTAAAAATATCTCAAATTTTTGTCTTATGATTATTTCATGTATATAAATCTTTTAATAAGTTTAACCTAGATAAGTTCCCATTTAACAACTAGGTCCTTTGCAGCTAACATGAGGATACTTTTTCTCAATATATATATATAGTATGCTCCAGGGAAAGCATAATTGGTTGTCTAGCCAAGGTACCTGCAATACTTTTTTTAAATCACATATTATACATAGTGACATAGTTCAGCTTTTTATCATAAAATGTTTAAGGTACTAACATTTCTGGATCATGAATTACAATATAAAATCTGACACTATTTCATATCTTCATACTCAATGCTCTTATTGCCACCATGAAATCTTGATATCACTTGAAAATGTTCTTGCAATTTATGACTTCAGTGGCATGCATAGATTGGATAATTTTAAATATTTGAATAGCAGTTTTTCTCAATTTAATTCTTCAATCTGAATAGTGCCAACAGTCTGTGTATGTTATTTTGGGCATTACAATGGTATAGCAATAACTATATCTTCTTTATGTTGTTTTAAGCCTATCTATAACCTTTTTATTGCAATGAAAATTTTTAAGTTATTAGTTGAAAAAATATGAAGATGTCAGCATTACACGAACCTTTTATACAATTATAATACATAATATGCATACGAATGCCACAAGATCTGCCTCTTTAGATGTTAATACAAATGATAATTTCTGGTTGGTAGAATGGATAGCCTGAAGACAAATAACAGAAAAATTTACTTTCTTACAGTAAGTTATTTATATATTTAACTAATTATTTATACAATATTTTTATAAAACATTTCTTTTAAATGAAAAAAATTGTCACTACAATGCGATTTTATTTCAAAACATTTCCTTTTAGGAAGACAACTCTTAAAAAGTTTGTTAAGGCAAGCAGAATCTGTTTTTACTAAGTAAAATAGAATGGCCTTTTGTAAAAATGATAGAGAAATTTTTTTTAAAATTTTAATAAAAGTAAATTTAATTTTAATTTTTACTTTAACGATATATTTTCTTTCTTCAACAATAACTAACTCTAATTTTTTTTTGATTTTAAAAAATGGAATTAAAATATCTAATATTTCATTCTACTAACATTTTGAATAAATTATGTCTAAAAATGCAAGCCACTGCTAAAAAGAACTTTATTTGGAAATTTATTTTCATATTTTGCAAAGATCAAACATTAACTTTTACAATGTCTACAATTTGAAAGTTCACATTTGTAATAAATAATGCTAAAATTATCAATATATGACATAGAAAAAAAGTTTAATTGCACAAATAAAATTTTCAAATATGAAGAAATATGGATGAAAGTATCATTAGAACATATTCAAAATAGAAAGGTAAAATTTATAGCTAAATATGTTAAAACAAAATTTAAAGTTAGCATGTTGTTCCATTATCATTATTCATGATTAGACATGCTAACAAGTTAAAATTTTTGTGGAAAATAGCTAAATTATGTTGCTATGTAACATGTTGATTAAGATAGTTAGTGGTGCAAGCAGCAATGAAAGAGAATCAGATATCTTTTCATCACAACATATACATAAAGCCAAATTATAATTTAAAGTCAATTTCCCTTTTGGTTTAAAGGTAATCAAACAAAAATACTATTATTGGATGATACGATTTCAATTCATAATGCCAATTTTCAATTTGTTTTGCCTGGTTATATCTAGGTGAAATTTATCTAAAAAAGATTCACAAAAAACCTTGTTCAATTATTAATATTTACATCTTAAAACCTATGAAATCAATTATGTAACTAATGCATTACAGGGTTATGTCTTATAATGTGAATCCAAAGATTATTGATTCCAAAAATACAGAGACAAATAGTAAGTAATAGCAATATAACCTAAATATATTTTTGGTACTGAGCACACTTGTCAAAGACAATAGACATACAATTTTTAAAAAGAATTACACATGTCAAACTTCAACATGAAAGTAAGAAAGCCATCAGTCATAATGCACATATTCCAAATAATACTCAACTGAACATTATTAGACTTTCTATTCATTATAAAGTTACCATTGAAATAATTTGCAGTGAACACAATAAGAAATATAAAAAGGCTTTTTTATTGCAATGAATAGAAATTCTAATAGTGTTCAGTTGAGAACTGTTTGAAATATGTGCAATTCGACTGGCTCATAACTTCCATGTTGAGGTTTGATGTGTGAAACTTTTTTTTTTCAAATTTGCCTTTAAGAAGGGTGCTCAGCACAGAAAATGCATTTACATTATATTGCTATTAACTATTATTTATCTATATATTTTTGGAATTAATATTCCTTGCATTTACTGTAACCGGTTGGATTACATGGCACACAGCAACATAGTTGTGTATGTGCATATATATATATATAAAGTAAAAGAAAAGTAGAAATAAACACAGACAAAAAAATTTGTAGATATTTTATAGCATTTCCTGGAATAATAATAATCCTATAAAGTGTTACATAATTCTGGATTTAAAATAAAATTTTGTTATAAATAAACATTTAAAAGATCTGATAAATAAATTAAGGTTGTTTTCTATTCTCTGGTGTTAGCAGAATATGACGGCATTATTTCTGGGTCAATTCCTAGAAATATACCGTTTCAGTGTCCTACATCCAACCTAAGAAGCTTCTTTCTATGATAAAACACAGAGAGTGCTCGCGACAGCCTCACCCAACCTAAGAGGCTTCTTTCTCTGATAAAACATTGAAAGAATCCCCGCCGGTCTGGCTTTTTTCTATGCTAAAAGCACAGACAAATTACTTTATTGGCTGCCATAGTTGGTTGTGTTATTAACTGTACCGTAATGCTAGCATGTTTATTTTCTCTATAATTTGGTGTGAGAGTATGTGGATTTTAGCCAGTCGTAATTATTTAAAATTTCATTACAAAGGTATTTTTTTTTGTAACTTTATTAACAATGTCCTGAAGGTTCCATTATGAATGGGTAACCCTTAAAAATTGCTTTTAAGGGTGCGGAACGGCAAACATTTTGAGGATCACGTGAAAAGTAATGTTTTTGCAAGAATTCGTCCGTGACAAGTTGCTTTTGATATATATACGCACAAACAAAAACAACCCAGTGTCTGATTATTAGTAATTACTTGTCCAAAAAAGAAAATTAGTCAGGTATTATTTTTTTTACATTTATTATTTAAAAATAAGATTAGTTTTTGTATCTATACATTAAAAAAAACAACCCAGTTTCTGATTAATTACTGTCCAAAAAAAAAAAAAGAAAGCAAATTAGTCGGGGTTTGATTTTTAAATGTAGCATTTGAATTATGGTACTTTTTATTAGACACAAGATTTACAAAAAAAAAAAATACTTTCTGATTAATTACTGTCCAAAAGAAATGCAAATTAGTTGGCTTTCATTTTTAAATTTAGTATTTAAATAATGGTACCTTTTTATATAGTCACACTAACAAAAAGAACCCACTTTCTGATTCATTACTGTCCAAAAAAAAGAAGAAAGCAAATTAGTCGGGTATCATTTTTCAATTGAGTCTTTCAATGACGGTCCTTTTTAGATATACACACTAACAAAAAGAAACCATTTTCTGATTAATTACTGCCCCCCCCCCCCAAAAAAAAGGAAAATTAGTTGGTGGGTATCATTTTAAAATTGTAGTGTGAATTTTTTCAATGTTGTGGGTAAATTTAACAATGTAGAATTGCGTATTATTTTAGATTGAAAAAAAGATTGTAACATTTTATATATACACCTGGGTCTCGTTTTACGCGGATTTATTTAACGCGATTTTGAAGTTATGCGATTCATGTTTCTTCTTAATATTTTTGTATGCAGTTTTCTTTTATGCATTAACACTGTATTAGATCGAAAGTCGAACTCAGATAATGAGCTATTATTTTAAATAATAAATTTCGCACACTTACGTCATATTTAAAGTAATAGCACATTAGTGGAATTCGACTTTCATCTTAATAATTTCAATATTTTCAGGGCTTTATAATAGTAAGTTTTACGCAATACTGAAATTAAAATCATGATTTCCACATTTTATGTACACACATTAAATTTTACAAGATTATAATGTAAATTTGTTCAAACATTGTGCATGTTAATTTTGCATTTTAAATCACATTCTGTTTTGGCTTTTTAAAAAAGAACGTAATCAATTATTAATCATTTAGTGTCCGCAAGTTTATTTTTAAAAGGTGAGTAATAGCAGTGGGCACAATTAAATTTGACAATTAAAAATTGAAATCTGATTTTTAATTGTAATTAACAATTTAAAAATTACGTAAGGCGAACTGAAATTAATGTGATGTGAAACGAAATTTGATTTTTAAACGGAACTGAAAATTAAAAAATTAAAGACAAAAATAAGAATTTAATTTTTAGTTGCTAGATTAATTACTAATTATGTTGTCACCAGAAAACCATTAACACAACATGAGAATGAAGTTGGCGCTAGTTGTATTTCCTCTTGTGAAGAATCTGATTTTTTACCAGTTTACAAACGAACCTGTTTATCGGCAAATAGTGATAATAATTAAAACATGTATAAAAAATGTAAATTACTGTGAATTATGCATAAAAATATATTGTTTTGAATAAAATTAAATATTATAGTTAAAAAAAGTTTGTCTTGTATCAATTTTTTTCAAATTTGAAATTTTTTATTAGTCATATTTTATTTCCTTATTTTTTTTTTTGCACGAATTTTAAAGTAATTTTACGTTGGTGCTTTGCTTTTATGTGATTTTTGAAAAATCACAGTCCGTATCCCCCCTCTTCAAGGTAAGTTACATCTATTTTTGTGCGATTTCTTTTGTGCATGTTTTCTAAGGAACCTATCTACCACGTAAAATGAGACCCAGGTGTACACACAAAGAAAATAAAACCATTTTCTGATTAATTACTGTCAATATCCAAAAAAAAGTTATTTGTGGGTATCATTTTTAAATTTAGTATTTCAATATTACGGCTTTTGATAAAATCTACACACTAATAAAAACAATCCACTTCCTAATTCATTACTGTCCAAAAAAAATGCAACATAGTGGGGTATCATTTTGAAATGTAGTATTTTAAGAACGGTACTTTATATATATACACTAACAAAAAGAACCCACTTTCTGATTAATTATTGTCCAAAAACAAAACAAAAAAAAAAGAGCAAATTACTCGGGTATCATTAGTAAATTTAGCATGAATGTAGCAATTTTGTGTAAATTGAAAAAAAAAGTATAATTGCATCTTATTTTCAGTTAAAAAAATCCCATAACTTTTGACAGATACACACAAACAAAAACAACCCATTTTATGATTAATTACTGTCCAAAAAATGTCAATTATTTGGGTATCATTTTAAAATTTAATGTGAATTTCTAATTTTTTTTTTTTAAATAGTAATATTATTTACTATTAGTTCCTCTAATTTCATATTACATAAACTAAAAGAGCAGATATTTATATAGATAGAATCACAGGTCGGCCCAGAATCGTAATATGTATGTGTTTTTGATTAGCATCAATGCCATCAAATGGCTAACACCAGGTAATAGAAAACAACATAAATTAATATTGTATTCTGATTTTGAATTTAAAAACAAGCATGATTTATTTTTGAAATAATGCTTGTATACATTTCTTTTATCTATTTTTAAAAATCTTTGTAGGTTAAAAATTCCAAAAAGTAGTTTTAATTAAAAATAATTTGAAAAGAATAAAAAATATGTAGACCACACCTTTAGTAAGATTTCAAAGTTGCTTCCAAAAATAGCTTATAATTAAAAGTGACTTAAAAAGCTTAAAATTGATTTTAATCAAGATAAGAATTAGACAGAAAAAACTCTGTTTTCAATTAAGGTGTTTTTATCACATCAGATGACTCTTATAAAAAGTGCTGATAAAAATATCAGTTCAGTTTGGTTTTAATATTTTTTTTGAGAAGCAGTGGCTAAATTGGCCAATGGCAAAGTGTGGCTAAAATATTTTATGAAGTATTTAGGTGCAGCAACTGGTTTTAGTTGCCCAGAGTAACAGCTGTTTCTATGGAATGACCATGGAATAATGCAAGGAGGGCAAGCACAGAAGCAGTGGTCTACTGTTTTCCCTTTGCTGGAATTGATTCACTTGAAGTCCAGGTCAACTTCTAATGAGTCTATCCTGCTTAAATGTGTTCAGGATGACAGTTTGTTTGAAGTATACCAATCCTGGACAGAAGGTAACTGATCAAGGCCAACAAATTACCTGAATTATACTTTCCTGATGCTTACAATTGCCTGGACTATACTTTCCTGAAGGACCAAAAACCAAGCTCATCAAGAGAAAGCTTGAAGAAGTAGTTATATGTATGCTGCTGTGTCTATATGCAGAGAAGCTCAGATAAACATAAATACAATTGGTGGTGATTAACATTGTATATAATAATGAAATGTTAAATGATTTCCTTAGTAAAAATGATATTCTAAAAAGTAAGATATATAATATATAACAATTTTGTTTACAATTATTTATTAAGAAAATAAAAAGTCATTTTGAAATTTATATTTTAAATTCTAAAAAACATAATTAAAAGCAATCTGTGATGATCATAGCTATATACAAACAGAATTACCTGAAATTTGTTTTAAAAGAAAAAACATATTTCAAAAACCTTTTAGACTAAAAAAAAAAAGATATTTTAAATTTAAAATCCCATCGATAATTAATCAATCAACTAGTATCTGTCAAACAAAAATTGAATTTACATTTTTAAAAGAAAAAAAAAGTTGAAAGTTCTTTTTTTTTTTTTAAAGAAAAAAAAAGGAACTTATAAACTGATATTTTTGTTTTATTTAAAAAAAAAAACTGTGATTATAAAAGATAGAATTTAATAACTAATTTTAAATTATATCTATATTTTGTTTATACATACATATATGAATAAAATTTATATGTTTTCCAAATGGAATTAATTAGAAAAAATATGTTATTATGACAAATTAAAATATGGGATAAATGTCAATGTGCACATACATTTCAACATGCACAAACATATATGTTAATTACATGATACAAAAATTAATAATTCCATTATTTTGACAAATTTAAATATGTTTTATTAATAAATTAATAAAATGCATGTTTGCACATGTATATATATATATTTAAGTAATTCTAGCTATAGAGTATTTTATATCATTTAAGTGACAATTGAGAAGGTTTATTTCGTAACAAGTCAAATATGTTTAGAAATTACATGCGCACATATGTATGTGTGCATATATATATCAATGCTTGTCAAATACTTATATGTAAATTTTAAACATTTTTTTAATATTAAATGTCAACTCAAATATGTGCTGAATGGGTTTTAAGTAAAGCTAATGGAACATATATGTAAACCATAATAGTAACTTGAATTTTGTACAGTAATTTTGTAAATCACAATGTGATATTTTTTTTATTATTGCATGTTAATCAAAATCAGAGGCTTAATTGATATATGCATAGCCAAATTCTAAAGACTGTAATATCATTTTTTATTGTTGTTAATAAACATGTATTCAATAGTTAAAAATTGTATTGCATCATCTCTTGGTCACCATAACAGTACTTGAACTTGTGCTCTTCTGAGCTAGATACGTGCATAACAGGTGATTATATAAATGGGGATGTATTAGTGCTTAAGTGGCATCCAGTATGATTGATATATCCTGGTTGGCACAAAAGATTATATTCTTTAAAGCCCCTGCACAACATTATATTTCAGTTTAGCCTTAACAGAATTTAAGTTTACAATAGCCAGTACTTTAAGGGTGCTAAGTGGCCAGAGCATTGATGATGATCAGCCTGTTGTAATATCCCAGCATTATTGTTTTTATGATTTTATATCCTATGGAAAAGCACTTAGTTGGTACATCTAAATTAATGTTTTAATAAATGCACCAAGATGGCAATCCAGTCACCAGATTGACTGTTGATTTTTATTTTGTTGTTAATCATTCACTGTTGCTGAATAAGTAGTATTTTAATACTTACTTGAATGCTTATACTTATTGATAATGCTGGTTCATTTATAATTATATTCGGAGTTGCTCTGAGGAATAGCTGGTTGATCTCTCAGAGAAATCTCTATAGATTGCTCATGCTCTGTTTAATATATAAAATTTCTTATATATATTTTTGATAGTAAACATTACTTTAAAAATATTTTATTTAAATATACTTTTTGATAATAATATTATTTGAAATATATTTTAATTAGAGTGATGATGGCTTCTCCTTGAATGATCAGAAGATTCTGTACACAGGTTGTATTCCAGAAAATATATTAAACAAGTTAAATACTCCTTTCCTCCAAATTCCTTATATACCTCAATAAACTCATGTATTTCTTATTCCTTATTACCCAATTACATATCAATTCTGATTCTTTTTTTTTCCAATCAAAATCTATTTCATTAGTTTCACTATATCTTATTCACTATATTATGAATGCCTACCTTTAAGTGACCCATTAGCTCATTAAAAATAAATAATCAAATGATTTATTGCTAGGAAGTTCATAAGAAATTTGAACATCAGAAAAGATTCATGATACATAAATATTGAGTTTCAGACTCTATCACTCTATGACTGCATTAATCCGTGCAGGGTAAATAATTGAACAGCTTTACTGCTTGGAAGATCATAAGAAATTTGAGTGCCAAAAGTGACAAAGGTGGGTGCGACCCATGAATCTTAAGCTTCAGATTTTGCTACTCTAACTCTGCTGCAAATCATGTAAGGTTTAGCTCATTAATGCATTAAGTTTTAGGATGTTATGTAATAAGTAAATGACATCCTTTTGACAATTATTGCAATATTTTGTTGAATTATATAAGGATAATGTTGGCATTATATAATTAAATAAAACATCCCAATAATGTAAAAAGGAGACCTTACATACTAGTGAATCCAACTCAATGTTAACAGAGAGGAAAGTATTTTTAAATAATAAAATGTTATATATAATAAGTTCCAGTAAAAAAGCAACTGGTTCTCACTCCAAATTGTCTGCAGAATCATCTCTGGATATTCACTACAAAAATTTTAAGATGCTAGAATGTCTGGATTATGACTTACAATATGAAATACGGCAAGGTGTTTTGAAACTTGGTGAATTATTTTCATTGCTCTCCTTACCAGCACAAAATATCACAAACTTCTTGAAAACATTCTTATGACTTCTAGTTGCTCTTCTATATGTAGTTTGAATCATTTCAAACATCTTAATAGCAATCCCAATTTTAGTCAAACATTGTTCCATCATGACTCATGATGCAGATAAGCTAGTGTCTTAAAGTTTATGGTGAATAGCTATCCTACATCCTACATAACAGACACTGACTCAGAAATAGCTTAGAGAGAGAATGAGCCCCCCCCTCACTTTAAAATGCTATATATAGTAATCAAATTCTGAATTATAATTAATAATTCAGGCTTTACAAGACCAGTTATAGAAGAACTTTCTTTATCATAACCACCAAGTCCTAATATTATCAAATACAAATCAGAATAGTTCACAATTAAGAATTAGATTTAGATATAGCAGCTTATATCTTAGTTAAATAAAGAGCTAATAGAGGACACTTAAAACCTAGATGTACACATTCATGCAAACAGTTAATCAGTGAATAAAGTACAGACCTTGTTATTTCTTCTTCATCGGAGCCTTCACTAAGAAGCATGACCTATAATTCAAAGATATATTTAATGATAATAAAATATTGCAACAAAATAAATAAATTTAAACTTGCATAATATAATCTGTTATTAAACGTACACAATGAATAGTTACCAAAAAATTTCATAGCATTCATTCAAAAACAACAAATATAATAGCATTTAAAACTGATTTGTTATCATATATTATAAATTTTTCTAAATATATTAGATTTTTCAAATACATTATATAGATTTATATTAGTTTTGATCTACAAGTATCAAATTTTCTGGATTCATAATTTTGACACCATTCACTTCAGATAAATATATTAATAATTATTACTAATCATTTATTAAAGTAGAAATTATTCTTAAACCAGATGTAAACTTTAAGTCAGTTAAATAATAATATATCTGTTTATATCTTAAACATAAACTCATAGAATAATAATTGTTTTTTTTTCTATTTTTCTACAAGTAATATCATCTACACATTCTTCAAAGGCAAGAATAAAGATATATGAAAAAAAGAAATGATTCCCAAAATGCATTTTATACTGAACCAGCATTCTTCAGTTGGCCCACATTACAATCTCTTGCATGGGTCATTATCACTTGTTCAGTCTTTATCTACATCAAATTATCACAATGATTTACAAGCATCAAGCTGCCTGTTCTCAAATTTTTGACACCATCTACTTCACGTAAATATATTGATGATTATTATTAATCAGTAATTAGGCTAGAGATTATCATATCAGTTGTAGATCAGATAGAAACTTCAAATCTTAGTTAAAAAATTAACATACCTATTTCTCAATGAACATAAATAAATAATTCAACTTCACCTCTCTTTTTCCACCTGTATTATGTTTTTTTAGATATATTTAAACTTCCATTGTACCATAGATTTTTGAAAATATAAATAAAGACATCTGAAAAAAAAAGATTCTCAAAATTCATTTTGTGCTGAACCAATACTCTAATAAGGTCACGATCTTTTACATATGTAAATTATAATACTTTGATATTAGAACATATTAAATAAATGAGAATGTGTATAAGAGGTTATGACTTAGGTCAATTGATGAGTATAGGTTTAACATGGCATGCATCTTAGGACCTTGTATCTGTTTCAGATGTCTTTATTCATATGTTCCAAGAATATGTAGTGAAGAGAAAATTGTAAGTATATCTAAAATTTATATTCATATATGATATAGATGCAAGTTTTCAGATGGAGAAAATTGATAGTATATATGATTAAAATTATTACCTATATCAGATGACTTTCCATTAGTATATAATATATACGAAAAATATTTTCATATGTAAAAGATGTCAAATTATTTCATAAAAATTGAAATAACATTTGATATACATATAAAAAAAATTCCAGTGCATTTATTCAGAGACTGTAGCTGAATTTCTTAACGCTGGAGATGATTTCATATTGGATATACACCTGGGTCTCATTTTATGCTAATTATTTTAATGCGATTTTGAAGTTGTGCGATTCATGTTTCTTCTTAATATCTTTCATATTTCACTATATTTATTAGATATCAAGAAATTAAAATTATTAATAACTTATTTTGACTTGAAATACTTTTTTTTTTTCAAAAATATAACATTATATTCGCAGCTAATTTGATTATGGCCTGAAGCTGTATATCTTATCTTCTATGTAAATAACCTACTTATGATAATGAGTAAATAATAATAATAATAGATTTATACTTATGTATAAAAATATTGCAATAAATATTCAAAAATTTTAAACTTTTAAAATATATTTTGTTAGATATAACAGAAATAAAAGAATTTTTAGATTGTTAAAATAAATAACAAAGATTTTATTGATTTTTTAAACTGAAAAATAATCTTTCTAATGATAATGTATAATCTTTTTGTTTTGATTGCGATCTCATTTTTTAAATATAAAAACAGAAAACCATTCACATAGCACAAGACTGAAAGTGGCGCGAGTTGTACACACATCACATATCTGATTCTCAAATGAATGCATATTCTCAAATAGCGGTGATGATTAAAATATGTATGAAAAAATGTAAAATTAAATACTGTAGTTAATAAAAAAAGTAAAAAAAAGTTTGTCTTGCATTAATTTTTTTCAAATATTTGAAATTTTTTATTAGTCATACTTTATTTCCTTATTTTTTTAATGCAAATTTTAAAGTAATTTTTCCTTGTTGCTTTGTTTTTATGTGATTCTAAAAATTACTGGAACATATCCACCATTTTTCAAGGTAAGTTAAGTCTATTTTTGTGCAATTTCTTTTGTGCGTGTTTTCTGAGGAACTTATCTACCGCATAAAATGAGACCCAGGTATATATATTACAACAGGATTTCAACCTTTGTGTGATTTCTTTTGTGCGCATTTTCTGAGGAACCTATCTACTGCATAAAATGAAACCCAGGTATATATATTGCAGCAGGATTTCAACCATGGACCCAATCCAAAGAATGGTGATGAATATCGAAGAGCTTTATCAATTTCATGGCTTACTGTTGAAAACATTAATGCAGCAGTAATATTTCCTGCTCATCATCATCATCCATATAGATATGCCTCTATCCTAAGTATATCAATTTAATGTTTAATTACATAGCAAATGAATAGGTTCTAAAAGACACGAGCTCTGGACATTTTTCATTTGTTTTGGACTGGTACAATCAACCAAGACCTATTACAATACCACTTCATTACTTCAACAAGAAATGACCAGAAATCCCAATTCAATATTTTCATTCATTATGTGGTAATCCTAAAAGCACTGTGCAGTATCTTGGGATCTAAGAAATTCAACTATGATACTGCACAAATTTAATTCCTTATTGATTTGATGAAATGCAAAAATGAGAATGAAAATAGGCTAAAGTTTCAAATTCAACAGTACTTTATACCAAGCAGTAACAATAATATAAAAGAGTGAACCCTCTCTCCTCAACTAATGAAATCTACTACAAGACTTGTAGAACTACAAATAAACATTATCAATGAGACATTTAAAATGCTATAAGTTTAATACAACATAATGGCTTAAACCAAATTTTCATTACACTCCATTTTCATTACTTTAAACAAAAAGATATCTCCCCCCCCCCCATGTTTTAATTACACTATACTGAAGAAGAAAAAAATTAATAATCATATGAAAATTCTATAATAAACATATACACTTTTACATATTTGATTATAAATATAATGGATATACTGAACTTTAGATGTAATTAGAAGGGATTTGTATGCAGACTTTTCAAGCTTCCTTCAACTATCCACTCCATCTTATATAACCAATACACATGACAAACATGTGAAAAATATAAATGATCTTAAATATATGTATTTTGTGCTGAACTAGCACTCATCAGTTGGTTCAGATCATCATCTCCTACATACATATATAATCAGTATTCAGTTTATGTTAAGATAGCAAATCTTCAACCTTTAATGGACAGGCTTCAATCTTCTCCACCCTTCAACTCTTCAGCCATCCATATTATTGTAAATATGATGATGAAATCCATATTTTCCAATAATATGGATGGCTGAATTCAAAAGTGGAGAAGACTGAAGCCTGTTCATTACAGTTTGAAGATAAGCTATTTCAATATAAACTGAACACTAATTGTATATATGTGTGTGTGATGATGATCTGATCAACTGATGAGTGCTGGTTTAGCACAAAATATGTATATTGAAGATCATTTATTTTTTCCACATGTATGTGGATATGGGTATCGATTATATAAAATGGAGTGGATAGCTGAAGGGAGCTTAGAAGTCTGCATTCAAATTATCTCTAATTACATCTAAAGTTCAATATCTACAATATACTTGTAGTCAAATATTACAGATTCAGCCTGAATTCTGCCAATTCCTCTTCTGTATATTTAAATGGGTGTATTAAGGTCCTATATATAAGATATCAGAGTGATTTAAAGTAATCAACATGAGTATGGCAACAAAATTGGCATCAACAAAGGCTTTGAATATTCCATCACTAGATTTTCAATAATGTGGATGGCTGAAGATTTGGAGGGTGGAGAAGAGTGAAGCCTATCCATTAAAGTTTGAAGATTTGCTATCTTAATATAAATTGAGCACTGATTATATAAATGTGTAGGAGATGATGAACTGGACCAACTGATAAGTAGACTGCATATGCATGAATTATATATATATTGGAGATCATTTACCATTTTCACATGTATGTGATCATGTGTATCATTTATAAAATGGTGTGGATAGTTGAAGAGAGCTTGAAAATCTGATTCAAATTCCTTCTAATATTACACTTAATATAAATATACAGATAAATATGTAATTTACTTTAAAGCAAAATAAACTAGCATTAAACATAATAATCCATATTTAAATAAATCAATGGTAACTCATAAACATATGCATTAAGATTTTATTACATGTAACACACACACACATATATATATATCCTTCACTGATGATAGCAAATTAGCTTGAAATCAGCTGATCTGAGGTTGGGCAAAATGAAAGAGATAGTTAATTCTGATTCTTTTGTTGTTTATGTAAACAAACTTTTGTCGTTTATGTAAACAAACGTACGCTTGGTTGGTGTTTTTGGTAAAACGCCATCTATTGATCATAAGTACAAGCGACAGCAAGTTAACGTGATTAAAACTTGTTTTTGTTTTTCATATATATATCAAACATGCTTACCAAGTTTCTCTCAAATAAGCTTATGTCTGCTTCAGTAATAACTTCCCAATTTTCAAAATATTTGGTTTTTGAAAATCCAAGTACAATTTGTTCTTTTAGAGTTCATCAGTAAGTTGTTCCATTTCATGGTCTCACTTATTATTCTAGGCTTATTATTAAGTACATTCATTAATGAGATACAACCTTCAGTTATTTTTCCTTATTAATTCAGACTGATCACACATGATTAACTATTATTTGGTCATTTTCCAAGTTCAGATGGAAGCATAAGTATGTTCCTTTTTTACCATTATCTTGTCACATGTTAACATGATCAATCGGTAAAATTTTCGATGGAATCAAGCAACTGTCATTTCAATCTTTGGACAAAAAAATTTTTTTCCAGATGACAGTGGAAATCATTTTTCAGACTATGACTTGATTTTGTAACTTTTGTCTTATGTAAGGCTACACACTAGGACAAAGTACAACCATAATCATACTTAAAAACCATTTTATAAAATGTTTAATAATGCAGAAAGTGTTCTTCTCTCACCAGCAAATAAATATAGCTTACTGATTCGGCTTTCACTACAGACAGATGGATGCGGACAACTATTCATTGTACACCAATAAAAATTTATAGTTCATCAAACAGTTTTAAATACTCTGCTAGCAAAATACATTCTGATTCAAATTCTATTAGCCAGTTTACAGTTAAATGTCACCACATTTCAAAACATACTTTTCAAAAACATGTTATCCAACATCTCAAGCTGTCTACCTCTCAAAACTATCTTATTTATTTTAATATCAATCTTTAATTACATGTTTCATTATCATCAACAACTTTTTTAATTAAAAATAAAAAAAAGAGAGAAATGGAAATGGTGAGCAAATACATAATTTTTTGTTACAAATTTGAATTCGCTTTGAAACAAATCATGCTTAAAATTAATTTTATTATTATAATATTATATATATATAAATGATCAGACATTTATACATAAAAAATAGACATATGTCATTTTAAAGTTAGCTTTATTCTTGCTGATCATGCTTTCGATATATTGTATATCATAATCATAGCTCTTTTACATTTTTATTATTGGTGGTATGTATTGTGTTATTTGAATTTTTATTTAAATCTTCTCAGAGAGCCTGCTTCTTTGAAAGAGGAGTGCTAGAGGTTTTTTTATTTATCGTGAATTGATCTTTGGTTATGGTCCAAGTCTCCTTGATTTTTCTCTCTCTATTGCCCTTCCCAGTACAAACAATTCTCGTTTTAGATAAATTGAATTTATGGTCTAGATGTTATTTATGTTCTGTAAATATGGATGAATATTCATTGATTCTCTTAGGTCTATTATAATCTATTATAAAGATAATTGTGCTGGGCCAATCTTGTTGAATGATAAGCATTTGCAGTTGGTTTGGTTGCATATAATTTTGTAGACTGTTTGATGAGCCAATTCAGTGGATAATTTATCTTTCAAATTGTTCAGTACTTTATTTAAAGATCACGGAGAATGAAAACTTATATTAAATTTCTCAGAACAAATTATTTTTAGTTTCTTAAAATTTTTTGGAATGTATGGTAGGCTTATCGATTTCTAGGTATCTTCAGGTTGAGGCTGCAAGGTTTTCCATTTTGTTGTAAAATCTATCAATTGTATTATAAATTTTACTGATGTCATAACCCATGTTTTGTAAAAATTTAATATATGTGTTAGTGTTATTTGTTCAATCTATTTTGAATTTACACAATTTTTGCATTTCTATGTAAGAAACCTTTAAAACCAGCATATTTGTTGGCCATGGGCGTCCTTGAATTGGGGTAGTTTTCCCCTCTTATGTTTATTGGTTTTAATACCGTTTTATAATTTAGTGAATGGAGCTGTCTTTGGGCATAAAGATCTAAGAATTTGATAAAATGGTTCTTGTCTTCTTTTTCAATAGTCCAAATTAATGAAGATGCTTGTTACAATTCGTGATAAATGTTTGTGATTTGTACGTTGGTTGCACATACATCTACATGTCTATAATATGTTGGAAGATGGGAATGTATACTTTTGAATAATTTTGTTTTCAATCTTTGATAAATATAAACTGCATATGATGCTAATGAAAGGGAGTCCCATTGGCCATCTGTAATAAATTTAATAATATTTCCCACTGCCACTGCAATAAAGTCCTCACTGCTCCATTTCAATGTTTCCATTCTGAACACTTTTTATGCATATTATAAATGATATTTTGTAGCATTTTGAGAATAAACTCTATTGATTGTAGTCAAGGGATGGATTTGTAGACCTCTTTTGCATCTACAAGGCTATTTTGTTGTTAGTGTCTATTTTTGAGTTTTTGATTTTATTTATAAATTCATATGATGACTTTATTGTCTATCTGCCAAAACATTAATTCTTTGGTTAACCAAGTCATAGAGATACAATCCTCTAAAATTTATTATTAGTCTAAAAGAGCTGTTCTCTTTGTGCAATTTTATATTAGCGAATATTCTTGGTACTATTGCCACTGACGAGTACATTTTGAGACATTCGGTCTTATTGAGTGCTTTTCTGCAGTGTTTTCCAGTATTGATGAGATAAATTTATCTTTTTTATATTATAAATTGTAGGAGGCTATTTAAGTAAATTTAAGATTATTAATTTTAATAACTTGATAACTTTTTGTTTAAAACCATGAAAACATTATATGTTCATCATTTCATATGCTTACACATGCTGTTAATAAGAGTACCAAACTCCTCACTGATGAAAGTCACAAGTTAGAAACTAATCTGTGGGTGTTGGATGAGTAGGCACTAGATAGGCATTTTATGCACAAATCTTCCTGCATCCACTGATTATGAAGGTTTGCACTTGGTGGCACTACTTTATGGAAAGTTTGGTACTCTTATTAACAGCAGTGTAAGCATATGAAATGGTGACCATGTGATGTTTTGATGGTTTTACATCTATCCTGCCCATATGATAATGGTGACTGTGGTTTTTGAAAAACCAAAGACACCAAAATATATTGATGCTGAATGGAGTTCAAAACTATGTGACTATACAAGCGTATGTGGTTCGTTTGGAAGCATCACAGTGTTTTCATCTTGGGTTCCTAACTTTATAGTTAACCAAATAGGTAAAAGGAGGCTGTTGGGGGTTTGAATTGGATCTAAGATCTAGGTGCAGTGCTCTCAAATCCAAGGTTCCTCACTGATAAAAGCTGCAAGCTAGAAACTAGTCTGGGGATGTTGGATGAATAGGTACTAGATAGGGATTTCATGCACAAAATCTTTCTGCATCCACTGATTACAAAGACTTGCACTTGGTGGCACTATTGTATGGAGAGTTTGGTACTCTTATTAACTTTTGTTTATCTTTTAATTTTAACAATTGCAATTTGTTTACAATCAGCAAATTTCAATCTATCTTATATTCTATTTAATACATTATATTATTTTATTTACACACAGAAATAAAATATATAGCAGAGAGCATATTGACACATCCAAATCATTATCACCAGAATTCACCCTACTCTCTCTCTACCCCACCCTATATTAATATACCTTCTTTTTTAAAAAAACCTTTAGCTTGTTATGAAAGGCTACAATACCCTCATCCAAGATGGAGAATAAAATTGAGTTGAAGTACTTTTCATGGCACATGTCTCAATCAATTTTATTACAATTCCAATATTTAATTTTCATCATGATCAGCTATTTTAACTTTTTCTCTCTGTCTTATGAGCTGCATCACATCTTTTTAGATTACCAACTGTTTTGTTATTATGCTAATAATAAGATATACATGGTTGGTTGGTTTTTTTAATAGATTTGACTGCTTTCTAACAATTTGAATAATATGCATACTGACTCACATGTCTAGGGTAGATATAAATATTCAATCACCAAACCAAAAGTACATAATGCAGCATGAATATCAGGAGAGTTATCTCATTTTAAGTACCATAAACAACTCAAGACTCAGAATATATAAAAAAAATATTTGATAAGCTAAAGCTTTTTTTGCTCATGATGCTTTATGAGATTTAAAGATTTAGAGTTCAAGGTACAATTCTGTCTATGGCAAACAATATACAATTTCAAACTAAGATTAAGTCTTGCTTGTTTTAGAGATGTAGTAGTTGTTCTTATGAACTTTAAAATGGGGATAAGTGCAGTGCTATAATATACTACTACATGGAGCATGGCAAACATATGACATCATCATGTATCCATCACCATAACTTAAAGAGCAGTAAACATAAATCAAACAGCTAAAAGCTACCTCCAGTCTCTGAAAATATATTTTTTCTACTCCATCTTGGACATTAACTTTTTTTTCCTTTATCTTTGTTTGAACAAAGATCAGACTGAGTGATAAAATTCATTTACTTATTAATGAGTGACTTATGATTAGCATAATTATTTTCTGGATGGACTATCAGTTGATTTTCTTTTTCTCTTCCATGGTGGTGGTCCATATGATGTTTTCTGTAAAAGATTAGATTCCCTTTTTCAGACATTATAGAATTTGTTGCTTAATACATTTCTCAGCACCATATACAATAAATTACTGTCTGTGTCAATTAGCATTATTTCAATGTGGCTTGGAAAGCCATGCCTCACAATTCAGATATTTTATGATTCAGAAAATGGGTTAGCTGTTAGGTTCTCAATTTACCCAGATGTCTTTTGAAGAATAGCATATCCCACAAGGCTGGATTTTTTCTTGTGATATCTTATGCTTGGCACCTCCCTGATAATTTAACTAAGCCTACTTAAATTCATTAAAACTCCATGGATGGATAAATAAGGAGTCCCATCAGGATTAGGCTTTTGTGAGCTTGCTTCTTTCATTATCAGATTTCAGCTGAAATATTATTCTAGACTATTTAAATATTCAATAAGTATTTTGTCCACATTGCTTGAAGAGTTTATGATCTTTAAAAACTGTTTTACTATACCAGATGTATTACTGAATCAGGTTCTAAATTATTCTCCTCTTCAGATGTACTGTTGTGAACATCTCTTTTTGGAAAATTTTTTATCCAAACATTAATCTGTGGTCAGCTTTTAACTTTTTCTATTCAATTATTTTCTTTTGCTGATCATCATCTTTAAGTTGAATTTTCTTTAACACACCTTCCCAAAGATCATTGATTTCTTCTTGTATCAAATTTAACTTTTCCTTTTGTACCTTTGCCAATTTTGATATCCTCTACAACTGGTTTATTTTGCTATCCTGTTCTTCTTTATGCTGCCTGACCTCTTGATAGACCTAATCTACTTTATTATATCCAAGCTCAATCCTTCCTACAACCTCTTCAAAATTTCTTCTTTTAAATGAGTTTGACCATCTTTTATCTTCTCTCTCAATTGAGTTTGACTATCTTTAATTCCTCTCATTTCTTTGGGTATACTCTTCATCTGGCTTTTATTTTCTTCAGTCATTTGATTACCCTTATTTTCACATCTTTTGGCACACAAATACCATTGTTTCATCAGACCCATTCTTTCCTATAGCTTTCAATTTTTTCCAGTTTGTTCTTTGTTAATACTGAGATCTACTGCCACACATGGCTTTATGATCTCTGTTATATCATCAATACTTTTTCTGTCTATATCTTGAACTTATATTTCTGCTTTTGCTTTTGTAATCATCCACTTTCATTTGTGAACAAAAACAATAGTAAAAAAATTTTTTTATCTTTAATTTCTTCTATTTCATTAATGAGTATCCATCTCTCATACCAACAGCAGCCCCGTTTATATATTTTTCATATCCACCTCTTTCCTTCCCTAATATATCTTTTCTTGCCCATATTGTACAATCATATTTTCTTTATCTCAGGGTTTGAGACAAATGTAATGGAATTTTAACCATTACCCCAATCAAAATATTGGTGATGAGCAGGAAATATCATCATTGCTTGACTAATACATTATCAGCAATAGACTTAGAAATTGGTAAAGCCTTTCAGTGTGCTTCTCACTAATCTTTTGATTGGATTCACAATAGAAATCTTTAAATAATTCACTGCAAGGCAAAGGCTTTTTCAACAGTCCTTAAAAAGAGTGCATTAATCATACCAAGTTTGTTAATCATCGGGCAATATGAATTTAAGATTCTCATTTTTGTTTCTATTCACTAATTAAGTTAGATATTCACTTTACTGATCATTATCAGATTTTTATTGGCTACCTGAAAAAAAAAAAAATACAATGTCTGACTTGAACTTTTTCAAACTTCACCAAGTCAAGATTCATAAACAAACTGATAGTCATGACAGACAGATGGTCAACAACTGTATTATAAAGATCTTATATATACATATACATCTCAATTCTGGTCACACACTGAAAAAACATTTTATGCAATGGTATTTAATATGGTAAATGAATATTTTACAGGCATGTAGATGGATTAATTTCCATAATATTTACAGTCTTAAAGCATTATTTTTTAAAATTGTTCCAGGATATATGGGTGCATTTGGCTTTTCTCTTGGTCTGCCAGATTATATTTTATAATCTGATGCATGGATGAAGCTAGCCATATATTAGCCATCATTTTGACTGCAAATACCATAGATTGGATACCACTTTCCATCAAACTGGATCTTACACATAGATATGCTATTTTATATAATGATCTATAAAATGTCATTGTGGATTACCTGTTGAACTCCAAACATGGGCCATTATTTTATGTTCCTATATATATTATCACCATCATCATTTTTAGTCACTATCAATTCACTGCAGGATGGTCTCTCCCGAGTTTAATCCAGTATCTCTGACTTCTAGCCTCTTTCCTTTACATTAACTCAGCACAGTTGCTTTTATCATTCATCTATCTCATATGTGGTCTCTTTCTAGATCTTTAACAATCTCTTGGAATTCAATTTAATCTTTTAAATGTCCAAGTATTATTATACCTTTTACTCATATATCAAGTCTAGCACCATTTCCGTAGCTTAATTCTTTCAATGATGTCAGTGATTGTTTGATCTCTCACTCATATATTTCATTTTCATTCTCATTTTGCTTCTCCTAACATACATCTCTCCATACTTTATTGAAAGATCTGAAGTTTCTATGTTGCTCTTCTATTAAGTGTCCAAGTCTCAGATCCACAAATACTAATTGGTAAAACACATTTACTAAAAACCTTTCTTTTCAAATACATAGGCATATTTATTTTTAATATTATTTCTAATTTCATCCATTAGGTATCTGTAGCAATAATCTGACCAAGGTATTTGTGGTTGTTAATTTTTTTTAAATTCATCATTGTCAATCCTTATTTTCTTCTTTTAAGAAACTCAAATGAAAATTACTTTAGGTTTTTAGCATTTACCTTTAATGCTATTTTCTTACTTTGATCTGACCAGTCTTGCAACATTTCCTAAAGCTCTAAAGCATTAATTACAAAACAGTTATAATATCTTACAAATCTAAATGACAAATAATCTCCATTTACTTTCATTCCCTTAGCTTTCTATTTTAATCCACAAAATACTTCTTACAAAACAGCTGTAAAAAGTATTGAAGATATGAAGTCACCTCCTCATACACCTTCCCAATGCTAATTTTCTGAACCTCACTATGTAATCTAATCATTGCTGTTGTATTTTAATAAATATTCTTGAGATTATAATATCTTAGGTCTAGATCTTGATCATCAATGCTTAATCACTAAAGAAAAGTTTATAAAATCAAATGCTTTTATAATCTACAAATCCAAAGCATTAAAGCAATTCCATATTCATTGATCCTTGCTATAAATTATCTTTAATACTTGGATGTAATCCAATTGGCTAAGCCACTTTTTAATACAGCTTGTTCTTTTGGCTGGTTAAAATCCAAAGATCACTGTCAATGAGTTGCAATTATATTGGTTAAATATTTTGTGTAAAACTAATAAAAGACTGATTGGTCTAAAATTCTAATATATCACTTTTTTCTAAATATTAATATTAGTCCTGTATTCTTCCAATCATCTGGTACAACTTTATTACTTAAACATTTGGAATATCAGTTTGCTGCCAACAATTTTTCTATTTCTTCACCTGCTTCTTTTAAGATATCAAATATAATTTCATTATTTTCTGGAGCTCCAATCTCCATACATTTAATGTTATTTCTTTAATAGTCTCATTTCTAAATTAATTTTTCACTGATTTTTCATGAGCATATATGGAAAGACAAATAGGCAACAAACAATAGCATTCAAAAATATCCAATTTTATAAACCACAACATATAATAAATATAAAAACATAATTAACAAATATTCCAGACTTTCAATTATATATTTCTACATATTGATTATCCTTAAGAATATAAATCACTTACTCAATCATCTTTAAATCACAACTATCACACACACACACACACATATATATATATATAACAAAATTAGACACCAAGCCCTCTGGTGGTAACTCTTGGTAAACATATGCATAACTACACACACATATCTTCCTTAAATTAATAATAATTCAAAGAGATGGTCATTCTTTAAATCTTATCCCTTACAAAATATCAACTATAAAACCCAATGAGATGGTCAACTATCAGATCCAACCTCTCATAAAATAATTTTCTTAACATTAAGTCATTCATAGAAGTGGTCAGCCTTTGTATCCTAATGCCACAAATATAGAATAGACTTAAATATAAACAAAAGCTTTAAATAATTGTACACAAAGGTATATTTCAATGAGAATGAATGCAAGGATCTAAATCTATTATAAGACAACACCAATTATATTTAGAATAATAAATAATTTAATTAATTATCAAATGATTATGGACTTTTTTTTTTTTTAATTCTTCGATAATCTTTTACTCTAGTTCTTGGACATGCCCTGTATATCAAATTGTATTCCCATATATGTGCCTCCACAATGTATTCATTGCTATGACTGTTTTGCTCCCTGGCTAATTTATCAAAAGTTTAGTATTACACTACAATCCAAAATATTATCATGAAACCCTTTTATTTCAATACTACTCCTTTTGGATTTTTTTCTTCTCTAGTCATTTTTTATTTATACTTGAAATGAGACAACTTTTTTAAAATTATATATCTTATTAATTCACCACAGAATATTTCAATTGACAATTTTCACTAATTTGAAAACTAATAAGCTTAACTATGAAACACATATCTATAATATATTTTTGGAAGGTCAGAGCAAAATAATATTCTTCAAATAAGTTTAAATTATTAAGTTTTTTGGACTAATTAATGTACAAAATATACACATAACAGTGGTACAGTTCTTCACAAAAATTCTTTCAATATATTCTTATATAGTCTCTATAGTTGGTGCTTATTTAAAGTGCATTCTCTGCATTTTAAATTCTAAGAACTGCCCAAAATCACCACTGATACATCCAAGCAATAAATGACATCGATAAACTACATGGGGTCACAGGATATATCAGTAGTGGGTTTGGGCATTCCTTAGAATTCAAAATGGCAAAGAGCACATTCTAAATCGATCCAATCAAACCAAGCTTATAATTTCAAATTGATCAAATCAAGCATGTAATTTCAAAATACTAAAAGCTTATAACTTCTAAAATATGAATTTTATTATAATAATGATGGAACTTCATGCCAAAATGCAAGGAGAGGGAAAGATGATTTTAATGATATGAAGTATTGACCAAAAAACGCAGAAGTCTGATTACATCAAGCTTATAATTTTGAAATACTAAAAGCTTGTAATTTCTAAAATATGGCACCTGAAAGAGAAATTGGTTGAAATAAAGCATATTAATTTTACAATTAATTGGATATTTTCTTACCAGGAAGAAACTCTGATGTTGCATGCTTCCTTTGTTACATATAGTTAAAAAAAAAAAATGGAGATAAAAAAAAATAGCATTGTTCACATTTGATTTCCTGATGTGAATATTGGATCTACACTCTTAAAATGGATACAAATAAAATAATTTTAAAGCCATAACAATATTGCAGAACGTTGTGAGATACAAAATATCTCTCTTACAAAAAGTTACTAAGAAGAAATTTGGCTATTCAAGAGAAGTTACTTTTCCTTCTAAGATTTTGGATCAAAATTTGTCTTTTATAGAAATTTTCAAGATCATGTGATCACATGTGAATAATGCTAACTTCTTCTCATCTCCATTTTTTTCTTTGTAATAACATGTGAAAAATGAAGCACATAACAGTACTTGCTTTGGAAAGAAAAAAAATCGGAATTATTAATTTATTAATTGTAAAATTAATATTCTTTACTTTAGACAATTATTCTATCGGCTATTATTAAGATAAAATGCACTTTTTTATTAATTGTAGAATTAATATGCTTCAGTAATTGTTTCTATGTTTATTCAACATTTACATTATTTCAACATGTGGTTATGGGACTATATTGTAATAGAATTCATATTTTAGAAGTTATAAGCCTTTAGTATTTTGAAATTATAAACTTGATTTGATCCATTTTATATTTATTCAACATGTGGTTATGAGCATATATTGTAATAAAATTCAGTTAATGACAGCACTTTGCACCAAAGTATAAAGGAAAGGGGAAGGATGTTTTTGATGATACGAATTATCACCTAAAAAATGCAGAAATGTCTTTTCCTTTTTTTAATTAATATATGTAGCTATTATTTTTTCATTCACTTTTTCTCTTTAATTATTTTGAATTCACATTTTAATACATTGTACAAGCTTAAACCTGCATTTATATATGTAATACATACGGGGTTCAAACTCAGACTTTCACATGACCCACCGCTCTCAGTGCCATCTCATATTGCTGACCCACCTGATCACACACATGTTGAAAAGATAAATAATTACCAATATACGTATTTCATACTAAACCAGCAATCATCAGTTGGTCTAGATTACTATCCTCACACATATATATAATCAGTATTCAGCTTTATATTAAGATAGCCAATCTATATACTTTAATGGACAGGCTTCAAACTATTCCAACTCAGCCTTCCATTTCATTGAAAATCTGATGATGGAACGTTCAAAGCCCTTGTTAGTGCCAAGGTTGTCATCCTACCCATGTTGACATATTAGTCATTCTGACCTTGGCACTAACAAGGGCTTTGAACGTCCCATCATCAGATTTTCAATGAAATGGAAGGCTAAAGAGTTGTGAGTTGGAATAGTTTGAAGCCTGTCCATTAAAGTATATAGATTGGCTATGTTAATATAAAGCTGAATACTGATTATATATATGTGTGAGGATAGTAATCTAGACCAACTGATGATTGCTGGATTAGCATAAAATACGTATATTGGTGATTATTTATCTTTTCAACATGTGTGTGATCAGGTGAGTCAGCAATATGAGATGGCACTGAGAAGGGTGGGTGGTGTGAAAGTCTGAGTTCGAACCCGCATATAATTCATTTTTTAGAAATTATAAGCTTTTAATATTTTAAAATGTACTCGTCCTTTCATTTTTTATACTTTGTATAAACATAATTTGATCAAGCATAGTTGTATAAAATTTGCACTTTAATTTTTTAATTATTGGTGTAAATTGTGATTTTGTAATAAATAGTCATATGGTGATGTTATTCAATGTCATTTATTACTTGGATACATCGGTGGTGGTTTTGGGTAGATCTTAGAATTCAAAATGGTGGAGAGCGCACTCTAAATCGGTACACTATAATTCAATTTTATCTTAGTTTCCCTTGTTGGCATGTTCATGTATTTTTGTGAAGGCATCTCTAGAATGTCATAAGTTTTCCGGACAGAGCTGAACTTTCTTTCCTTTGACTTACAATTCTGTTAATGGAATTGGCTGCATAAATACTCGCTGATTCATTATAAAATATTTTCAGTAGCATTATACCCTGCATGGTTTGGTGCAGTTGGTAATGTCTGACACTTAGAATCAGGAGATTCCAAGAATGATTCTGGTGCATGAACTTCTTTGAACTACCAAGCAATAAAGCCTTATGCCTTTTTTTAAATTTCATTATGAGTGGAAACTTTTTTAGAATAGCATACTCAAATTGACAAATATTGGTTTGAAGGAACTTCAGACAGCTTCTGGCTTTTGTTGGTTTCTCTGTATCCAGCTTCAAAAGTTTCCAAAGAAACTCCTTTTTATATTTAATAATTTTTATTAGTCATTCATTAGACTAGAGATTATCCACTTAATGAATATTTCTGCAGTGCAATTTTCAATACATTATTCTCACACAAAATAGGGACTGGTTTCTATCTGATTTTAACATTGTAAAATGTAAACATTATATAACTAAGATATGTCTATAGATGGTGGAATAATAAATGTTATGTACAAAGCACGGTTATACTGGGAAAGATTAGAAATGCTTAAAAAAATAATACACATCTATAAAAGAAGGAATTACAAATGCTTGTCAGTAAAATACAGCTGTACATGGATCAAGAAATAATATTTGAATCACAACTAAAGAATTAAAAGACACTGTGTATAAATATATCACTAATGAGGAGTAACTAATCAATGGAACCCAAGAAAATATGTGCATACCAGAAAATGGATCCTAAAGATGAACTATATCAAAAATGAATTAATGATAAACTTTATGGGCTTATTATTCAAAATAACTATGGAGAACTGATGATCTTAACAAACGTTATGAAATAAATTTATTATTATATAAAAGCAATCCAGTTGTTCATGTTGCATCACTTGTCATTCATTGCACTTGTTCACGAGAATCTCATATCTCCTGAGCTATATCCGGCATAATTAGACCTAGGTAAGTCAGGTTGTAGTGAGATGGAGCTCTAGTGGCGCCATTTGGGGAAACCAAACACATAAATTTCTAGGTGTTTCCAGTCTCTATGGTGCTACATCCTCTGATAAGTAGAAAATATTGTTGTAGATGGGGTGATGTCTGTATTGGGGAATAACAATTGATAGTTCCTTCTTACAATAATGCTCATCAGGAAATAGTGACAACCAAGGTAAAGAGGTTGTATGGAGTATCCGGTTACAATATTAATAATATTACAAATCGATGTCTGTATTTCTTCAAAATAATATACGTAAATTTAAAAATAAATATAGAAAATACAGTACTTAAAAGTTTATAAAATATATATATATATAATGTCACATAGGAGCGCTTTCAACTATCCTTGTAGTTTTTATCAACTAAAATGTCACTTAGGAGTGCTTTCAACTATCCTTGTAGTTTTTGTCAACTAATACTTTCAAAGTACTAGTTGACAAAAACTACAAGGATAGTTGAAAGAGCTCCTAAGTGACATTTACAGATATATTTTTTTTTATAAACTTTTAAGCACTGTATTTTCTAATATTTATTTATAAATTTATATATATATATGAATTCTGGTTCCATAATGAGCATCAATTTTCTGTAAGGTTATACTTGGCAAGATCAATTAAATGATGCAAACACACACAGGGCCACCATATTTATAATTACTTTATATACCATAACCTCAAATTAATAACAATAAAAATAATTACTGGCCAAAAATTATTAATCATCATCACTATTTTTGTTTCTTTATATGAATGCTGTAGTAATGAATACTAGCCAATGGGTGATAAAATGATTATGCCATACATGCAGAAATGGTGGTCATAATTTCATTATTCTAGTTCTGAGAAAGCATAAACCCCATGTGATCAATAAAGACATCAGGAAAGTGATTACAATGAAAAGGAAAAAAAAACACAATTGTATAATACAAAAATAACATTAATTAACAGATAAGTTAATAACACTTAAGGAGCATATATGATAAATGAACATTATGATAAATATAAAATTGAAAGGCTTTTCAACTATAATATGTAATGATATTAAAACATAACAAATACAATTTAATACAGATGATTTAAATTTGATTTTCAAAATAAATCCATTGAAAAGTTTGATAATCTTTCAAATAATAAGCTACATTAGTTTAACCTCTTACAGAAATCTTTCCAAATTTATTATATTAATTTTTTCACTATATTGGGATAATCCACCTTGGCAAGTATATCACATATACATCAAATATATTGATACAAGCATATGTACCCAGCCTATGGAATGGTTGTTGTTTTTGTAATAGTTTTTTTTTAATTGGCTGCTTTAACAAACTTCAATCATGCATGATATTACTGTAAAGCAATATCAAACTACATGACATCAATTATACACTAACCAAAACTAAATGTAAATACAATACTATAACATCTATTTTTTTCCCCTCACTAAATATCACATTTCAAACATAAATTTACATATTGTAATCACATTTTTTTAATGATTTAAATACTATATGTATTCAGTTCTATACTGTAGTTAAAAGCATATGTACTGATTTGTTTCTGAGCATTTTTTCCTTCAAAAAGTTTTCTTCCATATGTTTATAAAATACCATATTTTATTAAAATCCAGAAATGTGCTCCACCTCTAAAAAGGTTGTCATTTTTGTAATAACTTTTTTTTAATTGGTTACATTTACAATTTTTTTTTTCTGCTTTGCGGAATTACTTACTTTGAATAAAATGTTTCGTAAAAAAATTGCGGTTTCCCAATGGCAGAACAAATTATTTTTTTCCTAGGAAAATACACCCTCTAACAAAGAAATGTTTAAATTGAATATCACATGAAAGCATTATGGACAAATAGTTAGGAAATTTATATAAAATATTAATTTTTGGAAGAGGTGTATAAGTATTAGTTAATTAGTAATGCGAGTAATATCTTCAGTATTCTAGTTTAATTTCAATCAAAAGGAAATTACCTATACACATGCACAGTAATATTATTTTAATACTTCAATGATGTTTTGTTGAATATGAAAGATATTCTCAAACCTAAGCACAAGATAGACTTTAAAAAGATAAGAGTGGACCATCTTATCTTTGTGCCTAAATTCATTTATACAGAACAATAACTTTATTCTATCTATTAATAATTGCGAAATCATCTAATTTACAGCCTATTAATATTATGAAATATTAGAATCTATGTAACTCTCTATTCTAGTTTAAGTATTTTCCTTATGCTGATAATCCCTTTTTAAATTTAAATGAAAATACTATAAATAAAACAAAGATAAAAATAATTTTATTTATTCATCAAAATTTAGTATTTGGGATATTATTTAAATTTTATAATTTCTTTTGCTCCTACAATCCTAATTTCTTTTTAAATCGTAGAAATAAATGTTCATAATTATTAATTATACACCTCTTCCCTCATTTCAGTAAAGAATTTTGAATAAAAAAATTAAAATCATGAAAAAAAAGCATTAAATAGTAAAAAATAAACTTTCTTCAAGTTTAATGGTATTCTGGGTATTATATGACCAAAAATAAAAATGTGATGATTCTATACATTTTAAACTTAATAATCTTTGACCTATAAAATATATTTTTATTCTTGTTCTACCAGGAATATATAAAAACTGGAAAAAAAAAAATTTCTTTAAATATATATATATATATTAGCTTCTACTTTTTAGTTATATAGTTCTAAAAATTAGAATGAACAAAGTTTAACTACAATTTAATATTTAGTGTTTGTCTGAAGACTTGTGATGATGGCATTCTAATTGCATTTATATGTTGGACTATTTCTTTCATCTAATATTATCTATTGAATATTTTTAGAAAAATTTTAAACTACTTAAACTTTCCAATTATACTCAACTGTTAATAATGGCACACAGGTTAGTATATACATAATGTTTTGCATAGTATTATTCTTTCATCTTCAGTTGTTGCAGGGCTAACCATGACAGTACTAGCACTGGAATCAATCCTGGACTTTTATATTCCTGAATAATGAATTTTAAGGTAACACTCTAACTAACTAAGCCATAGTTCAATATGAATAATCTTTTTCACCTTTATTCCCTTTTTACTTGGCTTCCCAGACGGCTATTCTTAATTAACATTTGCCTTTATTTTCCAAGTTTATCTATTTTTTTTTTTTTAGAAGTGAGCTATAATCTTTTAATTATAAAACAAAAGCAACTCCCACTCTAGTGCTATTTATAGTAAATTGAGGAATCTAATTACCAGATGGTAGTACATTTAAATCCCTATCCTCAGACTGGTTTCCAGTTTTAGTTTTTATCACTAAGGCCTGGGATTCAAAGCTGAAAGTAATGCAGGTAGGATCTAACAACCTCTTTTAATTTGAGTTTGCATTCAAGATAAAAGCCCAAAAATGTAAAACACTCTTAAGTTTTAAATCCAAGTCAACTTGATCCCACAATTCATATAATACCAGGTCAGTAATCATGTATTTTAATACCTTCAATTCTTTATCAACTGTAGGCAGATATATCTCCTAACTAAAAATGTTAATAACAACAAATCATTTCTTTACACAATATGTAATGAAATAATCAGTGATTACTAAATAATACAATTGAAACCCATCTCCAGTCTGATTTCTGACTTTTAATTTTTGTCAATGAGCCTTGATATTAAAAACTGAAAATAATACAGTTTTGCATATTGCATCCAGCTTTAACTCAAGTTTATTTATTCCAAGATAAAAGTCTGAAAATTTAAAACACCCTATGGCTTTGAATCCAAATCAACCTGCTTCAACAGTTACACAGATCTAATTTCAAATCAATAACTATATATTTTTAGCACTATAAGTTCTTTATTCATTGTAGGCAGCTATATACCCTGCCTAGAAATATTAATAATAGCAAAACATTTATTTTTTTTATCTTACACAAAATATAATAAAACAAGAGCAAGTTCTCAACTCTAGTGCCATCTATAATAAAGTTTATCATTGATAAAGGCAAAAGACAGAAACAGATTTTAAGATTTAAATATACTATCATTAGATAATCATTGATTAGTCAATCTTACTATAAAAAGCACTAGAATAGAGTTACTTATTTTATATATTATTTAAACCAAATAGTGATTTGTTATTATTAATTATTTAGTGAGAGAAAGAAAAAAAACCAATTCAATTTGATTTAATAAAAAAAAAAGTAAACTATAATCTCAATTAATTAATTATAGCATAACAATACCTATATCACATAATCTTCATATGTGAAGTATTCTTCACCTATAGTGAAGTATTCTTCACCTATACTAAAGCCATTTACTGTAAGCTAGAGCAGTCAATGAATTTCAGATAGTATAATATAATAAGATCTCTGACTTACTTATGAAGAGCAGAAACCAGAAACTAGTTTTGGATAGTGTTCATTGATTACTCAAGTTTGCAATCGATGGCTCTATAGAAGGATGAAGAGAACTGCTGTTACTCAAAATATAGCAAAATTTTTATAAGTAATAAAATTAAAATAACAATAGGATTATAGTTTCTATTTTTACACTACAAGAATCAATGACTTAAAATAAAACTGATAATATAAGAGTCTTTCTAAATTCCAATTAAATTCCTATTCTAATTATCTTTCTATTTTAAGATTTAAGCAAAATAACAAGATTATAGAAATTCGTTTACTTTCTGGATCTAAAATAAAGCATTAAAAGAATATGAATATAAACATAAATTTTATATTAAATACTTCATGGAACAATCACGTTGGAATATGTGTATTATTTATATTTATAAACATAATGTATTTGATCAATAGTGAAAGTCATTTATGTGCAATTAAAATTGTTAATATAAATTTATATATGTATATTTCATGATTAATTTTAAATGGAATTTAATTGATTCTTTCTACTGCTTTATAATTATCAATTTTATAATATAATAAAATTAAAAAAATTGTTAGGAATGAAGATGTAATAAATAAATATGCAATTTATAGATTACTGCATTCGATGAACATCTGTAATACTAATAAAATATCTGTAACCAATCAAATTTTTCCTATTTTCAAGCCCTTTTCTATAACTTGTTACAAATTCTGAAAAGTTATCTTGTAAAAAATATCATAGATCAATTTTTTTTTATGCATGTCTTTCACATGATAAATCTATAAACATTAGGTGAATTGCTATTTGAAGCCCTGCCATCCTCATAGAAACAACAATCAGAATATTTTACTTATTTGTCTTAATTACGACCAGTTTGATTTCAAAGCTAGAATGTTTTTAGCATTGATCATGCATATATAGTGTTCAATTCATCAATTAACTAATATCGATATTCAGAATAAATGAGGATAATTGATATTTTTAATAAAAGTTATAGATTTGGATTAATATACTTAAGAAATATCTGCAATAAAATCTTCCAGATCCTTTCTCTCTCTTAGAGTTAGCACAATAAGTAGTTAGAAAAAAGAACAAGTCACTTACTTATGGAAAGACATACTGTGTGTGTATATATGAATATATACACGCATTCTATAAATTGTTTTACAATGTTGATATTCCTAATCTTCAGAACTATTCCAATGACATGGAATTAGAACCTGCTAATTGTTTTAAAATATTAACAGATAACGAAAATCAATAAAAAGTTAACTCAACTGAGAGAGGACCATAATTTGAAGAAATAAAATTATATGAAAATATTTAAAACTGTACATTAAAAAGAATTGAATATCTGGAGTTCTGTAAAATGATACAAAAAAAGAGTTAATAAAGATATAAAAAAATATAATTGTAAAATGGCAAGAAAAACTAAAGAAGAGAATAAAAGATTCAAAAGTGTAAACAACAACTTTGTAGTAAAAGAAAGTTGTCTCAACAACAAGAAAAAAAGATGAAAGTCTTAATAAAAAAAGAGATATTCATCATAAAATGTGTGGAAGAGTTCTATAAAGAATTATATAGAAACAAAAAAAAAAAACCAAAATATCCCCTACAATTGCTATATCTTCTGAATTTTCCAAGTATTTTAAATGAAAATGTGAGATATGTAATTAAATCTATGAAGAAGGGAAAGCTCTGGGAAATGATGGAATTGTTATTGATATTTAAAAAAGCATAAGGATTAAAAAAATTGTTGACAAAACTAGATAAAATGTCTAAATGATAAAGATGTACTAAATTATTGGAAGAATTGAGAAAAATGATAAAAAGATATTAGAAATTACAAATCTGTTAGTCTTTCATTAGTTCTGTACAAAATCTTTATCATAATAACTACAACTCCTCTACCATGAACACTGAATATAACCAATCAATTAAAATGAATTTTAAAATGATTTTAGTATAGTGGATGACATCCAAGTACTAAAAGAAGTTACAGAAAAGCACAATGAATATGCATTGCAATTATGCTTTGGATTTGTAGATTTAAAAAAGGCATTTGATGCTATAAGCATTTTCATAGTGATTAAAGCTTTGGATCATCAAGATATGGATCAGGGATGTGTTCATATTTTGAAAAATACTTATCAAAATATAACAACAGTGATTAGATTACATAGTGACAATAAGAGATTAAAAAACTGACAAAGATTATGATAATTCCATATCTCCAAAACTTTTTAAAGTAATTTTACAAGAAGCATTTTGCGGATTAAAATGGAAAATTAAGGGAATAAAAGTAAATGGAGATTATTTACATCATCTCAATTTTACAGATGATGTGAAAGTTTTTACAAAGCTTCAGAACTCCAAGAAATGTTGCAAAAGTTATCAGATGAAAAAAATAAATTAGGACTAAAGACTAAAATAATGGGCAATAGATCAACTTTCTTATGAATTCCAAAGCAATAGAGCCATTTGATTATTATTATTGTTAATGGATTTTCTCAAAAAAAAATAAAGATTGATCAACATGAATTAGATGAGGTTAATAATTACATAGATTTGGTCAGATTATTAAGGCAGATCAAAACTTAATGAATAAAATTAATCATAGAATTAAACTTGGATTGAATGCTTTTAGTAGAAATAACATTAAAAAAAAAAAAAACACCTATATATTTAAAAAGAAAGTTTTTACTACATGTGTTTTACCAGTTCTTACTTGTGCATCTGAGGCTGGATACTTAAAAAAAGGGTAACATACTGACTTCAGATAATTTAATAAAATTTATTTCCACTTCTCATCCTATTATACATTGATTTATATATATATAAATTACCATATGCGCTTTAAATAAATACTTACAATGCAATGTATAAAATAAAATATCTGAAAATTAATAAGTCTAACTAATATAAACCCCTATGTTTTTATTTTGTTTTTTAATAGATTTTTTTTTTTTTCTAAAAAAATTTTCATTTTTCTTTTTTGCTTGTTCTAATATGAAATTTGCTACATTTAATAAGTTTTTTTTAAAAAATAGCCATGAAATCTTTAAGATTAATTTACTGTTTCTAATGCTAAATTGATTTTTTTTTTCAATCAAAATTAAAAAATATAATTTTTAAAAAAATAAGTAAATAAAATATGGAATATTTTCATGATTACTGACTGGCTTCTTAAAAGATAATAAGATTTAAAAATGCTTTTATGTTCAAAAACTCAAAGTGAATAAAAAAGATTTGATTTTTAATTATTTTAGTCTATACTGTTTACAACTGCCTGTATAAATCATATAAGCAACTACACACAATTTAAATAAATATAAAAATAACAATGGCTTTATAAAATTCACATATAAATTATGAAATTTTTCAATTAGAAAGAGGTATTTTAAAAAATCACTAAAAAGCAGGCAGCAGATTTTATGATTCCAATGAGTCTTAATAAAAGATATTAAAGTCATAATATAGTTAAAACTGTCAGCATGAAGGAATAAATTTTATTTTATACATTGCATTGTAAAGTTTTCATTTAATAAAGTATGGAGAGATGTATGGTAGAAGTAACAAGATAAGAATGAAAATGAAATATATGAGTGAGAAATCAAATGGTATCATTGAAAGAGTTAAGACACTGAAATGGAGCTGGATTGGATATTTTGGTAGAAGAGATAATACTAGATTGACATTTAAAGTTTTAAATTGGATTCCAAGAGACTGTAAAAGATTTACAAAGAAACCAAGGGAGATGGACGAATGAAATAAAGATGTTTGCTGGTGTGATGTGAAAGTAAGACTAATGGATTAGTAAAACTGGCTTAAACTGGAAAGATCTTCTTCCTGCTGGGAATTGATAATGGTCGAAAATGTGATGTTGATGATGTGCAATTAATAAAAATATTAGAGTTTGAGCATATAATTTCAAAAAACAAAGCTTAAACATTGCTTAAAGCTCAATACAAAAAGAAAAAAATCAATAAATAATATTGTTATTGCTGTTATTCACTTACACAGAATCAAAATAATACTTTCAACAGATATCAAAAAAGTTCTCTTGAAAACAAAGTTTAAATTTATGAGCATATGTCAGGAGAAACTACTTTTGTAATCATTTTTAGAAACGTTCATTAATGTAAGATAACAAGCAAATTAAATATTCACAAGAAAAACCATTTTAAAACTAAATTCTGATGTTTGTAGCCACAAATTAGTAAATCACCTTATCTCAAGATGCATGAAAGTGATAAAATACAATGTTATCTATTAATAGCTATATCTTGTTTATAAGATTAAAACTCGAATATTTGTTTAATAAGCGAAAAGAAATACTTACCCTTTCAGAATCTCTGGCACTTGAGAGATCTTCATGATCTAAATGGCGTTTAAATTTGGGAGGCATAGTAAAATAAATTTATTGTGAAAATTATTAAATAGAATTTGTTTGCGAATACTTTAAGAGTACCATTTGATACACATTCAAATTTCAGTTAACTTTTGATATATTCAGTAAGAAATAAAAAAAAAATTATATATATAATTTAGAAGTAAAATATATTTTCATTTTAGTATTTTATCATAATAATATTGATTTAACATATTTTTAATACTTAATATTAGCAAGCATGTTATAAATATAGCAGATACACATTGGCTAAAATAAGAATAACGCATCTACGGCCATGTTTACAAAATTTTTAATTCTCATTGGATTTTAATTTTTTTTAATAATTTTTTTAAAAAGCAGAATATTTTTAATTAGTTAATGAATTTATTTTTATATAAATTTTTACTGTATTTGGTAAAATATACATTTATGTATATTTTAAATAAAAATTACAACTAATTTATAATTACAACTAATTGTAGCTTAAGTTTATATTTTATTGCGGAACTACTTTACTAAGTAACGCTAGATCGCAAATTGTATGTTTTTATTATTTGTGGTAATTTATTATTGAACTATTATTTATTTTTACTTTTCCTTACAATTTAGAAAATTCTTGATTTTTTTAAAATATATATTTTGTGCAGGAACTGATCGTGAAAGTGTAGTTTACACACATGCAGTAGTTATATATTGTTTCGAATTAAAAATACAAGATGCCGTGCGAATGTGGAGAAACAGTAGAAGTGAAGGTATTATTAGGGTTTTTTTTTTTAATGTATATTTTTGAATGAAAATTTTTGATAATTTTACAACTTGTTATTGCAAATCTGTTTAGGATTTTCATTTCAAGCAGATGCGAAAAATATATATTAAGGATTTCCCCGATGGTTTAAAAGTTGGCAGTGTTAATCTACTTGCTGTATCTAATAAGTTTGGATTAATTTTTGTAGGATTATCTAAAGGTAAGGATTTTAATATTAAAACTAATTGTATTTAATTATTAGTCAAATTAATAGTCGTTTGGTAAATTGCTTTCTGAGTAATTTGGTATTCGATCATCGAACTTAAGCTGAGTCTGACATTGTCATTTGATCAAGCAGAGATTATTTTAGTTTCCTCGTGAGGAAATTTATCTTGGAATTTTTATATATTAACCTATCTCTGCGTTCTATCTCGTAATGCAATTATTTGATAGAAATAATTTAACTGCATTTTTATATAAATCAACCAAGTTCTCCATTTGTCAATTTTTGTCATAACTGAAAAACTCGGTAAAGGTTTACTTTAGCGACCAGGGCATATTCGCCATCTAGTTTTTAAAATTAGAACTAAAATCTTACGTATCTGCTCATATTACAATTACAGTAAATATTTATTAATTAAAACGTAAAAGATAATAAATAAAAAAATAATTTACCTTTTTAAGCATAATTATGCCCTATGCATAGCAGGAAGTTGGAAAAAAAGGCGGCAGTGCTATATCTACTGCGGAAGGCAAATTCTTGGAGGTACGATGAAAATAAAGCCCTGCTGGTACCAGATTGGAATTTCAGCTTACGCTTGGCCCTCATCCACATATTCTCAATATTCTGGGTATGTATGTCTTGGTCTTCGGGATTCATGAAGTTGTTCTGATCGACGACAACCGAATGCATGTACACCCCATTGCTAAGTCTGCAGATATTATTGTACGCAGCCCAGCCATCTGAAATTATGCGAGTCCCTGGTAAAATGTACTGCTGGATTAGGGCCTCCAATGAGCCAGCCGTTCTATCCGCAACTTCTGTCAAGAAGCACTTCCTTGACCCTCTTTCAATACCACCAAAGACCCGATGCCCTCTATGTAGTCCCCCTGTGGTATTTTCTGTGGAAATAATATGTTTCGTCGATTTCGATGACTAATGGCTCCCCATTGTCATCTATTCCGCCGAGAACCATCGAGATAGTTTAAATTCTTAAGTTATAAATGCCGATAGTTTAAATTCTTAAGTTTCAAATAATTTAAACTAATTATTTTAATTAAACTAGTGTAATTATTCCAACTTCTTTAAAATGGTAAATATTTTTTTTTATCTTTTACATTTTAATAAATTTTAATGTAATTGTAATGTAGTAGTATATACGTAAGATTTTCGAATAATAATTTACTTATAATTTTGAAAACTAGAGGGCGAACATGATTTTTATGCTGTGGTCGCTAAAGTAAACCTTTACCAAAAACTCATCCAACTGTCTTTCGATGATGTTTAAATTTTTTAAATAAAAGATACCTTCACACAAATTTTGATGGATTTAATTTATATTATTTAATTAGTAATTTCATATATATACAAATCCGATTACTTTTCATGTATAGTTATTTTCCAAATATATCATACAAGTTATATTGTTATCCGTTTTTTATAACAATTCTTTATTTTTAGTACAATGCTTAAATAAGTATATTGATATGTATTATATATACATAGAACATATTAATATCAAGTGTACACCATTTACACAAATATTACTTGCTTCAAATTCAGTTAAATTCCCGCCAAAATTTTTACATTATTTCTTTTTCTGAAAAATTTATTCTGTTTATACACTTGTTATAAGATTATTTAATTGCTCTCATAAATTTATTATTATTATGGGTATATTATATTTATATGTGTATATATAAACACAGACGTGTGTTAATATGTTTATACTATATTTACTAATAATATATAAAACAAATTTATGCTTGTATTTACAATATATTTTACCAATATCTATAGTATACCTGCTATCGTTGGTGAAGTATAGCACCTAGTTCTGAGGTGAGCTATAGAAGAAGGATGGCAATTGCCCTTATAAGTTTTCTACCATCTCCAATTGTATTTTGTTAACCTGCCTCATGAGTAGGTTTGATGATACTTCCAGCTGTACTATGACAGCTTGCCTCATACCAATGTTTGGTTTTAGCAGCTTCTAATCCTAAATGTGGACTTGTCTCACTGAGTCAACTGTTTAGCTTAACCAGTATTGTCTGGAGAACGGAGATTCTGTCTTTCAGCTTTGTGGCAGTAGTTCTCTGACCCTACCTTTAAAAAGGTTATTTACTGCCAGATCCCCACCCTTAATGGAAACATTCAGATTCAGTGAGCATCATCACTATTGGCCCATTCTTGCCATTGGCTATCCGTTATCTATATATATGCATAGGTTCATGGCAATGAAAGCTCAATCCGATCTAGATAAGATGGAATCTGAACTAACTCATTATTTAAAGACAAGATGTCATATGACAATTACTATTTCAAACACCAAAAATTCCTTAAGTAAAAATACTATAAAAACGTACAAATTATGATAAATGAATTCTTCCAATTAATTTTTTTTTAGTCAAGGAATAGAATGATGATAATGTAGAATTTACATAAAGTAGGAGTGAAATAATATTTTTATAATAATGCATTTCATATTAATATGATGTTTTATGTATATATGGTATCACTTTCAACTATTATTGATCCCTTGCAGGATAAAGGTCTCCAAGATTATTCCAATTTCTCCGATCCCTAACTTCTTCTTATGTCAGCAAACTTACTTATTTTATTTATCCAGTTTATGTGTGGTCTCTTTCTAGGTTTTTTTTCAATTTCATGAGATCTACCTTAAAACTTCGACTGCCCAATTATTATGATATATTAATATTTATATTGCTTTTTAAATTATGTACCTTGAAAATAATTATACAAGAAAAATAATTGAAGTGGTGGAATTGTAAATATGTAAAAATTACTGATTCAAAAGTATAAGCAAGATTTGTGTGGGAATGTGATTTTTTTAAAACATTATAATATTTCGAATCAAGGAAAACAGAGTAATCCTTTTCAACATATTTTCAATATATGTGTAACTAATTATTTTTATAGTTTATGATATGGTTCTAAAATTGAAATGATAGTTAAAAATGTTTACTAACATTATACTCTTATTTTTAAAATATTTAAGAGAACATAATAAATTGTGTTAAGTGGGAATGGCAAGCAATGGCGATTTATCCCCAATGATTATCAAGTGCTATTGCTTAATCTTAATATATCTAATCATTCTAACTTGTGTTTGCATAGTAACTTAAGCGTACATAGTTTTGACAGATTTCAGTAGAGAAAAAACCTTAATAAAATAAACTGAAAATTTTAGAACAATTAACTAAATCTTTTATTCAATTAAGGTATTTCTGGAAACCTTTAATTAGCATATTTTCAGTAGATTTAGATATGTTTATGGGCAAAGAATGGTATGAGTGAATTTAAGAAAGAGTAGAGGAACAACGAACTTGCAATGTTGATACTTATTGTTGAGAAATATATAAATGGAAGTTAATAATACTGTAGTTTCATTTATTTTCAAATCACATTTGATAGATTTTTTTTAAACAGCTTAACTATTAACAATTATCATAAAGGAGTTTGTATATGCTGGATATATATAATTATGTAGAATGAAGTTAATCTTCTGACCCGTGCTGTTTGTTTTAATGTTCTACGTAATTACATATATATCCAGCGCTAAACTATTAATTTATATACATTCTGTATTAAGAAAATAGAAATTCATTTAACATTACAATACTAGCCAAAAAATAAAATTTTATTGAAATTCTTCCACAACCATGGTTTCATCTATTAACAGATAGACCTTTTCAAGTGAAATTTAACTAAACATACAACATATATACACAAAACAAATAGCCTTTCCATCTTCACTTCAAAAACCATCAAAGGATGTCATCATGATATTGATGGCTTCAGATTCAAAAAATTTTATCATCAAAGTTTCTTTTATTAATATATACTAATATACATTTAATCGCAAGTGATTAAAAATGAGAAATTTTCTCCTGTGATATACCAACAAAATTTGTACAATTCAGTTGACAATTAAAATATCCGGTACATAATATGATAAGCCCTGCATTAAACACAGTCAGTAAGTGTTGGATTATATAAGAATAAACTCTAAGCACAAATGATTCACTTGTATTTTTAAAACTCTTTAATGATTGGTGAGTGCGCGTATATTTATACATTAAAACAAACTGCAGGTGAGAAGATTAATTTTCTTCTATATTGAAACAGGAATGCTGTTCCTCATATAAATATTCAAAAGACCCCCCCCCCATTCAAAAATGTCTAGCGTGATTCAGTCTAATTGGAAACGCGATAAAGTTGTGATTCGTTAAAAATGAAAAATAAAATCATATTTTTGGTTTTTAGTATTGATGGATTTAAATAAAATGTTATATCGTCTTATTTTATTTTATTTTTATCTGTCTCAATAAAAAAAAAAAAGAGAAATTAATTATCCAATCATTAAAAAGAAAGAAAAAAGATACTTGGGTTAAACTGAGGCAGTATTCAAATTAGACACGTCGTTGAAGGAAAAAGAACTTTTTTTTTTCTCTCTCGTCTTACACAGAGAGTTTTAACAAACGTGAAAATGAAAAAAAGGGGTTTTACTAGAGAAATTATAATAAAAATGGAATAAATTAGAAGCTCCACTCTCTCCACACTATGCCATGACTCTCCATAAATGAAATAGTCCGCCTTCTTCTTGAATAAACTGGACTGCAAAACTGGAAGGTAATTTTTATAAAATACTAAAACATATTTATCATATGTTATGAAATGAATTTACAAAACTGTTGCATACGTTTTGTTTAATAAAATATTAAGACACCTTTATTATAGCTTTATATTTGACTAAATTATAAATGCTTTAATTGTTAAATTATAAATGCTCCACAAGCCAAACAGAATTTATGTATAAGAATGTAGCTTTATATTTGACTAAATTATAAATGCTTTAATTGTTAAATGAATTATTGAATAAATCACAAATGCTATACTACTTTTAAGCCTCTACACATAAATGAATTCAAAATGAATTATTGTATAAATCATAAATGCTATACTACTTCTAAGCCTCTACACATAAATGAATTCAAAATGAATTATTGTATAAATCATAAATGATATACTACTTCTAAGCCTCTACACATAAATGAATTCAAAATGAATTATTGTATAAATTATAAATGCTATACTACTTCTAAGTCTCTACACATAAATGAATTCAAAATGAATTATTATATAAATCATAAATGCTATACTACTTCTAAGCCTCTACACATAAATGAATTCAAAATGAATTATTGTATAAATCATAAATGCTATACTACTTCTAAGCCTCTACACATAAATGAATTCAAAATGAATTATTGTATAAATCATAAATGCTATACTACTTCTAAGCCTCTACACATAAATGAATTCAAAATGAATTATTGTATAAATCATAAATGCTATACTACTTCTAAGCCTCTACACATAAATGAATTCAAAATGAATTATTGTATAAATCATAAATGCTATACTACTTCTAAGCCTCTACACATAAATGAATTCAAAATGAATTATTGTATAAATCATAAATGCTATACTACTTCTAAGCCTCTACACATAAATGAATTCAAAATGAATTATTGTATAAATCATAAATGCTATACTACTTCTAAGTCTCTATACATAAATGAATTCAAAATGAATTATTATATAAATCATAAATGCTATACTACTTCTAAGCCTCTACATATAAATGAATTCAAAATGAATTATTGCATAAATCATAAATGCTATACTACTTCTAAGCCTCTACACATAAATGAATTCAAAATGAATAATTGTATAAATCATAAATGCTTTACTGCTTCTAAGATTCTTCTCTTAAATGAATTCAAAATGAACTATTAAATGAATTCGAAATGAACTATTATTGAATCAGAATAATCCCAAACTTCTTCTCACAAAGGAATTAATGAACTATTGTTGAAATTGCAAATTAATTGTTGTTTAATAAATATTTTGTTACTAAAAATTAAATTGGTTATCCAGTTGTCCAGTTTTGTTTTGTTTTATTGCATCACTCATCAATTATAGCACTGGTTCATGAGAATCTCATGCCTTCTGAGCTATGTCTGACATAACTTGACCTAGGCCAGTCAGGTTGTAGTGAGATGGAACTCTAATAGCGCTGTTTGGAAAACCAAACATATAAATGTTTAGATGTTCCCAGTCTTTATTGTACTACATCCTCTGATGAGCAGGAAATATTGTTGTAGGTGCCATTAACATCTGCATTAGGAATGTCAATTGATAGTTCCTTCCTACAGCATGCTCATCAGAAAATTGTTACAACTGATGTAATAAAAGGGTTGTATGGCGGTCCGGTTACAATATAGTTACATAAAGAAGTTTGTACAGATACCATTCAGACATACATTCACTAAAGCCTGTTAAAACTTTCAGTTTCTTTCATTCCATATATTTAACAGGCATTTAATATGTGATTCATAGTTTGTGTTTGGCCAGCAGATAAATTTCATTTGTGAAACAAATAAACATAGCTATTGTGGATGGTTCTGATTCTTTTCATTGGTTAGTATGTTAGATATTTAGAAAAAGAAAGAAAAAAATGGAAGAACAGATGTCAATGAAAAATATTATACCAAAAACATTTTTTAAAAATTAATAATCTTATTATGGAAGATATAGTTAAAAGTGATTTAAGGCAATACTGTATGTCTTCTAATTTTGTTTAGTTTATTGGTAGATGAATTTTCAAATAAAGATGGCTTCAGTTTTACTATTAGAATGATTCATTACATACCATAGTGAAAGAGAGTTAAATGCTATTTTGTGTTAATAGGATTTTTACAAGAATTTGTAAATTAAACTAAAACAACTAAAATAAATAACCCATCATTTCATTTTTAGATCATGTGATAAATGATGAAACAAGAACAGCTCTTTCTTCTGATGCCATTACATTAAGATTGAGAAATTTGTAATTAAATAATGTATTTAAATTTACATGTCCCAAATCCAATTACACGTACTTATAGTTTTGGGGATCAGCCTTATTGATGAGGGCAAAAACCATTCTGGGTATTTAAATGATTTACCATTGCGTAATCACTGATTTTTTATGTGTAGTATAAATCATATCCCAAAATAAATTACTTTTAGCTTTGGAAATCAGCCTCATTGATAAGAACCAGAAACTGTTCTGGGTATTTAAATGTATTACCATCGGATAATCACTGATCGCTCATGCATATTATAAACAGCATTAGAATAGAGAGCTCCTATTATTTTATAATCAAAATAGATGAAAAGGTTAAATTTTTGGGTAGTTGAATAACTGTTAATGATAGTAACAATAATGAAATTACAATGAGAATTGCAACAATAAAACTATAATATGGTAAAGAGATTGTTTTTATTGGATATTGAAAATAGATTTAAAAAAAAGTAAATTTATCAAAAGTTTTGTATAGGATGTCATTCTTTATGGGCAAATGTGAACAATTGGTAGAAGAGAAGTATAGATATGGATTTGAAAATCTGTGAAAGAGAAAAATATTGAAAGGATAATATTAAGATTGGTCATTGAAAATAGATTTTAAAAAAAGTTTTGTTTAGGATGTCATTCTTTATGAAAAAAAATGTGGACAATTGGTAAAAGAGAAGAGATAATACATGCTTTATAGATATGAATTTGATAGTGAAAGAGAAAAATGTCGAAAGGATAATATTAATATTGGAGAAATGTCAAACAAAAAAGGGAATGAAATAAAAGATTATTAAGGAATAGAAGACACATACTTTATTGCAAAGGAATTATAAATAATATATTTAGGAAGTTAGGGGATAAAAAAAGAAAGGTATGAGAAAATGGATTTTGTTATCTTAAAAAGGGGAGTAGTTATGTGTATTTAAAGAGAAATGAAAGTGTTATGTCCTGACAAAGAAAATGTGTGTGATTAAATAAAAGAATAAGTAAAAATAATAGGCATGAATAAACTTCAAAATTAAATAAAAGTATAGATAAACAAAATTAAAAGTAGATAAATTATGTATTAGCTAATGAAAAGTATTACTATTGAAAATCAAAAAAGAAAGACAACCAGAGTAAAAAGTAATTAACTTTTTTTACATTTGATCATATCGTGACTCCAGAAGCATGTATTCAAATTGATTTAATCTCACTCAGAAAATTAACTCAAAGGATTTAAACTGATAAAAAAAATAGATCAATATGAATATTGGAAGCCTATCTTGACTAATTGATAGTCATAGATGCTAAATAACTATAATTTTTTCCCCATAATTGTTGATTGTAATGTAATTTTTGCAAGCTTTCAAGTTAATTAGTTTAAAGTAATTTTAAAATAAGAAAATTATTTGATATTTTACATTAAAATTGTAATTTTAATTTATATCGGTGAAGGTGGAGGGGGGGGTAATAAATTTGATTGGGTTCACTTTTGATCTTCATAATTTATTTCTAGAGAAAAAAATATTTAAGAAAACTAACAGCACTTACGGCATATTTACATTGTATAGTAATATGAACTGCTTTGGTGTACGAGATTTGTTTTTTCGTAGATATCTGATAAATGATGTTGATTGTTGATATCAAATAGTACTTTCCTATATATAACTTTTTATTATTTGAATTTCTAAGCTATTGCTATGATTTTTACTGAATTCAGATTAGTCATTTGTATCAAATATTTTGATTGGGATCATGGTTTTGTTTGTCCTTTGCTATTGAATAACTTTAGTGATGGATGATATTATGATAGTATAGTGGTGTTTTTTATTTTAATCCATTTCAGAAATAATGTGTAATAATATTACAGTGACATAATAGTTTATGTTCATTACTTCTTGACATGAAAAAATAGATCACTGTTTGTGCTTCCTTTATAAAACTATTTTAGCTCATCATATTCCTGCATAGTTTAGTACAGCAGTACTGTAGTAGATGCATTGTAAAAAATCCAGGATCACTTCTCAACTAAATAACATTTATAAAATCAATTTCTTTGACTTTAACTGAATAAAACTGTTAAATGTTCAAACTGACAATAGGGTGTTTGAAGATCACATAATCTCCCAAGCATCTAAGCAATTGTTTTTTTTTTATTGAAAAGATATAAAAATCACTTATATGATCAAAAACAATGATTTATCTCTAAATAATAGAAATTTTCCTTACTTAAAGTTATATTTTAAAATTTCATTATGTATACTACCATTTTTTAGTCATGCATTGTTCAAAATTGAATAGTTTAAAATATACAGAGTGTAGCAGCCATAAATAGATTGGAGTAGATTGAAGTCAATTGAAATTTCAAGTATTATACTTAATTTTATCTATATATTAATAAATTAAGGAAAATATAATTTTTAAAAGCTTTTATTTAACTTGTAAATTCTGTTGGTTTGTTTATTTGACTAAAATCTTGTAATCAATTTTTAACATATTTGTATTGAATGGATTTTCTTCAAATTTTGTACACATTAGGTATCGATGGCAACGTAATAGTTTAGTTTTCCAGCCATTTGTTCAGTCTGTATCAATGTGCATGGGGGGGGGGGATTTCAAGTTCAGTAAGTTTTCAGTCATGCACAGTAGATGCCGATGTATTTATAAAAATACACTTTCATTGATTTCATGACTTATTCACTAATATGCATTTATACCTTATTAAAATAGAAAGAAAAAGAAATGAAGGATGAAGTCTTAATTTCTCTTAATTGTTTAATTAAAACTTTTTTTAAAATGCCTTCATAAATGCAAAAGTTTTGTAAATGACTATTAATGCATACAAATTTAATTTCAAAAGTGGAACTATGGTGACATTGTTTTAATGGTTAAATTTTAAATTTGAATACAAAAAGTTCACTGCAAAATATTTGAATGCTAAAAAATAATAAAAATATTTTATTAAAAAAATGATATTGTTAAATGTACTAAAAACCAAACCTTTTTTTAACTAACTAGAATTTACTAAAAAAAAAAATTTCAAACCAGAATTTTAGTTTTATATGTTATTTGAAATAATAGCTTAGACATTTTTTAATTAATAATTCAATCATTAATTGTTGAAGAAAATTATTTTTTGGTTTTTAGTGCATTATTGATGAAATTAAATAAAAGCAGTTTTTATAAAATATTTTTATGTATATTATTGAATCTACTAATGTAAGTTTTTTGTATCAAAATGGACAATTTTTTTAACTCTCCACAATATATTCCAATGAAAAGATGACTGATGATTAGGTCTCTAACCAAGTTTTCTACAGTCCTATAAATCAACACATATTAAATACTAATATACTTTAGCTATTTACTACAAAAATTTTAAGGTACTAGTGATCATCAGTTAGGAAATGAAATGGTGAAACAATGCACTAACATTAAATTTTATTTTAAAGTGGGCGAAATTGTTGCTGGAATGTTTGATATGTATTTGACCATTAAACAATAAGTCACAAGAATGTTTTAAAGTGATTTACAAGATTTTGTGATAATAGAACATTGAAGATAATTTACAAAGTACGGAACACTGTCACATTTCGTGTTATGCATGACTCATGATTCAGACATGCTAGTCCTTAACATTTTTGTGGTGACTTGCATTAGTTTAGAGATTGTGCTGCAGTCTTTCTTTTATTGGAAACACATTGTGTTTTTCATGTTTTGGAAAAGCAAGTGGAATATGTCCCACTGCAGAAACTCTAATTTCCACTATTAAGCACTCAGTCTAATTCACCGTCTAAGATCTCTTGTTAAAATTGAATTACAGGAGTTGGAATCATGAATAAAAATAAAGATTTTATTATCAAAAATAAGTAGAAAAATGATAGTTAAAAATACATATCTGTGAAGCAAAGTAGATGGGTATGTTGTGAATTGAAAATTGAAGAGGAAGTGAATATTCATCATTGTTCTTGGTTTTAAAAGTAGATGTTATAATTAAGTATTGTAAATGGACTACAGATGATAATTTGACATATATTAATCAAGTAAACATTAGCTTGTTGATCCAAGAATGAATAAGTTAATGATCGTGAAATTGAGACCAAAAATAGTCATATGATAAGAAAAAAGTAATTTCATAGTCTCTTGCTTAGGAAGTCATGCAAATTGAGTTCAAAAGTGATAGGTTGAACATAATAGACTCATTCAATTGTTCCAACAAGTTATTTTTTTTACCTCAAATCCTTAGCTTTAGAATTCACCATTTGTCATTCCCTTGTATTTTGCATTCATAAGTTGTATAATGTATAATGATAACGGGATTAGAATCTTGCAATAATTTAAGGATATGATTGTAGGAGTCTACGATTTAAGATTATAGGGAATATAATATGATTATAGTAAATGGATGGTTTAGAATTTTCAAAGGAAAGTATTTCATTTCTAGGGTTCCAGAGAATAAAGAATTAAATTTCAATTAGATTATGTATTTTTATAATAGATTCAGAACAGAATTAAGTTTATATCCGTTTGTTGGCATAACATGGTTTCAGATTATAATTTAGTAGTGGCTGGATTGAAGCTAAATGATAAGAGTATAAAAAAATTCTAAACAATTTTAGAAAAGGGGGTGAGGATAGAGTATTAATAAATTGCAATTAAAAAAAGATATGTAAAAAAAGTTTTAAATTTGTTGAATCACAAAATCAGTGTAAGTCAGGGGTGGGCAAATAGTGGCCCGAGGGCCACATGCGGCCCACTAAGAGGTTTTATGCTGCCCGCCAAGACAATCAGAAAAATCTGCCTTGAACTGAGATTTCCTTCCCATGCTTGACCGAAAATTCATCTCATACTTTTCACCAGGATGGCCACATCAATACACATGTACAGTGTAGATACAATGTACAGTGCTTTTCCAGTTGATTTGGTTAATTTCAATTTTGTCTTTGCATTAGCATATACATTTCCAACTTTAGTGAAACCATGAACCCTCTGAAAAAATGTAAAATTGGTGATGAATGTTATGTGTTTAATGAAGAATGGACAACATTTCTTTGGTAATATAGGGAATAAAGCAGTGTGTTTATTGTGTCATGAAAAAAGGTGCGGCCCTCCACTAACCTTTGCTTCTACAATGTGGCCCCAATGCGGCCCTCCGCCACTCTATGCGGCCCCCAAGCAAAAACAATTGCCCACCCCTGGTGTAAGTAATACCAAGATATGTTTATGAACAGTAATTATGTAATGTTATGTGATGCACTGTGGCTTTTTTTTTTTTTTGGAGTCAGGAATCTCTCAGCCACTATGCTCAGAGAAACCTATTAATCACCTTCCCTTCCCATTTCCCACCATAATTTTTTCCCCATATTCTTCACCATCCTACTCCATCCCATTTCCACAATATAATCTTTGTCAACTCTATGGCCCTTATATCTAAATCCTCTTTATTTTTTTCCAAACCTAGCGTAAAAACCAAGAACCCACTTTCTGTATAATCACTTTGTTTATATTTATTCTCCCACAATTTCATTATTTCTGTTTGCAGGCATTTACATTCAATTAACAGATAACTAATATTTTTTATGCCTTCCTTACATAACTTGCAGACTAAATCACCCATATTTTTCCATTTATGTATATATTCCATTGTTGCTAAAGATAAACAGTAAACTAATTTTCCTTGCTATTATTAACTCGCACCCAATATTCTGTTTACTTCTATATTTATTTAAACTCTTTACTCTTGATACTAGTGTTCCATCTCTTCAATTCCCCCCCTTTTTTTAATGCATCTATTCTTCTATCCCATTTCTTGCCACTATAACACTCAATAATTCTCCTAACACAATTATGTGATGTGATGTGATGCACTTGTAGCTTCTCCTTAAACAAAGTCAAGAATCTCAGCAATTATGCCCAGAGAATGTTAGCCACTTTATTTTCCATTTCCCAGTCTAAGTTTTCCCATATTCTGCTCCATCCCATTTCCACAACATAATCTTTGTCAACTCTATGGCCTTTATATCTAAATCCCCCTTATCTTGTCCCAAACCCAGCATAAAAACCAATAATCCACTTTCTGTATAATCACTTTTTTTCATATTTATTCTTCCATAACTTCATTATATGTGCTTTTTTTGTTTTCAAGCATTTACATTCAATTAACAGTTGCCTATTATTGTCTATTCCTTCCTTACATAATTTACCGACTAAATGACCCATATTTTTCCATTTACATGTATATTCTCTTGTTGCTAAAGATCCCGTTTGGTCCTTAAACAATAAACAACTTTCCTTACTATTATCATATATATTAATATATTATCATATATTAATAAAATTTAAAGGAAGCTGTAGCAAAAATAGTAACATCAAATGTAAAAGAGAAAAAAATGTCTTACGTTCATGATAAACTGAATAATAAAATAGACTATAAGATATTGTAAGCAAATTGTGCATTACATAAAAGTATGTGTTGAAGCTTAATATTGATATGTAATAGATAAAGCAGAGATTTCAGAAATATGGCAACATTTGAAGTAATTAATGATTATGCATTAATAAAAAGAATGGATGTAATGAAAAGATAATGTAAGTATATAGTTAGTTTGCAAGATTAAAGTAATAAGCCTTCATATTAGTATAAGTGAGGTAAGTAAGAATGAAATGGTTTATGCTGTAATAGAGAATAAAAATGCAAGAGCTATATCTGAGATGAATTCAGACAATGTCAAGTGAATTGATGAAATTTCAATCAAATTGCTACAAGTTTATGATGCTGGGGAGGGGGAGATGAGAGAATTAGGTTATTATAATTTATGATTTGATAAAATGGCTGCTAGAGCACTTTGAATTTAGAAAGATTGGAGAACAAGAGATGAAATAGCAACAGTGTGAATTACTGTTAGTGTGAGATGTTAAAAGGAAGTTAATATTTGTTTCAGTGACTTTGAAAAAGCTTATAGTAAAAAGAAGTGGTGTATTTGTTAGATATTGTGAAGAAGAAAAGTACAAATTCAAAACAAAGAACTGTTAGAGAAATGAATCAGAAATGTTTACTAAGTTGTCTCTGTGGTTAAGTTGCAATCTTTAATGTCTATATAATAATATTGGACAATAAATAAAGGTGGGATTTCACCATTATTGTTAAAAGAGGTTGCCTTGACAACAGGTTGAGATTGGTGGTTGTTATTGATATTGGGATTGTCTAAGTGTTGACTGATTTTTAATGATTGCTAAGCTTTTTGTATAAAAAAAATAGATAAAAGAATGAATGTTTAGTCCCCTACCCTCATTTTTTAAAAAATATTTATTTAAATGAGTCTCTTAATGATGGTTTGATAAGTTCTGAGGAAGGGGAAGTTCACTGGTCAATGTTGCCACTGCATCTAGACATTAAAATCAAACTGAATAAATTGTTAACTAGGAACGATTCTCTAAAACAAAAATTATAAATGGGAATGGGAAATAGTTTTAAAAAGCAGGTTAAAGCTTTCAAATATTTAGGAAGTTGATTATGTGAAAATAGAAGTAACAATAAAGATATTTGGATGAGGATCACAATAGCCAAACAAACTTTTAGTATAGATAGAAGGTTATTTGGCAGTATCCATTAAGGTTAGATTTAAGAAAGAGATTTCTTAAATGTTTTGTTAGCAAAACTGTGTATGGAGTAACAACTTGGAAGATCCATAAAGACAAAAAAATTTGATAACTGTAGATTGAAAATTTTTTTTCTAAGCAATTTTTATATATATATAATAAATTACTAAACAATTCCAAATCATTTTTTTTTTTTGGGTGGAGGGGAATTGATTTGATTGCACTCTGGGATAAAATACTTGAGTTCATTTTCAAAACTGTTGCCTAGTGAAGATATTATTAAACAAAAAAATAATCTTGTAGATAGTGAAGCTATACATATATACACTTGGAATATATATATATGTTTGCTTCACCATTCACTGTGGTTTAACTAAAGACCCTGAGTTCAACCACAATGAATATAGACTAAATTTAAAGCAGGAAAAAAATTTACGGAATGTTCTTTTAATTTTAGAAAATAAAATAAAATGAAAAGATTTTATTTTAGATAAAGAAATAAAATTTCTAGAACTCATTAGAGAAAAAGATTAATTAGATAAAAAAAATCACTAATTAAAAAACACTGTGATTAAAAATAAGATAGAGAACAATGGAGATTGGAATGCAAGATGGCTGACAAGTGGGGTAGAGAGAAAAAGGAACTTTAGCGTCTTCGCAGCTTTTACCTGAGTCAGTTCAAGCGCTAGGACTGAAGAACAGCACAAGATATTTTAGTGGCGAAGAAAGATATGTTAACCTGTGGGAAAGAGCTCCCGCAACTAAGATTATATTAGCTCCCCCGCTATAGATTTTGAACCACTAACATTCAAAGAAACTTTTTTTGGGTGCTATAATGGAAATGGTCGAGTAGGCCCTTTCTCTCTCTCGATGGTTTTCTGTTTTGCTGGAGCTGGAAAGGTGTAATACATAATGTAGCATGGTGCCAGAACATTTCTTGCCTTACCAAATGCCTGCTGCCGGTCACGCATGATGAAGGATCGAAATTAAAAGAAGCCATCACTTGTGTAGTGCACTTAAATCTCCATAAGATTATCTCATTAAAAGACGTACACATTTCAAAAATTATCGGTAATATAAATCTTTGTATTAGTGTTTGTTTTACTTTAAATATTTTCATTAATAAAACATATACGTACACATAGTTCTTTTATATATATATGGGTGATTTAATTTGGTTTTAAAACGTTTTTTTAAAGGTTACTATTAAAACTGTTGATTTCTTTTCTGACACCAGAGTTTGATCGCTTTTGTGCGAATCTCCAAAACGGAATAATAAAATATTCTGTCATTTATTTATTTCTTTTTTTAAATATATAAAGTAATTTACCTCGGCAGAAGCGCAAAGGTCATTTTAGATTAGATTAATGTTTTTTCTTTTATTGAAAGGAAATATCTAGTTTACTTAAAGAAAAAGCAAAATAATTAAAACTAAACTCAGCTTATAGTTTTTTTTTTGTTTCTTGTTTTTGCTTTTTCGATCCGAATTAGAATTGCAGGGGCGCATATATGTAGTCATTTTAATTAGAGTGGAGTGATTTGAAATAACCTGTATCTTGTAAATGGGAGAGAGAAACATTAAAGAAGTTTCATTGATAAAGGTGGGTAGAGTTGGTTAAATAGAGTTCTAGTATCCTTTTATTAAGCCACTAGTAAAGATATCTATATATATCTAAACGATTATGTAAAGATCGATAATATAAGGGAAGTTCTTTTTTTTATCTAAGTTTTTACCTCAGTTTCAGGCTTGATAATCTTTCGTGTATTACTTGAGGAGTCGGAAATATCTGTATAAATTGTGTCTTATTTCAATCTCCATATTGGTGGGCTTATCTTACGGACATCTCCGGATAAGATTCCGGAAATCATTATACGTAAAACCTATTAATGACTGGACATAAGCGTTATACTCCGTTTTTTTGAACTCGGATCATGCTCTGCGAACGAGTTCCTTCCCACCCTGCTATGTTTTAGGGCCGAGCGCTATCCAGCCTCATTTCGTTATACACTCCTCATAGAGAGAAATATCTCTGGAAAACTGCTTGCCAAGAAAAGGGAGAACGACACCGTATCTCTGAGTAATACATTTAGTTAATACATTTGTTTTATTAAGCCTGACTATTTTCTATGCTCAAAGCACTACGCAGAAACTGGTAAAAGGGGGGTTCAAATTTAAGTTACAGGCTATGTTTTTGTTATAGCTCCAAGAATATCTATTTAACGAGTAATTTGTTGTTTTTTTTGATTTTTCTTTCTTTCTCTGCCACCTCTGAATGGTCCCTTTTACTCTCTCTCTCTTCCCAAAAAATCATTCATCCCATACCAAGTAAATATAATACAATTTTGTGAACTAAACCGATTTTTACTGCCTATATGTACTTATTGTCAGTCCATTGATGCTTTCGGGTAGACCGAGAAGTCAATGACTGCCTCATTAGATAGTGATCTTGTATTTTTCTTTGTGTATATAATAAACTTTAATTCTTTTGTGAACAATTAATAATATAGTCCATAAAAACCAATATTTATCAAATATAGATTCACCAACCAATTTTCTTTAAAAAACTTGTTCTTTATTTAACTATATAAAATTTACATTCAATAAGCAACGTTTCGACTATTTCTATCCTTATAGTCTTTTTCAAGCCACTATGAAAAAATACAAACAATATTATCAATAAATAATAAATAAATAAATAAAAACACAAATAAAACGAAAAAAAAATTAAAAATACAAATACAAAATAAAATAGAATAAAAAATTAAAAAAGAATAAAATAAAATAAAAATAAAACAAAATATAAATATATATAAAAATATATACAATATTACCTTCTCCAAAAATTAAAAAATCTAACAAAAAATCTCAAAAAAATAAAAAACCTTTTTATTTATAACTAACAATCAAATTATTTAAATGGATAAAATTCCTCAAACTAGTTCTTAATTGTTATCTTAATCTATCAGTTTTCTATTCATATATGGTTTAAATTCCTTAATGTAAAAATTTTCCTTTAAAAACCTTTCTTTATAATTATTTACAGTTTCCAAAAGTTCAATTTTGTAATCAGTATGACCAAATTTACACTTATGAAAATAAATTGCAGATTTCCTATCAGATAAATGTTGTTTTAACCTTGTTTCTAATTTATTCTTAGTATTTCCAATATAAGAAATATTTTTTCCCTCCTTCCAACAATCTAAACATTTAATAATATATACTCCTTTCATTGCCTCAAGCATGTTAAACTTATCATAATAATTAATCATGTTTTTTTAAATCTTTCTTTTTCTTATATACAGGAAACAATTTAATATTAAATTTTTTATTTATTTTTTTACAAATATTTTTAATTCTAATAAAAATATTTTGTGATACTTTAAAACCTATGTATATCTTATCTAATTTTTTATCTTTATTTTTAATTTTATTCCCTCCTTCAATTTTCTTTTTAATTAAATTTAAATTATATCCCGAAAAATTTTTTTCAGTAATTTTACTAGGATATTCATTCAAATAACATTCCTTTTTTATTAAAACTAGTTCACAAAATTGTATTATATTTACTTGGTATGGGATGAATGATTAAAGAAAAGAAGAAACATTTTTTCGGATTTTTAAATTTATTGAACAATTAATCTTTTGCTTTATTTTAATACATTCACATACCACTTATTCTTATTTGTAAATTCCTCCTTCAAGTCTTATCTCTCCCTGACCACCGGGCATATATTGAGAAGAAATTCTAGTGAGGTTATGGAGAGTAAGTCGCTTAATGGCAATCTGGAGGAGTAGGTGAGGTTCGAACCCCCTCAACCTGCATCTCTAGATTGGGTTAAAGCAGCTCTACTTTTCGTACCGTTACAATACTTATTTGGAAGGTCATGATAGTTCAAGTATCAGAAGAACAGATTGAGTTTCAATTTAAATAACTCTTGAGATCATTATTTTATATTTGTGGTAAACTGCTCCAGGGCATATTTAGTTGTAACTTATAATAAATAAAAATTGTTTCATATTTGTCTTACATTAGTTTTTTTAAAATCATTAATAATTTTCCACAATATTTTTATACTTGAAATTTTATAAGGTGTACAAATTCTCTGCTTGGTTGGTGTAATGATGGAATGGCAGACTGGAGCTTAAGATCCATGAATTGTGTGTTCTTTCACTTCTGCCTCCTGAACTTTTCTTATTAATTCCCAAGCAATAAAGTTGTTATATTATTGCCATTGTTATTATTATTATTATTATTATTTTTTTTTTTTTCAGGTATACGGGTGTTTGAGACAGTAATTATTGAAAATAATAATGACAAAGAATCCATGAAAATAGATCTGGAAGATTTTGAAAGTACTGTAATTCCTTTAGAAGGCAGCCCAATTCATATATCTTTAAGTTGCGATGACCTTACCCTAAGTGTTTGTTGTGAAACAGAGTATTCTCCTACCTTAAAGCTATTTGATATTAAAACTTTGAATTTTAAGGTATTTGCTATTTTATTTTGTTGTTAAATTATTTATACATATATCTATTAAAAAAATTATAGTTTAAATTGCAATAAGAATTAATTGTTATTGATTAAATCATACCTTATAGCATGATATTTGTTTATTATACTTTACCTGTTATTATTAATAATAGATTTTATTTATATCATGGGTTGCCAATCTGGTTTCTGCTACCCACTAGTGGATGCTTAAAGTTTTCAAATGGGTTGTGAATATTTGCTAGATATTAAAAGAAAAACCATAGATTACTATAGATGTGCAACAGTTATTTAATTTTTTTAGCGGAATTCCTTGTGCCTTAAATAAATTAATTAATATTTTCAAATTCAAAATAAACTAAATGCATTTTATTTCTTCAAATTGATTTAAATTTGCTACTCACTTTGTATTGTCATATATCTACTATACTATTATAATTTTTTTTTTTGTTGTAATTATTTCCATAAGCAATAAATTAAGCTATTCAGGCATTTGTAGGCATTAGGGAAATTATACCACACCATTAGTAAGAATACAAATATGGATGGTTTGTAAAAAAAGGTTATCAACTCCTGATTTATATCATGTATTTCTTAAAGTAATTTTTTAAAATGTTAAGAAACTTGCTATTTACCAATGTAATATTCAATTCTTTAGTTTATGTAGTATAATATAAACTTATTCACGAAACAACTAAAAATGTTATTTAATTCATAAATCAAATTTCTAAAGAATCATTTTAACAAATCCATCACACTTTTGCTTTAATGAAAAATTCATTGGTCAAATAAAAGATTTCCATTCTTATCTAATCTCTTAGTGAATTAGATTCAATATTATGAAAATGTTAAATTCTTATATTATCAGCAATTTTTGAAATTATTAATCAAGCCATTTTACAATTTCAGTAAATCCATAAATAAGTCATTTAGAATTTACCGTTTAAAAATTTGAAAGTCAGATAAAAGTGATTATTTTTTATCTGGCCAGTGAATTGACATCAATGTGAAAGAGGGAAGTTGTTTACAAATTTGTTAAAATGATTTTTTAGGAGTCCAACCTGTGAATTAGGTAATCTATTTATAGTTATTTGCTTTGTGAATAATTTTATATATTCTAAACATTACATATTTAATAACTATGCTTTATTTATGGAATTATTAAAATTGCTATAACATTATAAAAACAATGCAGCTCCCGCTTTAGTGCTATTTGTTGTAAACACTAGCAGTTAGCTTTTATTGCAGATTGTAGTACATTTTATTATCTTACCAGTTTTTGGTTTTGCCTAATTTAGAATTCAAAGTTGGAACTAATGCACTTCTCTGGCGATTATCTTTAACTCCTTGGGTACTTGTCATATCTCACCTTGCCTTCAAATAATGGACTAGTTCAGATTCCATCTTATCTAGATCGAAGATAAATAATGCATAGCCAATGGCAAGAACAGCCCAACAGTCAATGATGCTCACTGATTCTGCTTCCATTAAGGATGGGGATCTGGCAATAAATTGTCTTTTAGAAGGTAGGATCAGAGAACTATTGTCACAAAGCTAAAGACAGAATCTCCATTCTTCAGTCAGTGGTGGTTAAGCTAAATGGTTGATGCAGTGAGGCAAGTCTGGCACAAGGCAAGCTATCATAGTATATCTCGAAGGCTGGCAAAATACAGCTGGAAGGCATTAGGAAACTTATAAGGGCAATTGCAGTCTCTTTTTTTGTAGTTCATTCGAGAACTAGGAGCTATACCTCACCAACAATAGCATGCGGAATATAGCTATTGTAAAATATATTGTAAATATAAATGTATATTTGTTTGTTTTCATATTCAGTAATAAATATAATATTAGAAATGTAAAATACTGAAATGCAAGAAACTCTAAGGTTTTTGACCTCGCGCCAATCTGTACAGGTTTAAGATATGATTCCAGTTTAGAAACTAAATGTTATTATAACCTCAGTTCATTTCTAACTTATGGCTCCATTTTTTTTTTACTCAATATAGAATGTATTTATCAATATAATATCACTTGATGTGTTAGCATATGTATGGTCTACTAGATCAGAAAACAGTTCTTGTTTATATCATTCTAGAAATTAAAGAATCAAATAATATTATATTGATGTATGCATTTTTCACTGGGAAAAAAAATGCCTTTGGTTAAAAATGAACGAAGGTTACTGTAATATATAGTTAATAACTTTTGTCAGATCAATGTAACTATACAAGTAGATCAGCTTGAATCAAAAATCTTGTGGTTTTTTGGGGTTTTTTTAAATTTCAATCTTTTAGTTTGATAATAAACAAGGAATTAAAGTTGATTGCAATGCATAGTAACATTGGTACCAGTTTAAAATCCTAAATACTCATTGATAAAAGAAAAAAAACCAGAAGCTGGATTGGAGATAAGTATGCACTATTTCTGATAATCACTGTTTATTTGATCTTGTTATACTTACAAACTTTTAGTGACTATCTATCATTTTCTTTCACTGCTGAGACAGCAATGATGCGTGGTGAAGTCATATGATATCCATGTAATATTTTATTGGTTTTATACCATTCCTGGTCCCAGGATAGAGCTGCCTATAATTGTTAAAAAACTAAGGACATCATAATATATAGGTACTCAACTGTTTCAGTTCTTTATGACTATACAAGAAAGTTGTCTTGAATTGAAAACATTTGTATGTTTTTCTATTTGGACTGATATCTTCACAATTAAAAAGAGAGGTAAATAATGTTTGCTAAAAGGAAGCTGCTTTAGATCCTAAAAGTTCAACTGCACTGTTCCAAAATCCAAAGCTACTCTGATAAAAGTTATAAGTTTGAAACTAATCTGAGGATATTGGGTAGGACAGCAGAGATTAAGGATTTATTAAACATTATGATCTGGCATCTATTAGTTAATACAGTAGATAGCATATCTGTGGTGAAAGAAAAAACTTTTAGTGGCAAGAAAAAGAATTCAAATAGAAACTAAAGTTGCTGTTATTAATAAATATATTTATTTCAAATTTAACAGTTTATACTCTGCATAGAATGACTTATAATAAAAGGCAGCCATTTATGTAATTAATATATTACTGAACATCATCTTAAGTAATATGTAATTTGCTTATATTGTTTCTAATATATGTAAGTAGAAGGATTTGAACCCAGAATTTTTCAGTCTATTCATCCACCACTCTATCTCAAGCAACTGATATGCATGACCACACACATGCAAAAAAGATAGCTGATTCCCAATATACATATTTCATGCAGAACCAGCACTCATCCATTAGGCCAGATCATAATCTCAAACTTTAATGGACAGGCTTCAAACTTCTCATTCTTCCAACTATTCAACTGTCCAATGCTCAAAGCTCTCGTTGGAAGTTCACTTAAGTGCTTTTTATTAGCTCATTCATTTAACTAAAATGTAAGATGTTGCAATCAAATTCTGAATTGAAATTTTTGACAATGTAAGGCTTACATTGATAAATTCAAGTCATTCTAATTTGCACTTAGTGATATTTGGGCTTGGCACAGCTAATAGAGATTTTGTTTTTAAAGTTTATCCAATAAGTTTTATATTGTCAATTAGAATTTGATTATTATATAACATGTTATATCTTAATTAAATAATGAGCTAATAGAGGACACTTAAAAACACACCTTCCAACACAAAAAGATTACTTAATTCTAAGTTAATAACATATTATTCTCTATATAATAATTTATAACATATAGTAATCTTCATACTCAATAAGCCTTAGTTTAAGTCTTATAAAATAATTTTATTTTGCATTATACTTGATAAGGCTATCATTTAGCTGGTAGTTTTTGAATTTTTGTAGTTACATTAATTGTTATTTTTCCTAGCAACTATTTATTTGTCACTTTTTTTTATTATTCATCTTAATGCTAAACATGCAAAAAGCACATGATTCTGCGTTGGGTACGTCAGGTTTTAAGTTTCGGATTAAGTCCTATATCTGGTGAGCTTATTGTTAAGTTTATAGTATTGGAATTTTTTTATAGATATGTCAGTTATCACTCTACATAATAATTATTTATCTGTATTTTTTTTTTAAATTTATCTTAATGTGCATAAAGTATCTAATACTGTGTTGGCTCATCAGGCATAACTCGTATTACATGACAGTAAGATCACTTGAATTGCTTGTCAATGATATAAAACATATATATTTTTTTGCTTTATTTTTATTTGATGTGTTTAATTACAGTAAAGTACCATTATCATTTTTTGTGACGTCTTTTACATATGATAAAATTTGGTAACGTTAAACTTTTTTTTTTTAACATTATTTTAAAAAAATGTATCACTTAATAAAGGATGCTATATTCCCCCCCCCCCCCATTGCTTTAATTTCTTTTAATGTATATATAATTGCAAAAGTGTGCCACATATTCAGCATTTTTTTAATATGTCCATAATTACAATAATATGCCCAACTCATTTTGAACAGTTTCATCACTATTTGCTTTAATTTCTTTTAATATGCGCATAATTTCAATAGTATGCCCTTGTCATTTCAAACAATATGTGGCCACTACAGTTATAAAATATTTATAATTTACAATAAATAGAACAATATGGTAACTGCAGTTATATAATATATTTTTCACATAGGTTAGTATTTTAGTTAATAATCTACATAAATGTTTATTCATTATCATTGATTCTTTTTTTTTTTACATAAGACATACAAAATGTTGTGACCTAGTTAAAAAGTGATTGATTCTCCAAACTGTCTATAATGTCATCTTTAAATCAATATATAGGTTATGCAGTGACACTTTTAGGTTATTTGCCACAAAAATGTTAAGACACAAGCATATCTGGTTCGTAAGTTATAACGTGAAATGTGACAATGTGTTTTGTACCTTTGCAGATCATCTTTAGTACTTTTCCTGCCATTATGAAATCTTGCAGACTATTTGAAAATATTGCAACTCATTATTTCATTGCTATACACAGTTGGAATCATTTCAAATGTTTCAGTAGCAGTTTTGGTAATTTAAAACAAAATTTAACATTAGCGCACTATATCATTGTGGATTAAGATACGAAACATTTTGTCATATTTGCATATCATAATTCATGATCCAGACACACCAGTGCCTTAAAATTTTTGTGATGAATAGTTCATTCAGAGATGTCACTGCAAGCAGCTTGGAGTATATTGAAACAAAATTGAAAGTTTGTGCATGTTAAATAAACATACTAAATTTGAGAGGTATTTAGTTGCAGAACTTATTAAAATCAGGCATTTCAAAATCAAATAGATTTACTTTGAGCTGGCCTGAAGCTTTCAAAAATACTACTGTGGTTTGGATGACCTGTAATATGGTATTAGGCTGCTTTTGATACTTAAGAGTAGGAATTCTTGGCTATTAAGTGCATTTGTTTTATTTTTTGACTTGGTTTTGCTGGCCTTTTTATATTCTTGTTGTGAACTCTATGGTAGATATTTTGATCAAAGATATGTTCAAAAGTTAATCAATTCTAAATTCATAATCAATATAATTCTCATGATTAGTCTCCGGAATAGCTTAATTTTTGTGTCTGAATATTTTATAGGATGCTGTTTAGAATGCATTATTGATTCAAATATTTGTTGTTCTGAAACTACTACAGTTCCAATTGTCTCTCATTTAAAAATTGTTCATACCAAATTTGCACTTTAAAATATTTTTAGAAAAATGGTGACATATGTTTTATATTTGTCATACATAAAGCTCTTTTTGCAATAATTAATTGACATTAATTCATACTTATCTGATGGCTAGTAAATATATATTTGTTTAATTAGAATGGCGTTGAAAGAAGTTTGCGATTAACTGATGATCTTAAAGAACCCAAGCAAGGCAGTAAAGTCTTTTTACTTCTGATTTAAGGCTATGAAACTTCTTAGAATTTCTTCTCATTTACCTGATAATTCGAAATTGAAACATCAATTGAATTTCCTTGAAGATACATAAATGTGTGTGTGTGAATGTTTTTTTAAATAGATATTTACTAGCATAACAAAGAAAATAAATCATGGCTTTTATTCCCAAGATATTGTGGAATTGCTAATCAAGGCAGTGATTGACAGTTGAATATGGGGAGTATTAAAAATCCTTTGATTGTAGACTCAGCCTTTTTACTTAGACATCTATAATTACAAATCACTTTCAAGTGAAGGAAGATTGTACAAATTGGAAGAAATGTCTGATGTTAAATGGGAATTTTTTAGACTTCATAAAATTAAAATAGAAGATGAAGAGATAATTGATTTAAATAGTGGACATGCGCTTTACTACAAGAGCATAAATATTGGAATCACAAATGGAATAGAATTCATTATAAATAAAAAATGGAAAAACAACATTATGGAAATTGATGGTATATACATTAGACGAATGGCAAGATTAATTATTCAAATTAAGGTTGCCAAATACAGATAATTCAAGTTTATGTTTCAGTGTTGTTCTCATTGTAATGAAAAAGTGTAGAATTTTTTATGTAGATGTACAAAATGCTTTAGTTCATACCAAATAACATTTTAAAATTATTATGGGAAATAATGCTAAAATTGGAAAACAATTGAAGAAGAAACTGCTATGGGTAACAGAAATGAGAAAGAACACAGAATTGTGGAATTGGCAGAAAAAGAAAAATTGTATATTATGAATTATTTCCTTGTGGAAAATGTTTAACAGAAATGGACGTGGAAATATCCAAATGAAAGTGCAGCAGAATTCAATTATATTTTGACAAACAAAAAATATCTATTTTAAGATTATAATATATTAATAGGTTTAACACAGAAAGCGATCATCAATTAAAAAGATATAAATTACATGTAAGTGCAAAACTATAGAAGTGAAAACTATTAAAAAATACATTAGCAATAGCCTTCAGAAATATTCCAGTGAATTTAAATTTCAACTTTCTAATCTTGCTAAAATATTGACAGACTGGAGATGATTCAAACATAACCGAGATCAAAAAACGATAACTCATACTCATATGAATAGCAACAAAGATTGTTGCTATAAAAAACAGCAATTCACCAATAAATTTTCCCCTGCAACAGTGCAAGTGTGAAAAAAAGAAGGAATATGAGAGTATTTAAAAGAGATTGATTAAAAAGAATCGAATATCTTTAGTTTTGTAAAAGCAATTCAAGAAAATATAACTGTGAATTGGAAAGAAAAGTTATAGAAAATAATAAAAGTTTTAAAAATATAGAACAGCATCTTTTTATCGGAAGAAAAGTTATTTTTTTGGCATTAAGAGTTATAAAAGATGGATCTATTAGTAAAAAGAAAGTGATATTAGGAAATGTTTGAAAGAGTTTTACAAAGAATTATGTAACAATAAAAGCAAGAAAACAACACGGAGGTAAAATTCTCCATACAGTAGCACCACTCAATGCAAGCCAGGGTAATCAATGGATGCAGAAAGGTTTGTGTATAAAATTTTTGTCTAGTGCCTACTCATCCAATATTTCCAGATTAATTTGTAGCTTGTGGCTTTCATCAGTGAGGAGCTAGAAATTAGTCTGGGGATATTGGATGAGTAGGCACTAGATAGGGATTTTATACACAAACTTTCTTGCATCCATTGATTATTCTGGCTTGCACTGAGTGGCATTATTGTATGGAGAGTTTTACCTTTGTGTAAACAGCTTATGTAAGCATAAAGAACAGTGATCATGTGACATTTAGTGCTTTAACAAGAAAACGAATTAACCACTACATTTTTCCACTTTCTGAATTGCCAAACTTTTTGAATGAAGAGATGAAACATAAAATTAAATCTATGAAGAGGGGAAAAACTTCAGGAAATGTTGGAGTTATTATTGACATCTTAAAAGGAGGAGAAGGAATAGAAAAATTGTCTACATATCTTTATAAAAATGTCTCAGTGATAAAGATGTACCATGTGATTAGGAAAATAGTTAAACCAATTAAATATCACCTGATTCCATCATATAGTTTTAGCTTATATTGCTGTTATAGCAGCATAATTGTCATTCTCTATGCTACTTACAATAAGCTTACAGTGAGTGCATAGAGATAGTGAAAACTATGCTGCTATAATAGCAATATGTAAGTTAATGTCGTGATGTAATCAGATAATATTTAATTGGTTTATATCAAATTCAGCCACAGAGTAGAAGTGCACATAGTTAAAAAAAATTAGACACCATAATATTGAGAAATTGAATTGGTTTCAGATTTCTATGATTATGCAAGCAAGTTAGCTTAGATTGAAAACATTTATTTGTTTTTAGATTTGGGCTGATAGTCTGATAGTATATTAGAGAAATAAATAGTAGGTTCTGGAAAAAGATTAGATCCTAAAGGTCCAAATACACTACTCTAAAATCCAAAGCTTCTCACTGATGACAACCACAAGTTTGAAATTAATTTAGGAATGTTGGGTAGGATAGGATTTAATAAGCACTACTAACATCTGTCATCTATTATTAGTTATTAAAACTTATTGTCAGTGGCATAGTGATAGAGAAAATTAATAAATATTAATGATAAAGAGAGGTTATAAAGAACATATTAGAAATTACAAACTTATCAGTCTTCTATTATTTTTATACAAAATCTTTACCAAGATAATGACAACTCTCTCCAGCACACATTGGATTCTAGCAAATCAAAAGAACAAGCTGGTTTCAAAATGATTTTAGCATAGTGTATAATCTACAAGTATTGAGAGAAATTATAGAAAGGATCAATTAATATAAGTTGCTTTTATGCATGCTTTGGATTCATAGATTATGAAACTGATTAAACTTTGGATTGTCATTATATAAACTCAGGATTTTGTCATATTCTGAAGAATATTTATCACAATGCAACAGCAGTGATTAAAAAACATAATGATATTAAGAAGATTTAACATTGAGGAGAACATATGATAAGTGATTTCATATTTCCAAAAATGTTTTACAGCAATTTTGCAAGAACTATTTCATGGATTAAAATGAGAACTAAGGAAGTAAAAATGAATGGAGGTTATTCATCTAGATTTTGCAAATGACGGTTGTGGTTGCAAGTAATACTTCAAAGCATCAGGAAATGTTACAAGAGCTATCTCACAAAGGTGACTAGAAAATGAATATTAAAATGGCTATAATAATGTTCATTGATTTTTATCAAAAGAAAAAACAAGCTTGCTAATCATGAATGAAAGTTAATAAAATGTCTTGGTTATATTATTGGTACAGATGGAAAAATGGATGAAATTAATCATAAAATTAAATTTGGATTCAAGACTTTTTTGATAGAAATAACTTAATATTAAAAGGAAGTATACCTATGGGTTTGAAAACGGAAGATTTTAACAGATGTGTTTTATAGGTTTTTATTTGGATGGATTTGAGATTTTGAACACTTAGCAGAAGAGCAAGACAGAGACTTCAGATCATTGACAAAATATAAAGAAATATATGTTAAGAGTCACAAGAAATCAGAAGTAAAATCTATCATGAGAGAACGAACAGATATCACTGACATCATTGAAAAAATGAAGAGACTGAAATAGAACTGGATTGAATATATTGCTAGGAAAAACTGAATCCTAAGATGTTACAAAAGACCTAAAAGACTACATGTGAGGTTGGTTGAATTACATAAGTTTTTATATGTGATGTGGGAAAGAGAAGCTATGGATCTGAGAAACTGGATTAAACTTGGAGATATCTTCATCCTGCACTGGATGGATGATAGTTAAAAATGATGATGATGAGTAATTAAGTATTTATAGCTCAAAGTTTTATATTATATTTTGATTCATGGAAAGATTTTTCCTGTAGAAAATTATTATAATTTATATTTTGTGCAAATATTGAATAATATAGAAGCAGTTTTGGCAGAAGTAAATGTTTTGCTATAAGAAATACAGCTATAATTACCATATTTGAAAATAAAAAAATTAAGACCTAAAAAATATTTTAATTAATGAAGTATATCTAATGATGTAAGAACTGTAATTAGTTACAGATTAAAACTAGAAAACTTTAATAAATTTGTCTTAATCTTAGAAATAAATAACTTGTATGTACATCCAAAGACTTATAATATAAAGTAATCTTCAACTTAAATTATGTGATTGTATGCAGTTGTCTTTGTAGATATTTGTGTTTTTACATAATTAAAAATATATTTAAGTCATTAAATATATGTTTTTACTATTTATTGAACACCAGTAAAGAAATATTTTTTAACCATATAATACTTATGTGTAACTGAAGAATTTTTTATTTCAGAACAAAACCATTGAAAGTTTTCTGGAATACGAGTTTCCTTCCAATCATGCACTTCAAATATACAATTTATCGTGGAATCCTGGAATTTCTAATGTGCTTGCTATTGGGTTAACTAATGATTTGCTGTTGGAATTGGAAATTAAAAATGACTCATTTCACTACTTAGGACAATTGGCTCCCATTGTAACAAATTCAAAAGAATTTGAATCAATTATACCAACCGCATGTGAGAAAATTCTGTTTTTCATTTGTTTATATTTCTTTTTTTATTTTAAGATTTTTTTTAAAAGTTATTTTGAATTTATTGATATAATATATGTTAAATGTATATGTTGCAAGAAATATGTATACAGGGGGGAAAGATAAACAAGAAAGGAATGTTTTAGAAAAATAATGTTTACAAGTAAATTTATTTATTAAGTATAGTTATAAAAATGATTATAGAAGGGGGAGAGATGCATATAATTCTGAGAGAGGAGGGGATAGATAAGTTTGTTAGAGACAAAAATTAAGAGTTATGGAAAATAAATATGAATTTAAAAAATAATTTGAAGTTTTATAAGACTAAAAATTATATATTTCAAAGGATATATGACAATACTGAATGGAATTGATTGTTATTTGATGCAAAAGTTTTAGGTGCTAAAGAAAAAAGGCAAAAATGGAATAAGGATTTAGAGTGCAGATGAGGTTTTTGTGGAAATGGAAAAAAGAGTATTGACATATATTTTTGGAATGTAGAATGTTGAAAGAGAATCAAAATAAATTGTATTTTAAATAGAAAAATTTGAAGGTAGAGAGAATGAAAGTTAAAAGATTTTATAATTTTTTTAGTTAGATCTTTATTAATGAAATTGGGGAGCATATGGAAACAAGATAATCGAATTATCAAAATAGTTTTTATTATTATTATGGGATAGCAGGGGAAAAAAGAAATGAACAAGGGCTAGAAAAGTTATTTGGTAATAAGACTTATTGGAGTGTATAAGTAGTTCAACTTGCCTAAGAGAACTTCTGGGCATAAAGTCTGCACAGAAACTTAAAGCCATTTTACATCCATCATGGCGAGATTAAAAGGTAGACATCTTGAAAAGTTTCCTAAATAGAAGGAATATTGAATAAATAGTGCCTCTACATTATTTAAAAAAAGCTGTCTGTCGGTTGTCTATTTTAAATATATTTAACATTTCATATATTCCATAAGACTTTATCCAAATTGTGTGATAATAATCTTAGGCTAATTCTACAACCCACTAGAGGAAATTTTAATTCTGATTTAGCTAAGTTTAAGATTAATTTTGTTATTACAATTTGTTTATTGTGAATGCAATATAAACTGAAGAATTTTTTTGCTTGTATTAGAAGCTTTTTAATTTCACTGCTATTTATATACATATTGATTACTAAATTCTTGGGGAAAAAATTGGGTAATATTTTATATGTAATTTTGATAACTTTCTCTATATTGGAAAAGTTTGATCAAGATTAAAATTAATCTTTGATAATTGTTTTAAATGATTTAAATCACTTTTGTTTTTAAACTAGTCAAAAATTAATTAATTTTTTTTTGGAAGAATGAACTTTATTTAAAAAAGCTTATCGTGTGGCTGGACGTCTTTCAAAAAAAAACCTAAGCAATCACTGTGCTTAGTCAAAACAAAAATCAAATTGCTGTAATTACTGACAAATTTTTCAGATGCATTAGTTAATTATATCGTTGCAAGATGATCGTCATTAGAATTTAAAATTAGCATTGGGATTTCACTATTGTTCATCACATATAAATAGCTGTTCCACTGATAATAATTTTCTATGGAATTGAAATTATGAATACTTTTAAGATATGTTTACTTTATTTCAGGCCATCTGTTGTAAGCTTGAGAATATTTATACAAATTCTCAGACTAAATTGCATTTATTGTATGTTAAATTTGTATTTGCATGTTTAACAACCACCCTTTTTTTATATATTATCCAAACTTATAATTTTATATCCAATTGCTTTTTATTCCTTGTTTATGTTTTTTACTTATATATGTTTTCCTTTAAGATAGCTGGATTATATTCATTTCAGTAACTATCTAATACTAGTTGATAAATAAATATCCAGCTATTCTTATTTAATGGATAAAGCAGCGATAGAAAATCATTCTGATTCTCATCATCCTGCAATTGGTAAGTTTGGTAACTAATGCTTTAATCTTTTTTATTATTCTGTACAGAGATTATAGGAGAGGCCAATCTGTTATTTTTTTCACTAAACTGATAGCTTCATTATGATGTGTAATTAATTAGTTACATGTTTTTCTTTCAAAGTTGTACTTATTCATTATATATATATATAAATATTTTCAACTGTGATATCTAATTTTTCATTGGCTGTTTTAATATGCACAGAAATGATCTCCATTTATTGTGAAATGTTTGTAAACTACATTAAACAGTTTAATACAGTATGTATGTATATTTGACTGAACAAATTTAAGCTTTAAAACTATTAAATATGCATTTATTGTATTTAAATAAAAACAGGTTATTATTTTTGTGATGGATATTAAGGCATCTAAACTTTTAGGTCACGTGATGATTGTAGTTTTTTTCCCCAAAATAACTACAGTGAAGCTCTGGAGTACCTGTATCTAATTACATGACTTTAAAATTATATGTTAGTAAAGAAACCAAAAATCATTAAAATCCACAAATTTTACAATATTCGGCAGCCATTTTTCTTTCCCTGAGTGCCATATGCGATTATATATATATTAAAAAATTTCTTCAATTTATGTTGAAAGTACATACATTTTATTTTTTATTATCCTTTCCACATTTAATGAATTGTATTTTGCATAATAAAATATTTTCTGAGTGTAATGCTAAAAGTTTTACAAAATTTTAGAATATACTAAAAATTAATGCTATTTTTTAAAATGTCAAAATAATTAAATCTTAATTTTTGACATCAATATTATGTTTTGATAAGAGAAAAAAGTTATTGAAAAATAAAAATATCCAGAGAATATTTAATAGGTATGAGAGTCAGATATTTTGCTATTTATTTTATTTTAAAAATAAAAGTACGGTAGTTGTTTTTTCTTTCTTATTGCCTCAGTGAATGAATGATTTTAACACACACTCAGTAAAATATATGAAAATGTGTCCCCTCAATTTATTATTAATAACTATATTATTATTTTTAAAATTTTGTTTATACTATAATCTTGATTTATATTACTATTATACATGTAAAAAAGTGTTCTTATATATATGTATGCTTGTTAAAAAGTACTATACATTTGCAGTTCAATAAACAATACATTCTTTTCTAATCACTGTTTATCTACAAGATATAAACTCTTATACACTGTATGTTGAACCTGAAGGTGGTGTGGAACAAAATACGGCATAGTTCTCAGCTTCACTGTATATAATTTGGTATGCAACATGATGTGTCATAATGATTAATCTTAATGATTTACATTACGGAAAGAATACCTAACTTAGTAAACTCATAATAATCTAAGAGCAAGGAGAAATTGCATTCAAACATCGTGATCTCACATGCATAAACAAGAGAATATATAAATTTGCTTAATGTGTGATTAAAGATATAGACAGGCTTTTTTTAATAATTTGATTTACAATTGATAAAAGAGACACAATAAAGAGACAGGAAATTGCATAGAATACAACCAAAATAAAGCATTCACATGAAAATGAAACAAATCAGCAGATGATTTATTTCCATATTGATTATTAATAAAAGCAAATTTCTGAATAAAATAAAAACCCAAGAAAATATACTGTTAAAAACTTATTGTCGAGTTAATGTAAAATATTGGTAATTCCCAAAATGAAGTCGCAGTGTAAAGAAGAAGCAAATGGGGAAATATTTTTTGCTCAAGTATATCAATATATGATAGAAAGACTTTAAAGAATTAAATAAAATGAAAATTTTATGAAAACCATGGGCAAATTATAAAAAACGTGTGAAGAGCATGGAAAAATATTTTAGGAAGCTGTTTGAACTAGAAGGGAGGAGGGATAAATAGTGGAAAGGATGATAATTCTAAATTTTTTATAAACACCAAGGAAAAATCAAAAATATCTAAATGTAGTGTTAAAGAATCTAATACTTATGGGAGCCCTGTGGAGAAACCTAGTAAGGATAATGGGGTAGTAATGGGTAATAAACATTTTAGAGAAAACTCATGATTACATTGTCACAATGTGAACATTATATTGCATGATTGGGAATAGTGAGGACTGAATTTAGTTGAGTCTTATACAGATGTATTAAAAGAGGCAGAAATGCATAATGAGGCTATAGAAAACTTAACTTTATCCATTAATAAAACCACACCCAATTGTAGAAAAGTATAAAATCCAGCTGGTCATGATTCTCTCAGGTAAAAGTAAATGCACTTTAGATAGGATTGAGTAATATTGAAGATAATTGAAAACATTATCTAAGGATTTCCATGACACTTGGTAGTAAAATTCAAAAAGAAACATTGATGTGATATTTAATGGTGAATGTAGAGTGGCTGTATATATCAATAACAAAGATATCCATGTTGATTAATGTTACCAAGAAAAAAAAAGAATTAATTCAGAGACTTAAGTCTATTGCTAGGATGTTAAAAAAATGTTGATGAGGCTAAAAATGATATGAGAGAATCTAGAGTCAGCATAGGTATTGCAAATATTAAAAGGTTGTCAAAGTGGATGGGCACATTGGAAACAAATGGTAACATTTACGACTCATGACAGATGTGCTAAGTATCATAAAGACAATGGCAGTAGAAAAACAGAAAAAGTGAACCAACTTGTAAGAATTATAAATAGGAAATATAGCAAATATTGATGGATTTCTAGAAATTTCACATTATAATGAGATGGTTACTGAGTGAAGGAATAAAGATTAAAAATGTAACCCATCACACATTTTAAGCATCAAATATGTAACAATACATAGGACTGAATTCAAATGTGATGTTCAACAACAAATATTAGTCATGTCAGTACCATTTATGTTTTGTTTTAATAATCATTAGCACTATAAAATAAATTGCCTTCTTATGAGAATTCTCTTCTCTTTTTTAAGTCGGGTAAAAAAAATAAGTTTTAGAAATGCTTTTACTCTATTTACTTTTCCTATAGAAGAGTTTAAATAATAATCATTATACATGTATAATTCATATAATAGGACATTTATGATGACAATTGGCTTCTTTTCTCTGTATGTGCATTTATATAAGTGAATAATTGGTTACATGGATAGCTGGTAACAGTATTTTCTATTTCTCTGTGTATGCGTATATATATATACATAGACATCTGCTTCATTTTTGAATAACTTAAGTGATGAATAGGTACAGGTTGGCTAATGGCTTTTGGTCCTAAGTCAAATATCTACATGTACAAACTTCAGAAATGATTCTTGAATTCTTAGTAATGCATCAGTGAACCTGAAGCCTGTCTAAGACTGTTTTAATATTTCCATATTTCAATGTTTTTTGTATCATCCTCTACTTTAGTTTGAATTATAGTTCAACATTTTGTTTTAGTATTAATACCTTTATTCTACAATATAAATCAATAAATTTGTTCTTGAATTATTAGGAATATAAATTTACAAATAAAAACAACTTAAATAATCATATTTGAGCTTTGTAAATATATAAAAGTTTTGTACTATGATATTTGATAAAGCATTATCAACTGTAGTTTTCCTTTTATTGTTACTATTAATTTCTTAACTTATATTTTTAAGAATAAAACACATTTGACTAAAATTTAAGTATAATCGCATAAATATTTCTTTTTAAATAATTTCAAATATTTTGTAAAAATAATCATAAATATTTACATAAGCTATAGAAAATATACCATTTTTTTCTCATTGTTAACAGCAGAAGGGCAGTTTACAACTAGTCCCCATTGCTTGAAATCAAAGAATCTACCAATCAGAATATTATTGACTCATTTGTGGTACTTTTTCTGCAGCATACAACCATCTTTAGAATTTTTTTAAAACTAATACATCAATATTTTATTTTAATTCAGTTTTTATTGTCAGATGAATACAAAACTTACAAAATAGTACTAAAAATAGCCGCAAGAAGTGACTTAAAATTAAAGCATTGCAGCAGCATGGTAATACTAAGGAAGGCATGGAAAATATTAGGCATCTGCTAATTAAATGTAAATGTTTACAAACAGAAAGGATACAAATAGTGAAGTTGTAGGAAAATAAATATAATCAAAGGGATTATACAGAAAATAATTATTGGTTTTTATGCTGAGTTTGGAAAAAGATCAGAGGGATCTAGATATAAAACCATAGTGTGGACAAAGATAATGTTGTGGAAATGGAATGGAGCAGGATAGAGAAGAATATAGGAAAACTTTAGGGTGGGGATTGGAAAGGGAAGATAAGGTGGCTAACAGGTTTCTCTGGGTATAGTGGCTGAGAGATTCCTGACTTCGATAAAGGAGAAGTCATAGCAAATTGCATCAATTTTAAATAACTAAGATTTGGAGAATAAACATTATTTTACAGCAACAAGTTTCGACTGGTCCTGTTAGCTACAGTTCTCTTTTTGACTGTGTGAATTTGAATTAATCTGTATCTCAATATTTACATCTAGCGATAAGGGTTTGTCTATATGGGTATATCCAGAAAAACATTACATTTTTAAAATTAATATACAATAGTATTTTTTTTTATTCGTATAGCAAAATAATTTCAATATTTTGATTAGGATCAAAAATAATTTTTTCAGTTAAAATTTATTTCTTAATTATTAATTTTTTTAATACAAAATAAACAACAGTAATTAATTTTCATTATGTTAATGAATAAATACCTTTGTTTCTTTTCTACAAATTACATATTTTTGTTTTCTGTTAAGTAAACAAAATTTTAATTTTTTAATACTAGTGTCATACTAAATAATCTATCTCATAGCAGAGATATTTTCTATTTAAAATAAAATTCTTATTTACTGGTATAGTTCCTACTTTTCTGGCATTTGAGCTTTGTAACAAACTTTTATAAATAATTATTTGTGTGACATTTTTTTTATAGCACAAATTTATCTGTGCACACAATGTGGGAGATATATTTGTCTCAGTATGGAGTGAGAGGGGTTAATATTTGTCATTTTTTACTAGATTTATAGTTTATGAGATTATGGAATATAATTCAGGAACGATGTGAGTTAATTTGATTGGCTGTGTATATATATATATTCATAGGATTTCTGGGAGCTTCTGTGTAATAAAAATATAATAGCTAAATAGCTGACGTTTCAGTACAATAACAAATACTTTTCTCAGAACTTCTTCTTTCTCAAATCATAAGAATGTGTATGGTGAGATTTAAAATATTTTTTTTCTTTTGTTATTTTCTCATTCTTGAATTCTATTGATTGAGAAGTTTTATTTATCCACAGACATTCTTAAGATTTGAGAAAGAAATTCTGAGGAAAGTACTTATTATTGTACTGAAATGTCGGCTATTTGCCTATTATATTTTTATTATATGGAAGTTCGCAGAAATAATACTATGAATTCGTTTATCATGAGAATATTAGAATTAATATATATACACATTAAAAACATAAATCTAAACTAGTCAATAAATAATGAAAATTACCCCAAATTCACAACTCAACCAGACTAGCCAAAAAAAAAAAAACTTTAAAACACAACCAATGGTTTCACTGCTACAAGCAGACTTATCAAGTGTAAAGAACTATAAAATAACATATTTAAACAAAACATTAACCACAATTTCACTTACCTCCCGTACACCCTTAATATTAAAATAATTTTTAAATAAGTTAATTGCTTCAGAATCATAAATTTTTATTAATAAAGATTCTTTAATTCTTTTTTTTATTTCATTTCTCTCAAAGAAGATAATCTTTGCTCCATAAAAATTAATAATATGACCTGTATCTTTTTCATGGATGTATAAAGCAGAATTAAGATATTTGTTTCTAACCCTACTTTTATATACCTATATTCTTTCATTTAAGCTCAAACTACTCTGACTTATATATACCTTCTTACAAAAACAAGGAGAAATATACACTAGTCCAGGAATAGTCTTTCTGTCAAAAATTTTTTTTGTATTATTTAATAAATTATTCAAAGTAATACCCCTTTTCCAAGCAATTTTGTTATTTCTGAGAAAATTGCTTGGAAAAGGATATTACATTGAATAATTTATTAAATAATACAAAGGAAATTTTTGATAGAAAGACTATTCCTGGTGCAGTGTATATTTACTCTTGTTTTTGTAAGAAGGTATATATAACTCAGAATAATTTGAGCTTAAATGAAAGAATAAAGGTATATAAAAGTAGGATTAGAAATAAATATCTTAGTTCTGCTTTATATATCCACGAAAAACATACATGCCATACTATTAATTTTGATGAAGCTAAGGCAGTCTTCTTTGAGAGAAATGAAATAAAAAGATGAATTAAAGAATCTTTATTAATAAAAATTTATGATTCTGAAGCAATTAATTTATTTAAAAGTTCTTTTAATATTAAGGGTATATAGAAGTAAGTGGAATTATGGGTAATGTTTAGTTGTTATTATGTAGTTCTTTACACTTGAGAAGTCTTCTTGTAGCAGTGAAACCATTGATAGAGTTTTAGAATTTATTTTCTTGGCTAGTCTGGTTGAGTTGTGAAATTGGGGTAATTTTGATTATATATACACACACATAATAATAATATATGTATACATAATAAATAATGACTGGAAAAATAAACACTACCCACAGTAATGGTAGCTATTATTTGTTATGCTTGAAAATAGCTTAATGTTATTTGAAGAATCCCTGGTGAAATTTTTTTCTCCATTAATAAATAATAACAGAATGCTTGGAAGAAATTTCAATGGCTTCCTGCAAAAATTTAGGCATTCCTTTTTTTTTTTCTTTGATCATGGCTACAAATCTAGATAAATGCAGAATGAAAATACAGATTATATTTTATTGATAAAATATTTATTATCAGTTTTATATTTATATGGGATAATTCAATAATACTGCTGTTATGGATGTTAATAAACTAATTAACAGACAATCTTCTAAAGAAAATTTTTTTGATCTTTTCTATCTGTTACACTTTATAATTTTGTATTTATTAAGATACTGATAGCCAGTTACAGTTGTTTCACTTTATCCCCAGTTTATTGTTACTAAAATGTTTAAATTTTCAGAAAATCAAATTAGTTCTACAATCTTGATTTTATATATATTTCTTATAATACTTCATTCATATTGTAACCCTATAAAATAGAGAGAGAGAGGAGGAGAGAGAGAGAGAAAAGAAAAGAAGGAAAAGAATGCTAATAATGAAATAAGTGAGGGGTGTGAAAAAGAAAGAGGAAAAGGAAGAGAGATAGAATAAGAGAAAATGCTAATTGTAACCTACTAGAATAAGAGGGATGTGAGAGAAAGAGAAAAGAGAGAGGAAGAGATAATGCTAATTAAGAAATGAGAGAGGGGAAAAAGAAAGAGATAAGAGTTAATAATGAAATGGAGAAAGAGAAAGAAATATATGGAAGTAATGATGTGGAGGTAATGATAAAGATAAATGATGGAAAAGAAAAGAATTGAGAGGGAAAAGAAATGGGGACTAGTAATAGAAATGATATATATAATGGAGAGAGAGAAGAAATGAGATGATTGGAAAAATATGAAAGAGAGCTATAAGAAGAAGATGAAATAAAGGAGAAGGAAATGAAATAAGATGATGGAAAAGATATGAGGAAGATGTATAAGAAGAAACTCTTAACGAATATTTTAAAGGGCCAAGATGATACAAAGATATGAGAAATGTCATGAAAAGAAATAGAATAAAATTGAAATGAAATGAAATAAAATATAAATTAAAGACTCTAAACGACTCGGCTCAGTGGGGTTACAATAAATTTAAAAAAAAGAGAAGATGATCCAGAGTTGTATAATCAAATAAAGCTCAAATCCAACACTGCTGAACTATACCAACTATAGTATATTGATAATAATCTAATACTAAACCATACCAAGGATTATTTAAAAATCACTAATCCATAATTACCATATTAATCTTACTAATAAATCATACACTCTGAATAAGACCTATGATGCTTTACTTTATAAGATTATCTTACAGAGTTATATTTACTAAAACAACAAGAGTAAATAACCTCAGGGATTTTAAAACTAAAACTCTTGTGTAAAATTAAAGTTTAAGTTAAGTTGCCTAACAAAGAATTACTGTTATTAATAAATAAATAAGTGACATCTTAGCTGACCATAAAATAATTATAATATGTCCAATCTTGAAATAATAAACAAAACAAATATTAATTCACAAAACTTAATGAATCAATTTAAATTTAACTAATAATGGCCTATTATCTAAGAAAAGAGCAAGGGTACTTTTAATGCCTTTCCATACTCACAGACAACCACTAAAGACCTCAAATGCAGATAGATTAGAATTCTTTAAATATATAAGATTTAAGATGATGTACAGTAAATATAAGACAAGGTGCAGCTTTTAAAATAATATTAATTAAAATATTCTTCTAAAGTACTAATATTGTTAATCTGATATTGCATAATCTTTAGTCTGAAAAGATATACTGATAATTTAAAAAAATAAACATTTAACTAAGTATTTAATTATGTATCTGCTATAATGCATTTATCTGTATTTGTGATTCAATATGAGAATCATTTACTTTAACATAGCTTTTTAATTTTCAAGACAATATCAACTATATTTAATTAACTTAGAATATACTTGTGAATGTCTGAATTGAAGATTCAATAACTTTAAAATTTTAAGATTTTGTGAACTTGGAACCCAAGATAAGAATATATTTTCATATAAAAGTAAAACAAACAAACAAAACTTTTGAAATAATAATAATTTGATTTATTAATAATAAGAAGAAATGTTTATAAATGTAGTAGACTACAAACAGTGCCAATACTGCACTAAGATTTTATATACTTATTTGGACTAATTAATATTATTGTGTCATCTACTAATCAGAATAACACACAGAACTATGTTTATATTGAAAACCCTAAGCTTAATTTTATACTCCTCAACTTAACAAACGCTAAGTTGGAGTAAGCATATTCAACAATACTTTTGAACATATCATCATTAGTTTCACGGATATAACTAATATCACAGCTAGATATATCTTTAAATCAGATTAAGCTAATACTAAAATTAAACTAACTTAAGTGTATGGGACAATCATTCATCAGAGATCAGTTATACTTTTTTTTAAAAATAACTTTAGTCCATATAAAATTATTCCCTCAATGTTTTAAAGATAATGATGTAACAGACTTACAAATCCAGCGGCGAAATTCTGGATGAAAATATTAAATTATTATGTGTGAATTGCCACTTATACCATATGCATATTTAATATACTTTAAAGTAAATATAACTTATTGTTGGTTATCTTGTGCATGATAAACTATCATAGCAACACAATTCAAACATTGATATACCTATGAGCCTTAAATTAGCTACCACTATCTGAAGAAATACACTTCCTCAAACAAGCATATCTTGTCATCACAAATCTAAAACAAATGCAACATCACCTACTGTGGTGGAATTAGCATTAAGTCATCATGAATGATAGGCAAAAAATATAAAGATACTAGGCTCCTCAGAGCTGGAAAAGAATATGGTGGCTTCCAAAATACCTAACTTCGAGGCAGAAATGAAGATACCTGGAATTCATCTACAGTGTATCTGGGAACAGGAACACCCACCAGAAAAGCACAATCCTCATGGGATTTCCAATGCTTATAAATGTGATCATCATCATTGAAAAATACAATAAAATACCCTCTTTTTGGGGGACAAGCACTATCAAATCATGGAAATACAATACAATAAGGATGGAGGATATTCTCTACTCCATAAGGCATATTCAAAAATTATAAACTAAGCCTAACTCTTGAGGCTAACAAATTCTAACTAATAGCAAGATATATATTTCACTTAAACTAACTAAGTTATTTCCAAGAAATTTATAAAAATACAAAATGTATATCCAATGTTCAAACCAACAAAGCAAACCATGTGTCAACTGACTACTGTAGAAAATACTTTAAACTTAAATGCTTATAAAATTCTAGGCAAGGCACGATGCACGCATAACAAAATATTAAATGCTAAAAATATAGTAACTAGTGGACTTTTAAAATAGTAAATTAAATGCAAGAATATTTACTTTTTGATGAATATAAAATATTTGTAATTACTATTAATATAACATTCATAAAACAAATGAATGGATACTCTCTGATAAACTTCTTTAGTAAATTTAAAATAAAAATTGAGTAAAACATCCCATTTATATGAAAATAAGACTGATATATAAATCTCTATAATAAAATTATTAAATAGAAACTAGCTAGTGTAATGCTTGATAAATAAACTAAATTTACTTAAGAATGGCAAGAAACATTTGCTCATTCAAATAAACCTATTTCGTTTTAAAATTATAACCCTAGTTTACCTGTATATTTATGCAAAAAGTGTTACAAAAAAGATAATAGCATAAATATTTTTATGGTTTCATTCTTTTTTTAAACCAATAAAACAGACCATAAAAAAATAATAATAATACATTAATTCAAGTTCATATTTTGGCTCTGATGATTTTTCCATTTCATAATGTGTAGACAATTTATCCAGGTTAAGATATCTATCTGAATTCAAAGCTTCAATTAATACATTTATATACATGGCAATCATTTCCAAATGAAAATGTTCAATAGTTCATTAATAATATTTTTTTTTAAAACAATTTAAAAAAAAAAAAACTTAAATAATAAGATTAAGCCGGCATGAAACAAAATAAATTCTTCAGCTGAACACACTTTATATTTATAATCCTAGGTTCAAACACGGAATAATTATAATATATATTTTTAGTTAACTTTCACTGTTCTTCCTTAGATAAACACATTTTTAAAATAGAGCTCTTTTTTTTTAAACGTTTCTTAATATTTAAAAATGTATTTTTTTTTAAACAAATTTCCTTTTATTTATTAAACATAAGAGTAGATTTTTTTTTATAATTAAGACATTCCTCTGTTTATGAGCAAAGATCAATGGTCATAAAGTTACTTATAAGTACTGGCAACTATAACCAAACATTATGCATTTGATAGAGACAAGTTCATTAGTAATATTTTTTTAAATTCTTTTAAAGTTTTGCTTTCAAACAATTTTCTTTCATACTACTGGCATAAACGAGAATTAGTATTTTAAACTACATATTGTCCACAGAAACATTATTCTGTTAAGAGCATATTTAAATGTATATATCATCCATTAAGTAATAAAGTATTAAATTTAATGTCACTTCTAATTTATAAAGACGCTAACACATTTCCATTTTAATATTTTAAAATGTTTGAATGTCTTTTTTTTAATTTCTTCACGTGTATTTTTAATTTGATAGGAGATATACTATAGTTTAGTGCCATAAAGTCTTTAGCCATAACAATACTTAATAATTTAAGTTTTACTTCTAAATAAAGAAAAATGAATAGATCAAAAGTAAATGAAATATGAGACGCTGTATTTTTTTCTTCAAACATTTTACCGTAAATTTTAATGTCTCAATTGTAATGAAAAACTTTCAGAAAAACGGATTACCTTTCTTTTAGCTCACTGTCATTACAGGACGATTTTTAAATAAGTATTTTAAATATACTTTTACTTTTTTTAGAAAATACAAAGTTTTATAAAATTACTTTTTATTAAAGAACTTTTAAGATCCAGTACCAATTGAATCACAATAAGATCAGCCTCTCAATCACCCCTGATCTCCGTTTTATCTCACAATTTTTCATCCACCTACAATTCATTTTAACCAATAAAAATTATTTTTTATTAAATTTTAATATTCTGACAAACCAGCTGTGAAATCAATCTGCTGATGTAATCAATATAATTTTCCTATACCACGTGACCTTCAGCTGCAAAGTCAAGATTTTATTATTAACAAATATTGTGCAATATTTTTTTTAAATGATATTTTATCCAACCCATAGTAATAAATATAAAATTTAAAGTTATACTCTTTATTAAACCCATAAATATTTCATTGAAATAATTTTATTCACACATTTGTTTTATTTATTTATTTTAAACAATATTGGAATTAAAACACTTTTTTTTTATGTTTCCATGTCAATGCATGCACATTCTCACATACGTCTGACCTTGGATTAAGTGTTTAAAACTATTTTTAAAATTACAACAATAGAATGTTAAGGAATATTTAATCTAAATAATTTTTATAACTGAATGTTAAACTACAAAACTAATAATAAATATTCTTATTATTTTAATAAAAACTTACATATCATTTTTTTTTTAAAATTTATTACTTACTTATTCTGACTTATTTATAATATCTAATTATTATTCTTTAGACATTAAAATGGATTATACGATAGTTATTTTCGAATACATTTAATAGTATTTATCAATTCACAATTATTTTTTTTAACATTTGCTTATGTAAAAATTATTACTTAACATCCCTTATCAAACCAACTGACACTATTAAAATATTTAAATTATTCTATTTTAATAATTAACTAGTTTAATTTTCATTTTTATCATTATTATTTTTTTAAAAATCAGACAATTTCAAACCAAAAGGTTAAGCTAAGATAACCTTGATTACCTCTTGGAACTAAGTGACACTTCAGTTAGGTACAATATACACTTTAATGCATTTTTTTGCATTAAGTGTATATGAATGAAGTATTATAAGAAATATATATGATTATATGAAGATATGCAAAGAAAGTGAAGGAGAAGAATAACATAGTAATCTTGATTTTCTTTTAATAAATTTTTTTTTTTTACTGAAATCTATATAACAACTAGAGCAGTGGTTCCCAACCCTGTGCCCAGGAGCAGAAATGCACCTGTGGATTGTTTTATGTGTGTCCACCGTTATTTGATGACGATAGAAAAGATTTTATTTAAATTTTATTTTAACCAGTCACTAGTAATTAAGAGCCAATAAAACGCAAACAATGAAAAAACGAGGGCCATATTGATACCATTAATGCAGATGTAATGTTTTTCAAGCTAACAGCAATGCAATACAAATCAACTGTTGGTAATTAATCATATAATATGAGAAACAAAATCAACAATAACACATGTAACAGATGCAATGCCATCTCCCATTCCAACGAGTTTACGCTGCAGCTATGAATTGTGATCATTATTATTTCTGTTCACGTTGTGATTTAAACAAAATTAAAAGTATTTTTTCGGAAACAATTTTCTTTTTATTTTATTTTAATAGTATCTATGCAAAATGAAGTCTTAAAAATGCACAGTTGTTTTGTCTAAATTTATAATACAAGGAACAATTGTGCATTATTAAATCTCAAACATATTTTCTTAGTTTTGAAAAAAAAATTCATAATTTTAATACAACTTTAAATTTTGTCTTGCCAATATTTCCTGAACCCTTTTTTTAGAACCTAATTATCGCTGGTGTAATTTAGAAACTAAAAAATAACTTTATCATTATTATAAAAAATTAAATAAAAATAATTTTTTAATTTCTTTCACTTACAATGCTCTATATAAATACTATAAATATGCTTTGAAAAAAGATTGTGCCCACTACTTGATCAGTATTTTAGAATTTTCTCTAAGGCATGAAAAGGTTGGGAACTCCTGAACCAGAGTAATGTAAAATACTTGAGCTTTATTCCTTGCTATTAAGGTTAAAACAGCATGACACAACGAGCCTATCAATTAGTCTGGTCCACTAATCCAATATTGTTTACTTTATGGCCAGGAAGTTTTTGATAAATGTTGAAGTCCATTTGTTTATAACTAATACTAAATTTATAAGGTATATCTTTTTGTGTTAATGATCAAGATATTGTTTAAGTATGCCTATTTAACCAACATGGTGCAAACTTTTATCAAAACATTAAACTTTGAGTAAGATGTCATTCTAAGACAGTGACTTATGATTTAAAGACAAATGATAAGATTAAAACAGGAAAAATCATCGACATTTGACTACTGTCAGTATATTTTAATGAAGATTAAATTAATCAATAGTAAATATCGTGAATAATTGAAACAATTACTTGATTTAATGTTTCCATAAATGCTGCATATTGCTACTATTCATGGTTTATTGTATGGAAAGATGGGGCAGCTTTGGATATTTCACCAGTCTCTTACTGTATATTTTATATTTTGTATAAGTGGCCTTCTGTTTAAATAATATTGATTTAAAAAAACATTTCCTTTAGCAAATTTTTATTAAAAACATATTTGAAAATAATGAAAATATTTTTACAAAAAAAAAAAGTAATAACATAAGTTATAAAGGATTTCATGTCAGCTATTATACAAATTTGCAACTATATAATGTAGTCATAAAAATAAAATATAAATATTTTATACTTAAAAATATATAATTATTTAGTATCCTAATGTCAAAAAAATACTTCCTTTTCTGCCAATTTTGATACAAAGTAAAAGTTACTATCAGAATCTGCTTACTAAGAAATATCAGTAGTCTATATTCTGCTGGTCTTATTTATTTCCTTTTCCCCTGATTTCAGCTGTTCTCTGGGAAGAATAGGTAAAACTAAAATTTAAACTGACACACAAACAACTACTAATTAATAAAAAAAAATTTATTAAAATAGTGTTGCGAAATTAAGTATTGCTCATTTTGTGCCCATGACAAAGTTTGACGTGTAGCTCAGATCATGCATGTGGAAGGCTTAGAAAGATTTGGTAAACCCTACTAAATTATGTAAAATTTAGAAATTATGAATACCAATAATCTCACAATTTATATATAGATTCCTATGCCATTTAATCAGATGTTTAAAATTCAGCAATTTAAAAAATCCAAACAAAACTATGAGAAGAGCTTATTCAAATTTTTATGACCGTCAGACATTTAGTTTAGCATAAGTTACAATCTACTTAAAGAACATTTTTTATTTTATCTCATATTTACATGTACAGTTTTAAATAACAACATACTGTGCAAATAAGTTAAAATACAACTGCTCATCTTAAAGAGAAGAAAAACTCAATTCAGTAAATGCAAGCAAATTAGCTAATTGATTGAGCACCATGTTTCTATTTTGTTTCTTAAAGAATTTTTTCCTAGAAAGTATAGTAGTAAATTAAAACTTAATTAAAGTATCTTTCAACAATAGTTATTTCATCTGTCTCTATAACCATCTACTGTGAATTTGTGTAATCAATGGATACCAAATACTATAATGTTCATTGATTAATCAAGCTTGTAGTAGATGGCTTTAAAGCTGATTGAAATTAACTACTCTTGGATACTTAAGAAAGGTCCTATAACATTGTTGGTAAAATAAAGCTAACCTGAATGAAGAGATGGAAAATTATTATGACTTAAAAATATGGATTCAAGACATTCAATTGTTGCGCTCATTTGCTTTATGAATGGAATTTAACAGTGACTGATCAAAGCAGATGCAGACAAGCACAGGTCATGAATCTTATAGCTAATGATTGTCAAATCTACGGTAGCAGAATTGAATGATTTACTAAAGCCACTAGTGTTTCTATCTCCTAATTGGAATCTACAAATCCCTGTGTCATAAATAAAAAATTCATTTTTTAAATAAATAAATTTTCATGGCAAGGAATAGAGGGAACTAATTTGTCATTTCTTAATTTTTTGTTATGTAAAAATAAATCAGATGGTTCTATCTATATTAAAATCAATAGTTATTATTTACATTTAGTTTTTTTTAAAGCACTATTTGCTAAAAAAATATGAAAACAAAGAAGTTATAAAAGGGAAGAGGTAAGAAATTTATTGTTAAAATTATTTGTAATCCAGAAAAAAATAACAATTTAGAAAAGCTATGAAATTAAATGTACTATGTTAAAGTCAAGTGAGAAATACCAAGTGATTCTAAAAAAAATATTCTTTTTTTAACTAATTTTTCTGTATTGAAACTGTTGGACAGTTGAAACTTTCAGCTATTTTTGAAAACATGGAATAATGAAGTATTGGCTTTGTATTATGTAAAATATGCAGAAAAGTGTGTTGTTATTTTTTCTGTTATAACTCTAAAGACTGATGAGATTCATTACTTAATATGTGATTATGTTATGTTTAGAATAATACTTTAATAAACTTTAATTGTGCACATTAATACCAATTAGTTAATGTTTTTAGAAATTCATATTTAATTATCTATATATGAATTTGTATAATTACAGATCTTTATATAATTATATGCGTATATTTAAGAAGTTTATATATATATTCTTTTCCATGTCTTTTTGTTTGTTTGGATTTTTTTTAAAGGCTGAAGATGAGCATTTAAAATAGTTGAAACATATTTAATAATATTATAAAATCATATGTGGGAAAAATGTCTGATTGGATTATTCTTATATTGATTAAAGCTCTTAAGTTTTTCTGTGTGGTAAATTCTTATGCAGAACTTCACCTGGAATCTATTTAAACTAATTTAAGGAAGTTCTCACAATAGACTAGTTTTTAATGTATAAAAATTCTTTTCAGACAGCTTAAGATTTTATTCTGGCAGCTGGCTCATACTTTACCATCATTTGTCAATAAATGGTTATCTAACAATTTATATTTAGCTAAAGGATAAAAGGAAAACCACTCAAATCTTGGAATGGATATTTTGAATACTTGTTTTTTTTTTCTTTATTGTTCTTCTATGAGGGGCATTGAAGTGATCTTTGGACTGCAGTGAGCTATTTATTTTAAACTTTATATTTGTACACACACACATATATACACAGTATTTACTTACAGATCATTAAGTATTATAATAAAATATTCATATAAATTCTTTATTAAAAATCCAAATTTAGTTTGCTGGAGTCCAAAAGGTAAACAGATAGTTGTGGGAACAAATGATGGTACGTTGACGCAATATACATCCTCCTTTCAACAAACAAGAGTAATTCCCGCTCCAGATTTTTTTGAAACATCTCGAGCTGGTAATGTACATTTTTTATATTTATTTATAAGGAATAAATTATTTAGTGCAATTTGAAATTTTGTTATGTAATTTTATATATTATATACATATGCACTTGTCTGTATTTATGTGCATGTGTGTATTTACTTGTACATATGCTTGCAGGTATTTACACACACACACATGCAAATTTCAAAAACCAAATGCTAAACTGATCAATAACAAACCAAATATACCAATTCAAAACTAAATTTCAAATTAAAAAGTTCATTAATGATGTTTTCTCTGCTAAGGTAGACTTTTCAAGTGCAAACCATAACACAAAACAAGCCATATATACTACTAATTTTCCACAATTTAACCAAACATTTAAAATATCTTAGCCTAAGGTATTAAAAGAAGTTTTGATATCGTTGATAATAAGTGCTAATTTGATTTTGGCTAGTAATTTAGTTTTGAATCTATATGTTTATATTTGAGAGTAGTTCAAAATTCACACAAACTAGTTTTTTTTTTTTTAATTACTGATGGCTATATAATTTATTTTCTATTAAAACATTGGTAACAATGATATCTGGTTCCCAAACTCTTATAAAACCTTTAAAAATATCATAATAAATTTAAGCAAGTGAAATTATTACATTTCCAAAATTTTTGTTTAAACTGGTAAGACATATGCACAATTTTTATCCATTCGATAGAACAAAGAGCTGAACATTAGCAAATCTTTGGTCATATTCAAATCTTTAACTTAATTTCAAACAGGTTCTCAGGGTAAATTACATTTTGCTTTAAAAAATTTTATGATGTTTTTATCACTAATCTTTAAGAAAGATGGGTTAATATTTATGGAAATTGTCCAAGGCCTTCAAATCTTAATGGCTGCATTGGTCACCCTAATCTGATACAATTAGTTATCATTTTATAATTAAAGATGCATGTGAATCATCATATGGGTGTTATGTGTAAGAATGTATGCTGGGGTGTTATGCAGAAGGGAGGTTAGAGATTGGAGAAGATGGATTTAACTTGGAGGGATCTTTATTCTGTAGTGGATTGATAATGGTTGATGTTGATGATGATATGTTATATGCATGTAGTTGTTGTCAACTTCATAAATTATTGTGTTTAAAGAGCTTTGCAATGTAATGGAGTTACTTTTCCTCTAAAGTCATCCTTGAAAAGTGTTAGCCATATAGTCTTAAAAGCTAATAATAATCAATATTGAAATGCCTTCTAATAAGCTTGTTATGATATAAGATATTAGATGTTACTTAATAACCAATTTCTGAATTGTAAATTATGTACTATCATAATTGCAATTCAACAATTGTTTATTATAGTAATCTCATGACCATCAGATATCCTTGTATTGTTTTCCACTATTTATCATCTTTTTCATTGGTCCTTAATTCAGTGTCATAGAAATACTTATTAAGAATATGCTTGTATCATTTTTTTAAATGTTTTTTTTTTTTGTTGGTATTTTTATTTGACCATTTATAGTCCCAATGCAATGTTTTCCAAAGAATAATTTTTTTTAAAATTTAAATTGGATATATTTATTTTATTAAAAACCCTAATAACAATCACATATTCTCTCTTTTAATTCTATAATTCGGAGATGTAGTAATTGTTTTTTTATATATTCATTTTAGAAAAGAGTTAATCCCCCCCCCCCATCAGAATTCAACAGTTTAAACAAAAGCGGACTTTTATTTTTTAATTTTTAATTAAAAATCTTAATTAAAAAAAAAAAATTGAATTTTTTATATTCAGAGATAATTGAAGCACTATAAATGTCAATTTATTTATTTTTATAATAAATTAATGGTTAGATAAAATTACTTATTTTTTTAAAAAAAATGTAGTGATTAATTAATAATTAATAATGTGGAATTAATAAAAAAAATTCATAGTAAATGATATCTGTGACACCTCATTTTTAAGTTTTTTTTTTGGTGTGTTTCTAACTATTTGAATTAATAGCTCAGACCAGCTATATAAATACATTTTCGTGAACTTAAGTTGAGTAACACGCTAAGCTTTTCCGCATTAATTAGATAACAATAATATCTAATTCCATTCTGGTAAATAACCTTAACATTTACATTTCTGGTTTTATTTTATTAATTAAATAATATTTTTAATTGTCGTGCAATACAAAAAATATCTTTCTGCTTCAAATTGTTTTCATTAGGAAAAATTTTTGAATTTCTTCAATTTTAAACATTGTTATATTTATTTTAGAGTGCATGCATAGAATTTATTATTCAAAGCACATATCTAGAGGTTGAAGAGTTGATAAAGAAATATTTGTTAAATAGATTATAGATTCTAGATTTTTTTAAAACATAATTATTGTATTTAAAAAAATAGTTGAACAGTTTATTGCTACATAAGAAATTTGAGCTACAAAAGTAACAAAGCAGAGCTGCAAATTCATGAACTTTTGAGTTCCAGAGTCATTTATTCTATCATTGCACTAAATCAATATATTGTGTGGGAATTCACAACAAATCTGAGCATTGCACATGACATTGGGTCATGATTCATAGATCTCCAAAATGTATATATATGTTTTATGTTTATGTATACAGTATATATATTTATAAAATTAAATACTGCTTATTGCTGTATTAATAATTATAAATAAAATAGAAAATCATATAACATTACAATACTAGTAAAAAAAAAACAATTTTTTTACTAAAATTCTTCCACAACCATTTCATCTATTAACAAATAGGCTATTTTGTTTTGTGTAGATATATGTTGTAAATATCTTGTTGAATTTCACTTGAAAAGATCTATTTTTTAATAGATAAAACTATGATTATAGAAGAATTTTAGTAAAAAAATTTTTTTTTTTGGGTAGTATTGTAATATTATATGATTTTCTATTTTAGTATATAGATATGTAATAAATTATATTATAATAAATTATAATAAATATATAATTGAATTGAATATTACATATATATATATATATACTGTAACCTTCTACTAGATCGCTGTAATCATAAACGAATCATGCCACACGTTTTTAGGTGTCATAATCCCCCCTGTAACCTACCCACTAATCTAACTAGTCATAAATTAATCATGCCGCATGTTATTAGGGTGACTAAATCCTCCTATGTAACTTATCATACTCATCTTACTAGTCCAATTACACGTTTGGAAACCATATCTTTCTCTGTAACCTTCCTAGCTACAACTAATCTCAAATATACGTCTAAAAATAAATGTTAAACTAAAGAGATGATTTCTTTATTGACTAAGCTTGCATGAAACTAAACTTAAAGAAGATCACAAGGTGATTAATAATTTCTGGTCAAACTAGTTTCAAAATCTACGAACAAACAAACAAACAAAAGGTTATGAAATGAACTTAATATTTATCAAACCAATAAATAAATATTAATTAGATCGATGGAATGAATATGAAATTAAAATATAAATTGGGCAATAAGTAAATTAGGATGTAGATGACTAAATGGATGATGAAAATAAGGAATAATTAAATAATAAAATGAAATGAGTCTGAGAATGAAGAGAAAAGAATGAAGATGTATCAGGATAATGAATGATTAAGATGATGGTAGAATAAGAGTTAATGGATGATTAAGATGATAATGGAAAGATCGGAAGAGCACACGTCTTAATAGGATAGTGAATTAGGATGAAAGAAGAATAAAGAAAGATTGAAATGACAGATGAGAAGAATGATGATGATGAAAGATGATGTCCAAAACTCTAAATTTGATATTGAATTAAATGATAATAAGACAACTAAATCAAATACGGATTCCAAGCTTAACAAAACCAGAATATTCACCATAAAGTCAAAACAAGCTATACATTTCAGACAAAAGAAGCAATTTATACTTTAAAGTTCAGTTGACTTTTATAAAACTGTGAATGTAACACAACTCCAATCCATTACAATAAATAACTAGATATAAAATTTACTACAAATTCAAATCCTATATTGCAGATTAATATAACTTATTCTTCTCAGGGTTCACATAACTTAAAGGTTGCTATACAAGATATATTTGGGTCAGTGAGAGGGATTTTGCCACTACCCAAATATAATGCACAAAACAGCTCTTGATACAAAATCGAATTAACAAACAGTGTTTAATAATTTCAAAGAAACTTTATAAATTCCCTAACTATGATAAACTTTAAGCTTCAATAAATATGAATAACTTTTCAATAGCTAAACACAATAACTTACTAACTTCCTTTTCTCAAATAATTATAAATAAGGTGGTCAAGGTAAGTGAATGATAGATCTGCAGGTTCAAATAAACAGATTAAACCAATATTAAGTGTTTAATCTTTTAGTATACCACTTAAAATAATACACTCTAGGTTACCAGTATTTTGATTATTAAGTAATGATGCCCTAGATATACTCATAAATTATAGGGCTTAACAAAATTATTCTGATATACCAACATGTAGTGACTTATACCATATTGATCGATGATGATTTCTATATAATCATAGGATATGTCAATAGCAATAACAATAATAATGTGTGGGTGTGTTGATTAGCAATAAGACTATTGACAATTAAATAAATTTTTAACACAACAAGATTTATTTACAAGTCCATATCAGACACATTACATGAAACAAGATGGCTTCATCAAATAAAATCAGGGATGTAAATTTATAGGTATCTCATTGACTATAGTAAATAAGACAAACATTTTTGGATATGTTTCTTTTATTATTCTATCTTATAGAATAAAACAGTTAAACCTTATTTAAGCTAACTTAGCATTTAAATTATAAAACAAAATAAACTTAGGTTTTTGGGATATACACAACTTTTTAAATGTAAAAACTCTTAAGTTATAATTTAGTATATTAAACTAGAGCTATTAGATTTATTAGAATATAATAAGGGCAATTATCATATTCAGTCCAATTAATTTATTCTCATTTACTGTAAAAAGATTCATTATATTGATGTGGGACAGACATCATAAGTTAAATGCACACATGACACCAAAACATTGCCTATGTCCACAACCTAATCATTTAATAATTAACTTATCAATCCATCTGTGAATCACTACTTGATGAAGACCAATCCACACTGTCCATGTACACCCCTTGCTCTTTTATACAGAGGTTATACAAACGCTAGTAAATTTTTGGTTGTTTTGTCTATAAACTGATGAAGATTACACAACATCATAAAGACACTATTCCAATTAGACAAACACTATAGATATATCAGTGTCCCTTAATCTGACTTTATCTTATCCTTGCTATTTGATTTTGAAATACAAAACTTCACCATACACGGTGGAAAACTAACTATATAACTTCATGAGGGATCTAACAATAAAGGGAGGCTCTACAAAACAACATGATAGTTGTATAATAATATGGCCAATTCCAATACCTTCATAGGTATAAAAGTGCGGGCAGTGCCTCTTCACTGGAAAATAGAATTCAGACCATGGGGATCATCCTCTTTTAGGATTAACTATGCTCTAAGCACTAACTATTAATCAGCCTCGACAATATCATCCTCTCATTTAATCAGCAATGGGGGATTCTCCATCAGCCCATGCACAATATTAATATTAATCTTATTATATTGATGCCATTACATGTGGCACATACTTATCAGCTAAAAGCTGTCACAAAACCGATCAATACGATAGCAAAGTAAAACAACACTAATAATAAAAATGGAAATATAAATATTCCATTTCACAATGCAGAAACTATTAATGTTTTATAAACAAACCACCAACATATAAGTAAGATGACCATTAATTATTTTAAAATACCAATTATACTTTTGGTTATAGCAAGCCATGTACACGTAAACAATGAAGATTAACCTACATTTTGTATTTAAAGTGGACATGTTCCTTCATAGGCAAAATTAAGCAATAAAAGAAATGCTTATTAAATTATTTTATATAATAGAACAATTGTGTCATTATGTGTATAATTTTGACAAGTTTGGGTCTGTTTGTTCCCCCTCAATATAATATTAACATCTGTTTTAGCAGTGCAAGAGATAAATATTTCTCTCTCTTACCAGATAAATGATATTCAATATTATGTTTCCCTTAATTGGAAAAATAAAAAAATATATATGTATATTAGATGTATATATTTCTTTATACATCTCTATATCCTTATTAAGTACATTTTATATCATCATAAAATATATAAATATAAAAAAAAAACTAATGCCTGAATAACACATGAAAGAAAAAAAAAACGTATTACAATATTATATATAGCAATAACAAAAATAAACAAACATTACATTTTCTCCCATTAGACTTTATCTTAGTAGATAAAGTTTGATCCGTTCTTATGAGCAAAAGGACAAGAAAACGGATATTATAAGCAAATATTCCCAAGTAAATATATACATTGATTATCCGGTTCAATAGTGAGACAATCTTCAGACAAAATTCAAATACTTTCCAAAGGCAAAATCATTTATGGGTTTATGTACTAATATTAACATCGTGAGACAATATTTAAAATATTTTCCAAAGGCAATAAAATCATTTGTTGGTTTATGTACTTATATCAGTATCGTGAGACAACATTTAAACATTTTCCAAAGGCAATAAAAATGGGTTTAAAATTATTTATTGATTTGTTTATTTTGTTTTTCCATCCGTGCGAAGATCTGTCATAATTTTAAATGATCTGGGTGATTTTAAAACGGTTTAAAATATTATTACTTTGCAAGTTATTCAATAAAGATAAAAATAAATAAACACTTCTTCACTTCCTTCCTATCAGCAATTAAGATGTTTTTAGTTATACTAAGTAGAATTTATTCAATTATAAATACGATATTCTAGGCGTTTTTAATTAATCTGTAACTTACTCTTTTCCAAATGCAGCACAATTAAAATAGGTTTATTACAATCTTTAAAACAAACTTTTTAAAATCATTTATGGATTTTGTTTACTTTGTTTTTCTGTCCACAGTAATATCTGTCAGAATTTTAAATCATCTGGGCAATTTTAAACATTTAAAGTATTACTAATTTATATGTTGCATAATCAAGATAAAAAAATAAAAAAATATTTATTTATTCACTTCTATCAGCAAATTCATATGTGTTTAATAATGTTAAGAAGAAATGGTTCAATAGTAAGCAATTATCAATAAAATATACTTGGCATTAATATTCTGTCATTTTTCTATTTTCACCAGCTACACAAATTAGTGCCAAACACCACTAGCAGATGAGTTTCTTCTCTAATGAAAATAAGACATAAGTTATGCATTTTTTTTTTTAAATTGACTAAATTTTATATGATTTAAAAATGACTTTTTAGTTTGTTTATTATCTCTCTTAAAACTTTTCTTCAAAATTATTTCGAGATTATTTTTATTGAGATGACAATTTATAAACAACGTATTTTTCAGATTTATGCTTAATAGCAGCGCGAAAATCAAAACACTTTAATCTTTTTCTTTTCAATCTAAATAATTTTTACGTCATTCATAAATCTGATAATTGCTTAAGATAAAGAAAACAAAAGTAATCGCTTACGTTTTCTGGTATTCTTCATTTCAAATAGTACGTATTGAGGCGAATATTTATCCAGATAGCGGTCATTCTAGCTTCTCTAGTAAGCAAAATTAGAATCATACAATCGATGAAAAATAGTGTTGGAATATTACAGAGTTATTGAGTTCTACTCCATTCTGTTTAAAAACATATAATCATGAGATTTTGTCCAAATTAATTTTCAAGGTTATTATTTTTCAGCTTATTCCTTTTATTTTATTTTATACGTGGATTTTTAAAGTCTTGTTCTGATTCTTCTTCTCTTAGTAGTCCCCCCCCCCCTACAAACTTGTTATAGTATTTATTCCTTGTGTTATAATGCCTGATTGGTCCTAAATGATCCAATCACTGTAAAATGTGAATAAATTAATATTTTTATCCCTCTAGTGAAAAAAAATCTAGACTGTTACATTTCAATTTAAATTAAAATATAATATATTTAAAGATTGTTTATAAAGAAAATTTAGAAGAATTATAAATTGATTTTGTTGTTTATTTTTAATTACTGTTTAATAATAATAATAAAGTGTTAAATATTTTCATGCTTCCAAATTGGTTTAATACTATTAAAATATTATTTGAAATAGCTGCCACTGGAACTTGTGATAAAATGTTTATGAGATTCATATCCACTCTATCAGATTTTCCAGTGTCTCACAAACAGTCAAGATCATCATCACTTTCAAGATATTTCTTAGTGAGCTTTTGCTTAGTGGGAAAATTATAATCCACAAGCATTTCACTCTATAACTGATTTCTACACACTGATTTTCAATATCTTAACAAATTATTACTAATTAAAATTTAAAATTTTACACGCTGGATCACTGAATAAAACTTACTATCATTGAGCCAAAACATATGGTTACAATACACTCACACACATTTTCTAAACAATAAGTATGGAATGTTTTAATTTAAAGGTTAAGTTATTCTATATGACAATTGTGTTTCTGTAAATATTTACTAAATTGCTTCTTATTTATAATTTTTAGTAGACTTTCTATCGCATTTAAATATATGTCATTTCTTTTTTCTGGTTTTGTGAAAAATATTGAATTGAGAGTTCATTATATGATCTAATTCCTAATTTTATAATGATCTTACTAAAGAATGCATCAGTAGAATTTAAAATGCACTTATTTCATCTAAGAAGTCATCATCATACCATAACATTGAAAATATATCTGTTACATATCAAAAGCAATCTCTTATGCAGGAACAAGAATGAATTACCAAAAGATTTTATGTGGCATATAGGCATTACAAGGCTACAATTGAAATGCAGAATTTCCAAAATTGAAGTGTTTATTCTACATAAACTTGATGAAAATAATTACCAAGTTTCATTTTATTCATTAGCTAATCATTTTAATTAAATTTAATCTAGAAGTGGCAAACATTTTGCACACACACACACATTTAATATTATCCTCTTTAAATAAATTACTGCACAATCTGGACCAACTGAAGAATGTTGGTACAGCCAAAATTATCTTTTTTTTTTTTTTACAGATCTTTGTTCTTGTGTTTGAAGTGCAGGGCGACATAAAACTTTAATTAACAGATCTTTTGCATTACCCAATATTAATCTTTTTTGCACATGTATTCTAGCATTATCATTGAAATAATGATTTCCCCCCTGGCTTAAGATCAATCATTTAATAGTATTCTGTCCTATAGACAGGTCTAGACAGTAGTCACAACAACAATTCATCCATTTTTCCATTCCATTCTCTTCATTGCCCAGCTCTTCAATTTCACGTAACTCTTTCATCTCTTATATCATCCAACAATGTCAATCTTTTCCATCCTTTCTTCTTGTTTCCACTCACCATTCCCTACAAAACATCTTTCATTAAACTATACTTTTTTATTAATATATGTCCAATCCAGTTTTTATTTCTAATTTTCTTTAATCATTCTTTTTTCATTTACTCTTTTCAAAACTTCTTTATTTGTTATTTTATTCATCCAATTGATTTTTCCATTTTTCTCCATGACTACATCTCAAAGGCTTCCAATCTATTCCTAATTTTATTACTCGTTGTCTACTCCACACAGCATTTAATTAATGTTTTCCTTAATTCTCTCTTCCAAGGCCCACAAGGTGTTTTCTTTCTCTTAAGATAACTAGCATTATTACTGATGTATGAACTATTAAAGTTTCCAATTATAGATTTTTTTTAAAATTTCCAAGCTTTGGATTTACTGTTGCAAAACTACCCCTTTTTTTAGTAAAGCCTTTTTTTACCATTCTCTTGCTAACAGAAAATTCATCTTTTGTTCGCATGCCCAGCTTTTTGATAGCACTGATAAATTTGGATTTTTCCCCCTTGATTCGGTTTCCTTCTTGAAATTTCTATTTGAACTTAGTATTTTATAATTAGTTATTCTATATGACACTTTCATGTATATCTTTACTTGCTCTAGTCTATACTTTCTCTGATAAATACATTTTTAAAAACTTTTTTAACTTTTTCTTAGGGTACAATGGTGCATGCAACCTTTTCTTAATGATAGGGTAATCATCAAATTGGTCATGGGTTGTACTGAAAGACTAAAATGACATCATCTGTCTTCATATATTTAATAATTTCTGGTTGCATTTGTTTTCTACAGGATCACAAATTTTATTATACTTGTGTCAATGATGTCAAATATATTCATTGTGTAACAGGTCTAAGACTTGTTCTAATGCCTTAGCTCCCTATATTAAATGGGTTTCAATAAAAAGTTATTGATTATTAAATAAATAAAATCACTCAACAAAAATGTATACTATATATACATGATATTCTGTACAAAAAATAATTAAAATAAAATTTAAATTATGCTTTCACAATTTTTGTGAGAAATTCAAAGTCAAAAATTTTAGTAAATGACTATGAAATTATTTGTATGTCATATAAAAGCCTAAAAAACAAGTTACAATTTGTTACTTTCTGTGGCCATCTAATTTAATTCTATCTTCAGTAATTACTCTTTGTGTAATATGTATATGAACAAAATTTCTCTTCTTCCTCCTCTTCCTATATATTGATTTCTATATTTTACCTATAGCATTTTCAACTTTCTTATACACTTCTGCAATATTTTTTTAGAAAACTTTATTCTTACAGTTTTGATGGTTCTGCAGTCATCACCAGAGCTACAATATCCAAATATATAATCAATTGTATGATTATACATTTGGATATTGTAGTTATAATGATGACTGCAGGACAGTCAAAACTGTAAGAATAAAGTTTTTAAAAACATAGTATTGCTGAAATATATAAGAAAGTTGAAAATAGTATGATATTGACATTATTTCAATTTTTTGAAATTTTTAATCACTGTAACTTCAAAACCATGTCAGATAAACATTTTAAAATGTAGATTTTTTTATTTATCTCTGATAGCACATTTGAAGAGCCAAATTTGAAAATAATCCAAAATCATCAGATTCAAAATTATTACAATATTGATCACTTCAATTGGAATGACCATTTTAATAAAATGGAATAAGCAAGAAAAAAAAATAGTGTTAATACTGGAAGAATGATTTAATAATTTATAGACTGAAATGGTATGTCAGAGAAAAGTAGATTGAAGTAGCATAGAATGTAATGGTTTTAGAGGGTAGAATGTCTAACTTTGACATTAATTTTGGGACATAATGTTTATGTATAGAAAACTCTGCCTTCTCCCCAGAAGATTTTACATCAAAAATATACATTTGTATTTTTTTAGTTTCGAGCATTTTGTGGATAAGCAACTTGCAGTTTGTTGTGTCTTATCATGATGAAGCAAATAACAAACAACAGCCAAGTATTGTCATTGTTGAAGTCTCAGTAAGTATTTTTAATTAGTTTATTGCAAGTTGATAATATTTTAACTAATATAGCATTGTGTATTAGTGTTTAAGTTAATTATATTTATAATTCATTTTTTAAAATGAAATTCTTTTATAAGAAAATATTATAAACAGCTAAAAAAAATTATTCAAAAATTGTTTGTAATGCTTTGCTACTTTTAAAGCAAAATAGTCCTTGTTGTTTAAAATTAGGTTTTAAATCAAAAATATAGACCATCCAAGTTTTATCAATGCACTTTATAAATTTAAATGAAGATTGTTTTTATACTTTCAATTTTGAGAAATACAGGCTTAAAATTAGGAATGCTAAAAAAAGTTAAAGGAAAATGTAATAATTATTTTAACCAAATGCTACCTCAGATAGTGAAATATATCTCCAAAAAGAATGTAAGGATAGCTGACAATGATAATGAAAAGCAATGTAATCTGCAAAGAAATATAATTGATTCATCAAAAAATACTTTAATTTTTTATGAAGTACTACAAAGATGTTAAAACTTTTGTGGCAAATCAAAACAAAACATTTGGAATTAGAAAAAAAAAAAGTTTCAGTTTCAAAAAAAATTAGATAATTTTTTCATAAAATAAATCTCTATTAAAATCTTTATATCTCATAGCAATTTACATTATAGTGCTAAAATATTTGTATCAACTTATTAAGTTTATGAAAACAAAATTATAAAAACTATTTAGTAAAAAATCCATCTCTTCATCTAGCTATAACAAGTTTATAAAGAAGCATTGATTCACTTGTTAAACAGGAATGACAATAAAGGTCTCATTAAATTTTAAATAGCTTTATTTATTTTTATTATATGCTTTATAATAAAACATAAATAAATAAATATTAAAAAAAAAAGTTCATAATATATATAATATAGAATATTTTCAGAGCTTAGTATATATTTAATACTTCGAGATTAATTCTCATGCAATTGCTATAATATGTAATTGAAATGTGCTAGCCATACTGTAAGACAACAATTTTTACAATAAAAGAATGATCGTCTTCTATTGTTAGGTCATTTTCTTATATAGAAGGATGTCTGAAATACTTAGGCTAGAAAGAAAGAATATTTTTAAGTCAGTATATTTAAAATAAAGTTTATGATTTAAATAAATATTCATTTTTTCTAGCCTAAATATTTCACACATCTGTCTATATAAGATAGTGACATAACAAAAGAAGTATCATATCAAATTTCAATTACTTATTGTAATAATTGCATGAGTTTTTATGTAAAAGTATTATATATGTATATTATACTAAGAAGGGTAATGAAATATATTTTTACTTTTTTCGATTATTATTTATTTATTATCTATGTGTAAAAAATAACATAAAGGGTTTTCTTTATATCTATTTTACAATAAAACATAAATTAGTACAATATATATTATACCTATATGAATTTGAATTTATTTATAAAATATTGTTTTATATTGCTGAACAATGAAAAATTGTCTGATTTTTCATTGGTTCACAATGGGGGAGGTTGTTATAATGCTGCGAAAGAATTTATTTTAAATTTGTTAAAGTCTCATTCTGATTTTGGAGATGTTATGTATCTCTGTCACTATTATTCCAAAGTAAGAAATACGAAGTTGTTTACGATTTAACATTGATGTCACAACTAGAATATTGTAATTTTAAATGAGATAAGAGAAAAAAAAGAAACAACCAATTATCATGAAAGCAGTGTATTATTTGACAAAAGTTCTGAAATGTATTTTGAATGAATAATATAGCAATCCTTCAGTCAGTAGGTGAAATTGACAGGTTTGAGATTTAACAATAATCACAGAGTATCTGAATAAAGGTCATGTAAGATTTGCTATTTTTGGATATCAACTAACTATTGTCTGATTGAATTAGCAGTTTAAACTTTGGTCGATGCAAGATGCAAATGTGAATAATTTCTAATAAACTTGATAACAAGTGTAAAGACTAATACATATATCTATCATGTTGACCTAGAGTTTGAATTCTTTCCAGGTATAGCTTGGAATTTTTTTACAAATCCAAGCAACATTAGAGGTTTTTTTTTTCAGATGCATAACTCTTGCTTTCTTAACTAGGCATATGGTATTGGGTAGTAAATGTGTATCCAGTGATCATTAATTAAAGCATAAAGATGGTACACATAATGTTAATGCATTAATTAAAAACAAAAATATGATTATAATATAATATGGCATTTACCTCTTCTGGAAGAGGTGTCATATTCATATTGGATAGGTTCTGGATCTACGATAGATCTTTTTTTTCATTATAGGTGCTCATTAATGGTCACCAATGATGGGCTAGACATTTCATAATTAAGCAAAAATGTCAAATCATACTTTCAAAAGAGCACCCTTTTTGATAGATTAAGATATATGATATAATCAAGTATAATTTCAGTATTTTCATTTCTATGTTGAACATATTAATCATCTATTTTAGACCTTTAAATTTTTTCATGGAAATTTCAAAATTATTATTATGGTACAAATTTATTGTATTATTTAAATAATATAAATAAGATTTTAGCTTATCTTAAATTGTAGTGTGCTATTGGGTTTGGCACAGCAATGATAGGGGTTCTTCTGAAATTGATCCTGTATGCTTTTATATTGTTATAGATTATAGTTGATAATTTGGCATCTAAACATACTCATTCGTAATAATAATGAATAAATCCAAATGAAGATAAACTAATTTCTTCATAAGTTATGTAATATTTACTAAGGCTGTAACCTTTAGGAATAAACGTCTGAAAAATTCGAAGGTAGGGACCTCTACAGGTCTTAGCCACAAGCTTATGCTAGGAAGAAAAGAAGGAAACCTTCTTTACTTCAACCTACTTTTATATATGAATAGGTGAAGCTGAAGTGGTTAGATCTTTCCATTGACTCGTTGTAAATCGTAAGATTTCACGAGTATTAATGTTTAATAATAATTGTGGACTTAATTAGTGAAGTATTGAATAGCTTCACACTCTTAGATCTAACCACTTAAGCTTCACCTATTATTGGTTTCCTTCTTTTCTTTCTAGCGTAAGCTTGTCGCTAAGACCTGTAGAGGTCCCTACCTTCGAATTTTTCAGACACTTATTCCTAAAGGTTACAGCCTTAGTAAATATTACTTAATATAATAATGTGCGTTTAATAAAAATTTATAATTACAATTTAAATTGTCATAAGCTATGTATAAATAATTTTTACACATCATTTATACATCAAGTAATAAAGAACAGAAAGAATACATACTATTATTTAATGTTTGCTGACATATGAGTACTATTTATTCATAGCTTTTGGGGGATTGATTTATTTCCTGTTAGGATTTCATATATAAGTTATGTGCATTTGATTTTTGCAATAACTGTTAATAATAATGCAGTAGGGTTATTTTTTCTTTTTATATAGTTGGCTTATTATGAGTTTATAAATAAAGGACTTATTTTTATTGGTATTATTTATAAAAATAAAAAAATAAGAACATAGTGTTAGAATAGTTGTTGATACTAATGTAACAAATTTTTTAAGAGAGAAAGTTGGTATTTAATATTGACGAATTATGTGGTTGTTTGATCTATAGATTTTTTCATTGTGGTATTAACCATCATTATGATTCAATTTCTACAACACATTACAAGTGAATTTGTGTAGAGGTAAATTTCCACTTACCTATAATGCAGAGGATGTTTGCAATTTATAGATTGATAACTATCATTCTTACATTATGGTTGAGTAGTATCTTTTAACATCAAGGATGGTTATTACCCATAATGTTTGAACTTAGCTTCTCTTTAATTTTTATTTATTCATCATTTTTAGCAATCAAAAACCCAAAGTATATAAAAGAGTGTTTATATGATAATTATTACTAAAACACAATGATTTACTTCATTATATGCAGTGCTCTCTCTTTTTTTAATCTTTGCTTTGTGCTAGTATAGTTTCACATACCCTCTAGCATTATAACAGAATTACTCTGAATTCGTGAAAGAATGAATGTGATTCTCCAAATGAAAAAATCTGAATGAATGAAAGAATGAATTATTTCACTCTTAATTCCTTTATATAGTCTCCAATCTCAAACAAAAATATGTTTTTCTTATACATCAAGTTCCCAGTTTGTTTATTAAAGTTTTGGTAATGTTCTGATCTATCGTGTCAGCCGCTTGATGGCATTGATGCTAAGCAAAAACACATTGATATAACGTTCCTGGGCCAGCCATTCTATACAACTATGATGTCCATAAAATTAAAAAAAATAAAATAAAATAAAAATGTAAGCAGACTTTTTGGGACAGTAATCAGAGACTGGCTTTTTTTGTGTGTATGGGTGTCGATAAAAAAGTATATTACTTTCCAATAGCAAATAATAGTACATTGGAGACTTTTTGGGCAGTAATTCCAACAAAATTTTATAATGAAAGCCAACTTTGATCTTTTTGGGACAGTAATTAATCAGCGACGGGCTTCTTTTTTTTTTTGTTACTTTGCGTATCGGAAAAGTTACGGTACTTTTTAAATACAAAATTAAATTACATTTTACCCCTTTTTTTTGGGACAGTAATTAATAAGACACCGTGTTTGGGGGGTAAAAATTAAATTATATTGCACTCTTTTTGTGTGTGTATATATAAAATTACATTACTTTTTTAATAACAAATAATAGTAAATATAGTGGAGGCTTATTTGGACACTAATTAATCAGAGACGGGCTTGTTTGTTTTTTTTTTTGTTGTTTTTACATATCTGAAAAGTTACGGTAGTTTTTTAAGAAAAAATTAAATCACATTTTACCCTTTTTTTGGACAGTAATTAATCAGACACTATGTTTTGGGGTAAAGGGGGAAGTAAATTCGATTGCAATTTACCAAATAAAGTTATTAATAATTATAACAAACTATTATAATGAAATTCGACTCCGGTGTTTGGCAATTGACAATTTTGAGTGTTAGAAGCAGCCATCTTCCCTGTCTTGGACGATTTCTCGCAATAAGTTACTTTCATTGTGATTTTTAAAATAGTGCTGTGCCCCACCCTAAAATCCAATTTGTAACGGTAACACAGTCCTGATGGAACAGTGACGACACTGTTAAAAGTGTTAGAAGGTACCAGTAGGTCAGTTCACATGAAACAAAAAAAAGTCGACCTGAAAAGTTAAATTATTTGACACGATACAGTCAACACACCATCACACAATACTGTAGTGAAAATATACAATCCAGCATTACGATAAAGTGCGTAACAACTAACTACGGCAGCCAATGAAGGCATTTCTCTGTGCTTTATAGCATAGAAGAAAGCCACAGCGGTAGCCAGCGGCCGAGTATACTGATTTTTTTTGTGTTTTATCAAAGAAAAAAAGCTATATGCTTGGCTGTGGCTGCGGAAATGGCATATTTCTAGCAATTTAACTAGAAATAGCACCATCAAGCGACTGACACGATAGATCAGAACACAACCAAATTTTTTTTTTTACATTTTATTTTTCTGTTTTTTTAGAGATAATCCCTTATTTGAAATTCCTTAATTATGTATAATTAATTACATCATTTATCCATTTCAACATTTAAAAAAAAAATTTAACTGAATATAAGATAAACTTTTCATAAAATCTTTTTAAAATAAAATGCAAGCCAGACCTTTTTTTAATTCTAAACTTTAATATTTAATTTCTTAAATATGGGCTTACCTTTCTTTAACTTTCCAAAAATGTAGCAATTTTATGTGCAACATATCAAGAAATTAAAAAAAAAAAAAATTGTTCCAATTTGGAATTCCCTAGGATCTTAAATATTACAATTATTAAATATAATCAATAACCCCCTATTCCCTAGAATCTTAAATATTACAATTATTAAATATAAACAATAACCCCCTTTTACATTTTACTCAATGCAAGCATATTATTTCTACAAATAATTTTATTTCTTAGAGTTTCGATTGCTTAGCAGTCTATATCAGAACTACAACATATTTAAACACATATGACTATATAGGAATGATTTAAACACAAGATTACATAAAAACAATCGTTTGTCTAATCATGTGTTTAAATATTTTGTGGATCTGATGAAGATTGTTGGACAGTTGAAACTGTAAGAAATAAAATTATTTGTAAAAACATTGAATTGAATAGAATGTAAAAGAAAGGAATTATTAATTTTGTCAATAATCAATGCATAGAACATAAAGGAGAGAAGAAAGAAGACTAATTATTAAATATACATGTTGCTTATAACAATTGCATATTTATTAATTTTGCAGAATTTTTATCTTCACATAATATTTTATTTATTTTGATATCATATTTCATTTGATATTAAATGATATAAGCGTGAGTAATCATCATCAGGAACATAACTTCTAGTCTGATTTTAAGTTCTCAAGTATTTACACGATTATTTTTTAGCTGTGTATTATGTAGTTTTTATCTACATTAAATTTTACTGAGATTTTTGTGATTTCGAGTGAATCATCATTAGACTAACCCATGTTACCATAATATATATAGCTGTTTATTTGAATTAAAACATTTCTGAAAATATTCAGCTTTTTTTAGTTTATAATGCATGCAATATTTAGTCATTATATATATATTAATAATTTATTTTTTAATAGAAAACTGGTCCAGTCAGATATATTTCATTTGATGATGTTTGTTTCGCATCTGGATTTATTCGAAACCCATTTTACTTTTTACATTATCTTCCACAATGGTAAGATATAGGATTTTATTTGTTATTGTTAACTGCTTTATTACTAAAAAAAGAGATGTGTTTTAATCATTTTCTATTGACACAATTTTGGAAAATAAATAATATAGTAAAATAAGCAATAGTTAAAAACAATAAAAGATTTAAATAATATTTTTTAGTAATAACTAAAATATGAAACGTAATTAATGTATTCATTTAGTGTACTGAATGTTTTCTATGTAAATAACTAGAGATTTGAACTTAGGATTTTTCAGTCTATATTCGTCCTCCACTCCATTTCAAATAACTGACACACACAATACATACATGAGAAAAAGATAGATGATCCCCAATATATGTATCTCATGCCAAACCAGCACTCATCAGCTGGATCAGATAATTGGAGGGGTAAAAAGATTGAAGCCTGTTCATTAAACTTTAAGAAATTGCTATATTAATATCAACCAAACACTGATTATATACATGTGTGGAAGATTATGATCTGGCCCAAATGATGAGTGCTGGTTCGGCATTAAATATGTGTATTGAAGGTCATCTATCTTTTTCGCATATATGTATTCATGTGTGTCAGTTGTTTGAGATGGAGTGGAGAATGAGTATAGATGAAAAATACTAAGTTCAAATTTCTCTAGTTATTTAAAGTATGAAATTGTTTCCAAAAAGAAACTATTACTTAATAATTTTTTGTCATAGTATGTCTTTGCATATCACTAATAAAGATCTCTAAAGTAATATCAAAATATTATTTATTTATTTTATTTTATAGGAATGTATTATTTTGTTTGTCAAGTAATGCATCGGAAACAGCTATATTACATGGGAATCCTTCAACAAGTGTAAGTCAAATTAGAATACATATACACCTTTGATATAAGTCATTATCTAATACAAATGTACCTGTATGAATGAATGCATGCATGTATGTAAACACATGAATTGTATATGTATATCAAATTATTGCATGATCACCATTCTTTACGCTTACACAAGCTGTTTTTCACAGAGGCAAAACTCTCCATACAGTAGAGCCACTCAGTGCAAGCCAGAATAATCATTGAATGCAGGAAGGTTTGTGCATAAAATCCCTATCTAGTGCCTACTCCTCCAATACTGATAAAAGCCATAAGCTAGAAACTAGTCTGGGGATATTGGATGACTAGGTCCTAGATAGGGATTTTATGCACAAATCTTTCTGCATCCATTGATTACTCTGGCTTGCACTGAGTTGTGCTACTGTATGGAGAGTTTTGCCTCTATATCAAATTATCATATGTTAGTAAACAGCTGATTTTTAGAAATCAGTCTAAATAAAGGCAATATTAACTATTTCTTGATTACCGTGTATATCTAATTTTTTATGCATAATACAGTATGTTTTATATACTATTGAAATTAAATTACATGAAATAGCAGTAAAAGCTGTACAATTAAGATGAGGAAGTTAAAGGGAAATGTAAAATTAAATTTGTATTTTAATCTCACATTTTGAAAATGGTTATGAATATATATTTGTAGGATATGAATTTGTGCAATTCAAAAAATAATTGTTTGATCTGCACTTAATGAAACTATATGGAGCTATTGCAGCAATAATAAATTTGTTGGGTAAATGATAAAAAACTTACCTTGGTAAATTTACTTGTAATTGATAACATTACTGATATTTTGATTAAAAAAAAAACTTAAGCTTTATGATTGACTGAGCATTGAAGGACCTCTTATGACAATGAACAGATTCTATCACTATAAAAAATAAAGTAATATGCATTTAGTTATTATTAAATTCTCCAACCAATATGTTCTTCAGCTGCTGGAAGTAATACTATAGAGTGTACCATCATTGATGCAAACATTTAAGTGAACTATACATCTTTCTAAAAAAAGTATTGTATGGTTAAGTTTAACATTCATGGGAGATGCAAAACAGTTTACATTATAAAGATTATCTCAAAGATACTAAAGAAAAAATATTGATTGTTTTCATTAGGAAGATGCTAAAGAAAAATCTTATTGAACATTTTCATTATTGCAGAGAGAGCATTAAAATTAGTCTACAAAGTGCTAAAAATACTATCATATCTTATTGCATTGACAAATCTATATAATATTAATATCATCTATGTTCTTTATTACTTTTTACAATGCTTTTTTACAACCCACTATTGACAGTTTCAAAGATTGCTGGGGCAATCGAAACTGTCAATAGTGGGTTGTAAAAAAGCATTGTAAAAAATAATAAGGAACATAGATGATATTAATATTATATATCATAATTCATAATCTCTTCACATCAGTGCCTTAAAATTATATTGCTAGATAATAAATGCTGATATAGAAATGTTGTTACAGGCAGCTAGGAGGGATAACCAGTCACCTTTTCACAGGAAAACGGCATATATCAAAATACCCTTGAAAAGATATCAGCCAACAAAAATGAGTACTAAAATGGGATGTTGTGGCAGATTTGCATTTAGTAACCAGTGATATTCCATATTATATTGTTTTGAGGATTACAATCAAATAAAGTTTTGAAGTCTTTTAGAAATAAAACTTTCTGCAGAGGAAGTTAAAGGACAGTATAGCATAATAATAAACAGAATAATGTACCAGCATGCTGTATATGTGTTTCACAGATTGTTAGTATAATCTTTGCAAAATTTATCTTTAATTTATTATTATTGTTGTTTTTCTCTTTTTCTTGGAATTGTAATGATCATATTAGTTTGTGAATGTTTGTTCTTGATCATAATTTTAATAAAGTAAAAGCTCACTAGATATCAGTTCCATGAAGATGTACAAAAGTGCACTTCCTGCTATTGTATTCATCTACAGGTATTCAATGCTAAGAAAGTCAACACCATTATTAACTGTTGAATTATAACGTCAACTGAATACTATAGTGAAGCCTTCCAATGCAGAATTGAACAAATCTTAAATATTTTTTCCGTTTACAATTAATTTACATTTTATCTATTAAAAAGAGTTTGCTTTATTTTGGATTTCATGAAAGTCTTATAAATTCCTAGTGAATCAGTAATTGCAAATATGATTATTTGTGTAGCAATAAAGTCCAATACGTTTGCAACCCCTAATTAAAGCCATATTTGTTAATTATGTAGTACTGTAAGATTTGAAGTTGTAGAATTTCATATCGATAGAGAGAGAGATAATGGAGCAGTTTGTAAAACTTGAAAAAGTATAGTATGTATACTATAAACAGTGAATGGAAAATTTTGGGTTTTTTTAATTCTAGTCAGTAATATTCAATAGTAATTGTTTGGGATGTTATGTGATATTCAAGTACCCAGCAGTTTGAACAAGATAGTTTTATTTAATTGATGAACCAGAATATTTATTTTTTAAATTTAATTCAGCTGAGAGTTGATATAGGAACAACCTCCCTCTCTTACCACTGAGCTAAATTGCACAGTGCTTTTTTTATTCTAGTCTTTATTGAAGATCATTGTTCTATAATGGAGAGTCTTATTGAGATAGCAAATCAAGGGTGATGGGTTAGAAGTGTTTATTTCAGTTCAGCACGAGGCAAAGTTGATTTAGTAAAAGCCATAGTTGTTTTAGTTCAAAGCTTGCATTAGTATAGATAAATGCCATTGTAAATAATATTGACCTGAATAGAAGTTGAGATTTTTTCGATGCTTAAATTTTTTATCTTAATGTCTATTAGATTAGATTCGTGGAAGGTATATGGCATGCTTCAATGAAAAATGACTAGTTTTCTTTCCAAGCTGCTTGGAGCACTATTTCTTAATCAGTGTATGCGTTATGTTGCATCATAGTTTAACTATTCATCACCAAAATTTTAAGTTGCTAGCATATCTATATCATGAATTGTGGTATGAAATGTGAGTGTGTTTAATAACCTTAATCCATGATAGAGCAAGGTGCTAACATTAAATTTTGTTTTAATTTGTATATAATTGCTAGTGAAACACTTGGAAATGATTCAATCTGTGTATAGTAAGACTACGAGTTGTAATAACATTGTCAAGAGGTTTACAAGATTTCATGATGGCAGGGAGAGCATTGAAGTTAATCTATAAAGTGCGAAACATACTGTCATTTTTTATATCATAGCTTATAATCTATACACATTATGCATTAAAAATTTTGTGAATAACTAAAAAATATTGCCACATGCTAAATGTTGAAATAAAGGTGATGTTGCAAGTAGCTTGGAGAGATAACCAGTTACCTTTTCAGTAGCGCATTATATATATCAAATTATCCATTAAAAGATGTCAATGAATAAAGATGAGCACTAAAATATGTTATGGTAGTATTGCATTTATTAACCAGTGATATTAGAGCTTAATATGATATTGTGCTGTTTTGAACCATAATATCAGCGACTGAGAGTGGAATGTTAAGTGTTTGATTGTAATGTCTATCAAAATGTTATTGCTATTTTGTATCACTACACTTTTGCTCACAAGTAGCAATGCAAAACTATTTGGTCGTCATTCTTTTATTCGACAAAATAGATGACATTTTTACTATAATAGTCAAACATTTATAATTTTGCTAACAGAACTGAAAGACCAAGCAGGCACTCTCAATCAGCATACATAGGGGTATCGCTACCTCCATGATGCTAATTTAACCCCCAGCCTAACTTTCTAGTCTCTATTACATAATTAACACTCTTGACGTCACACAGTTTTCCCTTTTTATATAGCTCTGCTCAACTCAGGGATATACAGATTCTTAACTATTATTTAACTTTAATTATATGATTCTAATCAGCAATGAGATGGACAATGAATAAATTTTATAAATTAATGTTTACTAATAATTAATAAATTAACAAAATTGGCTTGCTTATGTACATGCTAAGGTTAAAGGCTATTTATTAGACTTTACAGATATATAAAATTATGGATGACAGTGATATGCATAACTATGAAATAAGGGGGTTATATTATTTATCCACATGGTAATAACAAGAATATTTATCACATCATTATGGGTCAACATTAATTATATTTCTTTTTTCTAGGGACCCCTTTGGTATCTGAGCTTGATATAATGTAACATAGGGTTATGGCTAGATGCATAGGTGAATACATAATGGGGAGGAATAAAAAGGAAATCGCGGACTGCATTGATTATGTGCGGATCAATGGCTTCTGATCAGTGGGATTGGCTTTGCAATCTGATAGATGTCCTATGCCGCAGAGGTATTTCTGCTTCTAACCATAGGCTCAACATATGAAGAAAGTATATGTATGGAATGCACTAGGATTTAGGGGCTGGGATCTGTGTCCTACAGCTCTACTTAGTCCAATGATAATATTTATATTTTTTAATTATTACGAAGATTCACTGGACACACACATATATATAGCAAGTACTGAATGCTCTGCACAAACTAGCAAGAATGACTCATATTATAATTTAACTTGAGATAGCCCCTGACAATGCATACCTCCAATGCAATATCTAATAATGGATATAATAAAATATAATATTAAGTTAAGTTATGCTAGCTATGCTAAATTTACATAATGAAATTTATAATTCTAACACACATTTCCCTGTTTAATGACATATAAATTTATAAGGACTTTAGCTCATCTACCCATACTTATAGCTTATTAATCCAGCTAAATCTATTTTAATAAGGTAGGGATTACCAACCCATAATCAGTGATCTTCGATCCAGTCTCTATCATATTAAATTCATAAAATTATAGAAATTGCAATTTGCTCTTTGCTTTACATATATAGAGTGATCTCCATATATACTTGAGAACAAGGTTTGTTATAAGCAAATAATTTGTTATAAATATATTTTACCCGTGGAAAACTATATAAAAAATAATCAATTTTTACTTTATCATAATTTCCATGCGCGATACACCTAAGTAAATATATTTGTAAAAAAAAAACTAAAAATAATATCACTCTTCATCCTTCACTAGTTTTTCTTGCAGCAATAAAGAAAAACAACATTAAATTATAGCTTCACTATTTAATGCGGAAAAAAAAAGTCGCATACTTATAATTACAATGATAGAGTAAAATTAATGTTATAAAACTTCAACTTTTATAAATTTTCACTCTTAGCTTTTATTCCCTCCGTGGATCCCTTGAGATATCATGAAGAGAAATGCAATATGGAGTTTGTATTTTGTGAAATTCATCCCGCAATCGCTTAAGTCTTACAAATCAAGTTAAAGTAATTAAACATTTTCTTTAGCCCAGCAAATTTACATTATAAAAAAAAATGAAAACTTGAAAGAAACTAGTGCGTATTTTAAATTATAGTTACAGTTAATAAAGTTGGTTAAATATACTTTCATATTTAAAATAAAAGAACTTTGTAAATGTTTACCAGTATCTTTGTGTAGTGGATAAGTGCTTGATAGGAGAAGGTTTATAATGATGGATAACGTCTCTGTATGATTTTGTGGAGCATTTTCCTCCGTCAATTGCAATGAGTAATATGGAAGGCAGGCAGCTTGATCTCTCTATTGGCATTGGGATGACTGGAGCATGGCATACTTTTTCTCTTGCTCGATCTCGTCTTCGGGGACCCCGCTCTCTGACAATAGTGGGAAAGCCAACGTCAAACTACTCGATCCTTTTTGGTATGTAGCTTCTTAAAATTATGGTCTGGCTGATTGATTGATGATCAAGACAAGAAGACCCATAACAGTGCATTTTCCGAGTTTTTATACTCTTTATTTTGTCTTGGGAAGCTTTTTCAATTTATAAGATGCATTTTTTGAGTTAATAGCTTTACCATTAGTTTTTCTCTTTCTTATTTTTATTTCTTACTTTATCTTATCTTTATTTCCTGCCTCCTTTGTCTTTATTTTGACTTTAGTACCTTTTTGATGCATGCTCACTACAAAGGTATTGAACTATAATTATATTGCTGATTTTTGTAATTGATTTTAAAACAAGGCACCAATTTTACTTAGTTAATGGATTAATGCCATTAGCAAACTCTTTTCTATTTTTCTCCTAACTTACTTTACATAATTATTTCTTTTAACTTGGAATTTTTACTTTTAAGTTTGCCTTTGGTCTATTTTCTATATTTAATTTGAATGCACAATTGCACACACACGCGCACGCCAATTATATATGTGTGTGAGAATTTTAAAGGAAAATGGCAGGTTTAAAAAAAATGAAGCAAACATATATGCACCACTTCATTACTCACAATAGAAATATTGATATTTCAAATTCACAACTTCTGGCAAGAGGAAAATCTAAAGTATTGATATTATATAGAAGATACTGATCTAATTAAAATTTTTTAGCATTCGGCTATTGTTCAGAATTAGAACTTTTGACTCTTTATAGAAGCACAGCTCAATTTTAAGAACAAAATTAATATTATGGATACATTTTCCATATGATGCAGACCTTCCAATTTTTTTTTCATGGATATCTGGATCTTGAGACCATTGTAGTACATTGTTAAATCTGTTTAACCACAATCTTGTGCCAATAATCATCATTAACATTTGGGTAACATAAGAGCAATTGTTCCCAGAAGAAAACCAAAAAGGACACTTAAGTTAATGCTCCAGTACAAAAAAAAATTGTGACTCAACTGATGCAGAGATCCTTAATAATCTTCTTAATATAGAGAAATTGACCTGATGTTATATCTATATAACTGAGTTGGAAATTCGAGGATATATACACCCAAACTCAAATCATCCTATATTCACAAATTAGCCGGATTTACATCCTTCCTGCACAGAAATAATAGGCTATGCAAATTTGAATCAGACCGCAAAAAGAACCTCATGAACTATACAAAAGAACTGAAAAGCATTGGATTTTCACAGAATGTTATCAACAAAAGGATTAGACAATTTCATAACAACTAAGAACTGACATTGTTAGAAACAACAAACCAAGAGTGCTGCTACTTTACATACCGTCAATTTCCAGAAAATATTATAAGGATTCTATACACTTCCTTCAACGAACAGACTAATAAATAATACCAAAGATCAAATACCCTCCAATAAAATAGCACAAGCTGTGTACAAAATTGCATGCCAAGCAATGGATGTAAAGCAGCATATTATGGAGAGACCTGTGCCAACATCACAACCAGAACTTCTCAGCATAACTACTTATATAGGAGAGCACTAAACAACACTGAAAATAAATTATATGTCTCTCACACCAAACATTCATGGACCATAGATTCGAACCCACAGCAGCAAATGCACTGTGCATATATGCAATGATAATAAATGCAAAATCTTTTTTTTGTGTGCTTCATTGCAAATGACGACAATGCAATAAACCGGAAAGAATCATGCTTTCCCATCTCTAGAAAGTGGACTATATGAAGATATTGAATAAGTTTGCATAAATTACTACCCAGTTATTTAAAATTACAACTCAAGCCGACATTCCCAAGATAGGCTATGAATATGGGAACTAAAGGTTTCCGAAAGTGCTCAGCCTGATAATTCTTTTGATATTGAGCTTCACTTGTTGCATAACATGCAAGTTGTAACTTACTGCTCAAAAATGAAGTAGAAACAAGGATTTTATTTCAATATTATAACTGAGTTATTTTCTTTTATAATTACAGGTTGTTAGCTTCAATATTAAAAAAGGAGTCAAAGATGGATATTAAATACATTAGTTCCAGTTTGAATCCTATTCTTCATGAAGGAAAAAACCAGAAATGATCTGGAGAATAGCACAGTACCATCTGAAGTTTATTGATAATCAAACTTTTACAGTAAATGGTTCTATAGTAGGATGAAAATAATTGCTCTTAAAAATAGATAAGAAAGTCATTTGATATTGTGTCAAAACTATTCAATCATTGATCTTAAGAAAACTATTGGGAAAAGTAATGGATGCCAATAATATAAATAATTATTATTAGTTGCTCTGGAAATTATATGACCTTTATACATTAGATTCAACTTTGAATTCTGAATCCTCACTGACAAAGGCAAAAATTCTAAACTAACCTGGGAATGTGGATGTAAATGTATTACCGTCTATTATCTATTGATTACTCATTTACATAGATGGCTGTATTTTAGAGCAGACTGTGAAAGTCATGTGACACATTGCTGGCATGACCATACAATTGGCTTAAAATTAAGGTCTCTAGTTGCTGGCTAAGATAGTTTGTGTTCAAAAACATTAGGATTTTTTTAAAATTTTAGGCTATTACCTTTATGTGTGAAAGATGGTGGCTAGATGCATAAGTACAGTAGTTCCAGTTTTGAAACATGTCTTCATTGACAAAAGCAAAAACTAGAAACTTAATTGGATATGTAAATGTATTGCTATTTAGTGTTTGTAGTTTACTTAAACTTATAATAGATGGCTCTAAAATTATATGAAGAGGATTGCTCTTGGCAGCTACACTGGGAAAGTCATCTGATATTTTGTTAGTATTAGCCATTCTAGCAAAAGATAAAAGGAACCATGGCTGCCTATTGCATAAATGCATCTTGCAGTTTGGAATTTTGAGTCCTCATTGATGAAGGCAAAAGTCAGAAATTAGAATATAGATATGGATGTAACGTCACTACCATCTGGTGCCCATTAATTGCTCAGGTTTACAATAAATGGCTGAGAAGTTGGGGAAAGAGATATGTGTTTGAAAATATGATCATACATATTCAAAATGAAATTTAATTTTTTTCAGAAAATGAGATTTAGTGTTATAACATTAAAGAGCCTAAAGTGATTGAATCAAAAGTAATCTCAGCTCAACTATGTCATTTTTGGTTCTCACATATATTATGCCCCATAGTGACAAAGTTATCATATATCAGATCTTCACATTTATTACACTCAGTGTATCCTTCTTTATTATTTTTTACAATGCTTTTTTACAACTCACTATGACAATTTTGATTGCCCCAGCAATCTTTTTCAGAACACAGTTATCTTTTTTCTAAAGACGAAACTAGCAACAATGTCTTATGCAATAACAGTTTGTTATTTATACAAAGATTTTAAGCAGTTAATGTGTCTTGATTATGAGATACAACATAAAATATGGTTGTTTCATATCTTAATTCTCAATACAATTAATGCTAATGTTAATTTTTTTGTTTTAAATTGAGCAAAACTGCTACTGAAATGTCTGAAGTGATTCAAACTGCATGTAACAATGAAATGCCCTGAGTTGCAAAGATGTTTTCAAATGGTTTGCAAGATTTTTGAAAGAGAACTGAATATGGTTCATAAAGACTCCCAGTTCATATTGAATCTAAAGATCAGGACATATTAGCAACTTAAAATTTTTGTGGTTAATAGCTAAACTGTATCGCTACATGATATATGCATTGACTTAGAGATGGAACTACAAACAGCTTGGAGAGAGAGGCAGACATCTTTTCACTGAGACAAATTGTGTATTCCAGAGAATTCATAACGAGTTAGTTATTTTTAATAGTTAATCAAGCAATAAAAAATATATATGTGGAAAAAAATAAAGGTAGTAATTGAAATAGCAAAATACAAAAAAAAAAAAACCTTTCTCAGTCTATTTATTGATGCCATTTGTGCCTGGACTCTCATACTGTTACAATCGTATTTTTGAAATTAATGAATCTTAAATTAAGATAGTCTTTATTAAATGTTCCATATTTGTTGGTGATTATTTATCTCAATATTCTGTTAACAATTAGCTTCCAGTATAGCTTTGATATCAGACTTAATTGGCCCAGCTGATAATTAAATTTTTTTCTTTCCAGAAGAATTTGTTGTTGTTTTTTTAAAAAAAACTGTTGTATTTTAATTTTTTTTCAACTTTGATTTTTATTTTTATTTAATATCTTTTAAAAATGAAGATAATCTAATGTCACTTAGGAGGTATTGTGACATTTGAGCACCAGAAATGACCAAGTAAAAGTTTTGATCTTAAGCTCTTGAATTCATCACTAAACCATACAGAGGTAACATCTTTTGACTAAACATTCAAATCAGTAATTGAAAGTTAAGATATGACAAATAATTTTCCAACATTTTAAAAAGTATATGTGTGTGTTTTACTAATATAAAATGGTAGCTGCCCTTCATACTTTAGTGTAATTGTAGAGGGTAAACTTAGACTTAAGGTCCAAGGATCGCAGCACAGTTCTGTCACTTCTGGTGCTTGAATGTTTCGTGAATTGCCAAGCAATAAGTCATTCACTTTTATTTTAAATAAAGTGTTGTTAAATCTTTTAAGATATTACAAATCATTGTTTGGGAATTTTATTTAGTTTACTAGTTTCAAATAACATTATAAAATTGTTATAGAATGAATGGGAGCAGTGGTTTTTAGAGGGTACAGAAAGAGCTGAATTACCTCTTGTCAAAAATTCAGAAACTTACTCTTATGGAATGGCTTTGGATCTAACAGCACAGAAACAAATTCAAATGGGTAAGTACTTGGTATTTTTTATTTAGTAATTTAATTGGTCTTCTTGTTAAATAGAATAAGTATCTCTTGGATTTTTACACTTTATTTAATTTGTTTAGTGTATGGATTGTTTTTTTTTTTTTTTAAATAGTGTAACTAATTATCAAAACATCATAAAGGAAACAAAGATGTTTTCATTAGTGGCCCTATTAAATCCTTCAATTCGGCTGGCTACAGATGCAATGCATATGCATGTAAATATTTATTTAAAAATTTATTATATTAATACAGTCTTCTTATGATTTGTCATAATAAAAAAGCAAATAAAAGCGAGATGCCTGTTAGTCATTTATCATTATCATATAAATATTTGTGTGACAATTATATTTATTATTTAATAACCATGATAACATGATTTTAATAGTAAAGCAAGAGAGATAAAATTTCATTAAAATTTTTAATTGCATAGCAAATCTCTCTTGTGTTATCATAACAAAAGGGAATGTCACTTGGAAAATAATTTTATTCTTTAACAATTGTTTAATGTCAATAATATAATATGTTATTTGCAAATCAGAAACACATTCATATAAGCTACATTTGTGGTTTGCAGCACTTGAATAATCTATTATTATTTAAAATAAAAAACGGAATTCAGTTTAATCTCAGAAAAATACACAACCCTTGTTTCTCAACAATGGTTATAAAATATTCTAAAAAAGTACCACATCTACTCCAGTAAATGATTACCTATGTCGGCTGGGGGCTTGAAATTTTTCAGGTATCCTGTAACAAATACCACATCTATTCTAGACTGAAGATTTTTGAATCCAAGTCAACTAGTTTACATAATTACATAGATCTGACAATGATAAGTCTCTTCCACCTTTTGGAAAGTAAAGCCAGTACCACATGACTTTCTCAGCTTACTCATATGCTCTCAAGGATAGTTTTTTCTCCTACTTATTGACTATGTACTGAGTAATCAATAGACACAAGATATTATATTGTCATAAGATGTACATGTCCTAGATGAGTTTCAGAATTTTGATATGGCAGGTAAATGCATTAACCATTACACCACTAACTACCTTTTTATTATTATAAAGTGGCATCAAGCAAAATTAAATCTAAAACTTTTGTTAAGAAAATCAGAATTAAAATATATTTTCTAAAAATCATCATCTGCTTATGGAAAAATACTGCACCATGTGCAGTCTGTGCTTGTCTTGGAATGACCACTTTATGAATATATATTTTTATTCTCAATTTCTCTGTATATCAATTTATAAATATTCGAATACTTTAATAGGAGCCATCTTAGTTGAGGAATTGCATTTTTAAAGTGTTCTTCCATTTTCCAATGTTAGATATCCTACATAATATCATAAATAAACCAGCCAATCTTCTTGTAGAATTTGATAGTTTGTCCTGTATGATAATATATTTATGAAAAAGTCCTGGTTTTATGACATTTGTTTGACTTGCTTCATACCTTTTGTACTTGCATTAACCAAACTTTTAAAAGCAATTATTTTCACATTGTTTTAGAGCCATCTGCTGCAAACTAGAGTAAGCAAATGAACGCCACATTTACCATAGCTATCATATAATTCTTTACAGTACTGATGTAGTACATCGTTTTTTTCAAATTATAGTATGATTACTGATACTATCAATAGAATCGAACACTTGTAGTAGCAGTATCAGAAATTTTGTCACATATTTGCTGGTAATCTTATTGATAATAAATATAATGCTAAAACTTGGTTACAGGAATACTTTTCTTTTGATAGTTCACATACATAGTTTTATATTTTTACTACAATTTATTACATTACCAATATAATTTTTTGCTGATATTACTATAGAGTGTCTGTGTTCACAAAATTAAGATGTTGATTTTGTTACAATTACCTTTTACCACAATAATGCCAACCATCCAAATACTGATCATAAGAGTGCTTGATCTAGTGTTCATTGGTTATTCATTATTAAAGATATGATTGTTTCTAGAATACACATATAGAATTCACAACTGTGTAAATTTTACTACACTGTCTGTTTCTAAGAAAACTTGTTTCTTATTGAATTAAATTTTGTATACATAAAAAGTATCCATAGACATTTAAATTATTTTTTATAATCTTTGTCAAGGCATAATTCATGAAACAAAATAAAAGCAAGAATACTCAAACAAATATATAAACTTTAAATATTTTTCAAAAAGGTATGTTTTTAAGATAGAAATTCATAAAAATTTACTAAAAAATTAAAAACACGTACGATTTTCCATATCAGTGCCTATTAATTATAAAAAATTTAATGTAATTATTTCCTAATTTCTTTCATATATATATGTTCATAGGAATTACTTGTAAACTAATATGACGATTCCAACTCTAAGAGAAAAAAAAGAAAAAAAATTACTCTAGAAATGACTTTCGCAATGACTAATCCATGAATTACCAATACATCCACATACAGAACATGCTGATCCATTTTCTGTTTATTTCATTTGTGATGCTCTTTTTTCATTTTTTCAACAGAGAGAACTTTTCTCTCTGTAAGACTTCAACACCATATTTAATTATAACTCTCCATTGTATTCTATTCTTTGCCATATTTTCCCTATGAAAGCAATCAATATTGCATTTCTTTAGAATGTCCTTAGGATAATCCTTATAATGTATAAGGTGTCTACCTCTCCCATGAAAACTGTCTCAAGTTGGTCGCAAAATATTCTTTTAAGATATCATGTATTGTTCATTCATTCTACGTATCCAAGTTAATGAGTGTGATTTTTTAATAGTAGAATCTATAGTAATTCATTCAACATATTGATTAGTTTTATGATTTTGTTATTGTGTTGGTATACTTTTACAGAGCATCCTTAAATGAAACTTCTCCAATGCCTTTATATTGTGATAATAGGTGTCCAAGTGTTACTCCCATACCATAAATTAGGTAAATAATAGTTCTATATACAGCTTAGTTGCAGTAGTTTTTTTTTTATGGTGAAATATCTTTTAATTTGTAAAAAGCAGCTCTGCACATTGGAGTCTTTATTGTAATAGAAATTTAAATCCATCTTATTACTTATAAAACTAATCAAGATATTTAAATTAATTTATATTCAAAAGTTGTCAAGTATTTTTTTTTCATCATTAATCTCTTAAAAATTTGAATTTTTTTGAATATGAATTATTAAACTAAATTGTTTAAATGTTGCATTCAAAACATTTAGTACATTATGTAAATCATCTTTTGATCTGATTAAAATAGCACTGCTATCAGCATACTGTAAATCCAGAATCCAAGAAGATGAAATTCTTATTTTTGCTTTTAATTGATTCCACGATCAAAACTTTTACCACATTTTATATCTTATCACATAAGCATTTAAATTTTAATAAAACAGTTCTATAGATTTTTTATTAAAAAAATGTTAATTAAAAACTATTACCACTTTTATAATGTAAATTACCATACGTTTTGATAATTCATTTATTTAAAGAGTTACCATCTAAGAAGTTTTTAAAAAGATTATATTTTTAATTTTTATAAAAATATTATCATTAATGGAAGCATAGAGAATTCATTACTGTATGAATTTTATATGTAAGAATAAATAGATATAGTTAAAATATTTATAGAGTATTAATTATATTTAGTAAATATTTGATAAGTCAAATGTACAGATATATATATTTTTTTTTTTCTTTTCAAGGTGACACACTTTTCTTACCCCCTCAGCCTCTTTTTTTAATTTTGTCCTCTGCAGGCTTACTCTGCCCATTTCATGTTATTTATGATCCAGTTGTTAATACCCCTATTGTAAGACCACCAGAAAAACTCATCAGTGTTACACCACTACCAGGTACATTAATGATTTTCAGATTATAATATTTGTAATGTCCTATATATGTATAGGAAAAAGTATAAATTCAGTTGTTGTTTTTTTAGAAAAAAGTGTATTTATTTTGAAAAATCTCATTCAGAGAACATTTATTGGTTTCAATTCTAGTATTATGCAATTTTTGTTATTCAATATAAATCAAAATATCTGCTTTTCCCTCTTGCTTTTTGAAAAGTATAAAATGTTCACTAACAAAGATTTAACAATTTATACATTGTAAAAATCAAAGTTTTCTGAAGAAGATTAGTACGCAGTTAAAACATCAGTCCTAAAATCAATATGAACAACAAATATTTTATATTAAACAATGAAATGCAATATTCAAACTACTTCCCGTAAAGAAATCGTGAAAGAATATTCCGTCCAACAGATTAATTACTGATAAAGAAATTATTTAAGAATCTTCTAGCAACATGCTAAAGGTGGCTCTTGATGAAGATAATTAGCACTTGGATTGCCTAACTTTTCAGGGAACACTGTAAGGATTTTCTAGATTAAAAAATGTAGATAAACCTGTAAGACATAGACCTGTTCAACAGTCCTTCATATTAAATATAAAGATGGCAGTACTCATTAGGCTTATTAATTACCAAGGGATGAAGGTTTGAGCAGTTTTTTATTTTGATCTATTTTTAAGCTATAAATATAGTTGGCCCAGGTCACAATTTATCATACATATCTTTATCATATGTTCAGTAGTTCTCAATAATAAATTATTAAATTTTGATTTATAAGTGTCTTACTTACCCCACTCACTACTTTGACACAATCCACTTTAGATAAAAACATTAATGATTATCATTAATAATTTATTAAAGTAAAAATTTTCCCTAGTCCAGATATAAACTTTAAACGCCATTTAAAGATTAATATATCTGTTTTTTAATTAAACACACACACATGGAGTAATTCAATTTCATTTATCTTTTTCGATGTGTAATATCTTTTATAAATGTACTTACTAACTTCCTCTCCACTATACATTCTGGAAACATATGAATAAAGATACCTTAAAAGACAAATGACCCCCTGCTGCAATTTGTGCTGAACCCATATGCCAAAATTTTGGAGTAAGTTTGATATTTGTAAATCAAAATTTAAAACTTTATTATTGATAAATACCGAACATGATAAAGGTGTTTGAGATTGTGACCTAGGCCAACTGATAAGTGTTAGTTCAGCACAAAATGCATTTTTGGAGGGTCTTTTAAGGTGGGTTTTATTCCTATATTTTAAGAATGTTTGGTGGAGTGGAGATTATTAAGTTTATCTATAAAATAGATACTTACTTTAATATTGGAAAATTGGCTTTGGAACAGTTACGTGAAAGAAAATCCCAGATCATAGGCATGTTAGACAGTTATAATATTGTTGCATTATGAAGTTTTTACAGCCAAAAATATGCAATAAAAGAAATCGAAGTTATAATCCTGTATGTTTGGATTTCCAGCTGATTGTTAAAAAGAAAATAATTGTTACGTAAATGTCACTTCCCTATCTTCATTTCTCTGTTAATCATCCTTTATAACATCCTGCAAGAATATATAGAAGTACCATGATTTTGTAAGACTTTTGCTTTTATAATCTTTATCTTTTCTGTAAAATCAGTTAAAATAATAAAATTTTTTTTTTTTTTTTGATAACAAACTAGCATCCATATGCCAAAAGAATGTTATTTTCTGATGTAAATATTTGTGGATTTAACTTCTGTAAGCTCTGTATCTCCAAAAATATTCAAATGGTATTATTGCTCGAAAATTCAATGCCAAGAAGTGCTAGAATGGATATCATTTCTAGGATCTTGTGGCCCAGAGTTTAATATTATTTCAACCAAGCAAGGCAAGCATTGTTTACTGCAATGTAGTGTGTTGGTCTCCTAGTGTAAACTCCTCAGACCAATTCCCTTTCTGGTACTTCCAATACTTAAGCTTCTTGTGAACCCTAAACAATAAAAAACATTGAAATATTTATTTATTTTACATATTTTTTTATTTTGTATATAATGTTAAGAATTTGTTAAATTATTCATTGAAGTTATTTTGTTAAATAAATTGTTGCTGTTTTAAATTTTTTTTTATGGTAGTTTGAATTAAGTTAAAATGAAATTATTTTTGGTGGCCTTAAGTTCTGAATCCAATACTTATAATGGATAAATAGCTGTTAAAATTGCAACAAATGTCTGTTTATTTTAAAATATCAAATTGTAGACTGATTCAAACGAATTATGCCATATAAATTCCTTCTAGAAATTAAAATTATACTTTTAATGTCACTATGGCACATGTTTTTTTTAAAAAAGGTAAACCATAACCTTATATTGTTCAAACTCTTTGATGCTCAATATTAGGGAACTTTTCACTTATTTACTTTTAACTTCTGTTTTATAATTATTATATTGCTTAAAATTGAAATAGATATTTTGATTAATTTTTTTTATTTCAGCGTCAATATTTTCTAAATCCGTCAAACAAATAATTCCTGAAACTGCAGAGACGCAACACTCACTTTTTACATTTACAAATCAAGATAAGCCTCAAGTTGACAATTCGTAAGTATATGATGTCTTTGTGGGGTTTTCTTATATTATAAATTAAAGGTACTCTTAAGTTACCCAAACAAATAAAAAATTAATGTTTTGCAAGGAAAATATTAAAAATATTAACTATAATTTTTTTAATGCTTATTCAAAACAAATTTTCTTTTTTTTTCTTAATGTATCAGTTGCCTTTGTCAAGAGTACTTAGCATCAAAAATGCTTTAAAGTTACATTTAATGTTTCAATATTTTCTTCATATATAAAATAGTATTAGCATTACCATTAATTTATTAAATTTCAATAATAGAGTTATTACATTACAGTAATTACAATTAAAATATCTATTTTTATTTTGTGTAGGATTGAAGTACCATCCTGTAACATATCTTCAGGTAAATTTAGAATCCTTTTTTTTTTTTTTTAATAAATGAAAACAAAATAATTGTATTTAAAAAAAAACTATTAAAAACTTAAAAATCATTTTATCTACAGTAATAATAGAAATTACCCAAACAAATAAAAAATTATTGTTATACTTAAAATGAAACTTTTTTTTTTTTAAGGATTTGGAGCAATAACTTTTAAACGTTCACTTTCACAACCCACGTCACATTTGGTCCCTAATACATCTTCCAGTGAAAGTAGTGATGCTGGGCAACAGGTGAAATTATTAGATAATCAAGTTAAAGTCAGTAATAAGCGTTTGCATCAAACAAACATTTCACGTTCATCCAATCAGCCAATTCAGTCTAATAGTAGAATAACAACCGCTGCAAACAGCCGTTTAACTTCTAGTTCTAGAATGGTGAATAAACCTGAAATAGCAAATGCAAATTTGTTCAAAACAGATAGAATAGTCACTCGCAAAACTGCAGCTCCTGCTTCCCTTCTTCAGGTGAGGTTGCATGTATACTAACGGACTAGTATTAACATCTAGCTTACAGCTTTAAAAAAAATGTAATGCTTATTTGTGTTTTATATCCCTTATTTGATTTCTTTATATTTTGACTTTTCTACTGTTGTCATGGCAACATGAGGTTAACTATTTGAAAACATTTCACTTTGCTGTTCATTTTACTATATAAAAAAAATATATATTTTTTAAAGTAATTGGTTATGTAATTATTAAGTTGTAGAGCTATCATAATTAACACAAAGAATAGTTTTAGGCGCCCTCTATTAGTTCATGCTGAAAATAAATCACAGCATGATACATATAATAGCTAAGTTATGAATTGTAAACTACGACAATACACACCTCACAATGCCATTTTCAGAAAATCCTTCTTCATTAGCTATGCCATCCCCTAAACATTACTAATCCAAAATAATTAGTAAATATAATAACTTTTATAGTCAATAAGAACAAATATATTTATATTCTGGATAGAAAGAAATTATAATTGATTTCATAATATATTTGCAGATACATATATATATAATTCTTGCAATCTTCCTTCACTTGAAAGTGATCTGAGTTGTAAGTACCTAAATAAAAAGTCATCATCAAATGGCAGCCTGGGTCCACAATCAGGAGATTCTTATCAACTTCCTCCTTCGGCCACCAACTGCTGCCTTGGTTGGTGACTTTACAGACTTCTGGGAATAAGGGACATGATTTATTCTTGTCTATCATGATTGTATATATCTATTGGAAAAATATTTATCATTTACACATACATTCATTCTGCCTTATTAGGCAACTGAGAAAAAAGACCATGGTGTTTCTTGATTTTAAACTCAGAGATAAAAGGCCAATAAACTTACCACGCTGGCTAATGCGTGTTGGTGAGTAGCCCATCCATGTTTGTATACTATAGGAATAATCACATAATAATAACAGCTGCAACGACAAGAATTTATGAAGTGGACATTAAGAATTTGCGCTGCTCGGTTCCTCTAAGGCCTCCAAGAGGAGTCAAAGGGTCTCCTTTCAGTTAATAGCAAACTCCTTTCTGTCTTATATCAAATGGGACATTATTGGACTTTGTGAAGTTAGAAGAAAAGATGAAGAGACAATTGATTTAAAAAGTGGACATGTACTCTACTAAAAAGGCACAAATATTGGAAATATAAGTGGAGTAGGATTCATTACAAATAAAAAATGGAAGAATAACATTGTGGAGATTAATGGTGTATTGGACAGAGTGGCAAGGTTAGTTATACAACTTAATAGCACATACCAAATGCAGACAAATTTAAAGGTTTATGCCCCAACAAGTTCTCATAGTAATGAAGTAGTAGAAGATTTTCATAAGGATGTATAAAAGGCTTTTGATTACAGTAAACATTTTAAAATTGTTATGGAAGACTTTAATGCTAAAATTGGTAAACAAATGAAAGTGATGTAGGTAATTTTGGTTATGGTAATAGAAATGAGAGAGGACATAGACTTGTGGAGTAAAAGAAAAACTTTATATTAAGAATTCTTTTTTTGAGAAAAATGTTAAAAGGAAATGGACATGGAAGCATCCAAATGAAGGTACAGCAGAATTGGATTATATTTTGACTAACAGGAAATACATATTTCAAGATTGTAATGTTCTTAATAAATTTAACACAGGAAGTGATCATCGATTAGTAAGATGTAAAATGCGTGTTAATGCAAAACTAGAGAAATAAAAATTATTAAGAAAAACAATATTTACACTTGATATTCCTAATCTTCAGAAACATTCTGTTGAATTTAAATTAGAACTTACAAATCGGTTTCAAGTATTAGTAGATTTTGAACCTAATTCAAATTTGAATGAAATTAATATGAAAATAACTGATACACTTTTAAAAACTGCAACAAAGATAGCTGGTAGAAAAAAGCAGCAATTGACCAATAAAATTTCTACTGAGACTAGAGAATTTATGAAGAAAAGAAGGATTATGAAGATATATAAAAATGATGCATTAAAAAGACTTGAATATCTCAAATTTTGTAAAATTGTGTGGAAAAGAGTTGAAAATGATATAAAAAAGTATAACTGTGAACTAGCAAGGAAAGCTGTAGAAGAAAATAAAAGTCTCGAGTGTAAAACAACATTTTGGTATTGGTAGCAAATTTATATCTGCACTAAAGAAAAAAGATGGAATTATTACTAAAAAAAAAGATGATATCATGAAATGGATAGAAAACTTCTATCTAGAATTATATAGTAATAAAGAACAAGTATCTACTATATCTATTATATCTTCCGAATTGCCAGAATTTTAAATGAAGAAGTGAGACATGCAATTAAATGTATGAAGAAAGAAAACACTAGATAATGATAGAATTATAATTGATATATTAAAAGAAACAGGTGAAGAAATAGAAATTTTTTTTAACAAAGTTATATACCGAATATCTAAATGATAAAGATATACCAGTTGATTGAGAGAATGCAGTATTAATATTTAAAAAAGGTGATAAAGAAGATATTAGAAATTACTGATCTATCAGCCTTTTATCAGTTTTATACAAAAATTTTACCAAGATAATTACAACTCATCTACAGAGAACATTGGATTTCCACCAACCAAGAGAACAAGCTGAATTTAAAAGTGGTTTTAATACAGTAGATCATATCCAGGTATTGAGAGAAGTTATAGAAAGGACAAATGAATATGAGTTGCCATTATGCTTTGGATTTGTAGATTATGAAAAGGCATTTGATTCTATAAACATTTCTTCAGTGATTAAAGCATTGGATCATCAAGGTATAGATCCAGGATATTGTCATATTTTAAAGAATATTTATTATAATGTAACAGCAACAATTAGATTACATAATTATACTAGGAAAGTCAACATTGAGATGGGTGTAAGACAGAGTGACTCCATATCTCCAAAACTTTGTACAGCAGTGCTGCAAGAAGTATTTTATGGATTTTATAAAATGGAAGCTAAGGGAGTGAAAATAAATGGTGATTATTTAAGTCATTTAAATTTTGCAGATGAATTAGTTGTTTTTGCATATAATACTTTGAAGCTGCAGGAAATGTTGCAGGAGTTATCAGATGAAAGTAGGATTAAAGTTAAATGTTAAAACGATTAAAGTAATGTTTAATGGATTTTTTCAAAATAAGAAAATAAAGATTGATTATGATGAGTTAGAAGAAGTTAACAGTTACAAATACCTTGGTCAGATTATTAATACAGATGGAAACATAATGGATGAAATTAATCATAGAATTAAACTTGGTTGGAGTGCTTTTGGTAGAAATGAATTGATACTAAAAGAAAATATTGCCTATGTGTTTGAAAAGGAAGGTTTTTAATAAATGTCCTTTACCAGTTTTTACTTATGAATCTGAGACTTGGACACTTAATAGAAGAGCAATACAGACTTCCGACCACTCAGAGAAGTATGGAGAGATGCATGTTGGGAGTAACAAGAAGAGAGTGAAAACACAATATATGGATAAAAGAACAAACAGGTGTTACTGACCTCATTGAAAAAATTAAAAGGCTGAAGTGGAGTTGGGCTGGACATATTGCTAGAAAAGATGATAATAGATGGACAATTGAAATCTTAAACTGGATTCCAAGAGATTGTAAAAGACCCAGAAAGAGACTACATGTGACATGGATGGATGAAATAAGAAAGTGTGCAGGGGTGATGTGGAGAAGAGAAGCTAAAGATTGGAGAAAATGGATTGAACTTGGAGAGACCTTCATCCTGCAGTGGATTGATAATGGTTGATGATGATGATATATGCAATTGGATTGCAAAACATTTTTTATGTCTGTAAGCAAAATGATTTATTCCTTTTTACAACTTAGACACAGCTGAGTGCACTTTCAGTGTGGTCTGTCAGAATCATAGCTCACTGAAGTGCACTCAGCCATGTTTAAGTTGCAAAAAGAAAAAAAAACATTGCGTATCACAGACATAAAAAACGTTTCGCAATGTAATTACAAATACAAACAAAATGAAAACAATATTAGTTGTGTGTGTGTGTTTATGGGCTATAAGCTATAAAACGCATTGCATTCTGTAATTACAATTGTATATTTCATTTTTTTGCACTTTAATTACAACAAAGCAATTTTTTTTAATATAAGTAAGATTCAAGCGCATTTTGAGCTGTTAATGATGATTAGAGCATCATAAAGCTCATGAAATGAATTTTCTTGAAATAGTGTGGCAAAGTTTGCAATGTCATGCTTTACAATTCAGAATTTGATTATTATATCTAACATTTTTTATCTTACTTTTTGCTAATACAATGTTACTTATATATTCTTATAATTTAAAATATGCTTTTTCTGTAATAAATAGTCTTATTTATATAGCACTTGATCTTGAATATCTAACAAATCTTTTACCTAATTTTTATATTATAATTATTTATAAATAATTTTTTTCTTCATTTTTTCCTTATAAATTGATTTCTATATTTACATATACCATTTTCAACCTTCTTAAACATTTCAACAATACTATTTTTTATATCAAAACTTAGAAAATTTTGTCAGTTCGATTTTTAGAAATAGGATTGTAAAGAGATGAGCAATTTGTAATGTAAAAAAAAGTTAATAGTTGATTATAAAATATATAATAAAAATAAGAAAGGTTTAAAAGTTGATTAAAAATATAAGTAAAAAGATAATAGTAAAATAATATATATTAAATAGTAGAATAAGTTTTTTAAAATTAAAATTATAAATATTTTTTGAAATAATTTAAAAGTAAAATAATATAAAATAAATATGGATAAAATTAATTAAGAGTAGAGTATTAAAATGGAAAATGATTATTTATAATGGTCAGGTTAAGATTATGACAGTCGAAACTGTAAGAATAAAGTTTTGATATAAAAAATAGTATTGTTAAAGTGTTTAAGATGGTTGGAAATAGTATGATATGTATTTATAAATAAAATATAATTAACTTGTTATTTAGTAGTTAAAAAAAAAATTATATAAAATATTTTCTGACTGATATAGAAAAGACGGAATAAAAAAAGTAGAGAAAATCTGTTTATTTTTTATTATGTAGAACTTTAACACATGAAAAATAATTAAGTTGTTACAGAAAAAAGAAACCCTTGTGCACTTTTTAATAAGCCAGTCTTATTAGGAAAAACATTCTTAAGGGTGGTTCCAGAAATAATATTAAACTTTCCATAGAGTAAGAGATTCCTGCACATCTCTGAATGTTAACTTTATTACATGTTTGTGGAGAAAGTAATTATTTAATGGTTTTGAATGCAACAAGTAGAATGAATTTCTAATCTCAATTAGAAAATAACTTTAGTATTGTTATAAATATATCCAGATTGATTAAGTAAAGAAATAATCAAATGCTTATTGGTCTGAAGTTTGGGAAATTGTTCAAGGACTCCAAAATGATAGAACTGCATCACAATCCATTGATTATGACCTCCAAATGCTTCTTATGACTGAATCAAATCATGCAAAGCAAAATAATTAATACGTATTATATTTAATTGCGTGCAGTTGATGATTGGAAAATTTGGCTGAACAATATTTAGACCAGCATTCTGCTCTTATTCTTTTGAAAGAGATTTCAGTCAGTCAAACTTCCCTTTTGTTTATTTTAAAGTTGGTGTAATAGTAAAACTATTATATTATAGTCTTGTGGTATTGAATGTTCAAGTGTAAAATTAATACAACAGTTCCTTACAGTTGATTGAAGTCAAACTGCTTCATTTCATCCAGCTAGGAATTAATCTAGGAACTATTAATGCTGAAAGAACCATTAGCAAAGTACAAAGTTGCTGCTTTCATATGCTCATAACACATCAGAATTTAGCATTTCTTAAGTTGTATGAATGTATGTCATCTTTCACATCTTTTTTTTTAATTCTCAAAGTTCATGGGTTGAAAAACATACTTCATTTAAAAAAATTTCCCAGAAGCATTTAATTTATTTGCTTCATATCTTTCAGTAACATATTTTTTTTTTTTATTTCAAATTTGTAGACTTTAATAACTAATAGGTGCCGGATGACTATCTATCCAGTGCTATCCTATCAATTTCCTCAGACTACTTTCATTAGTGAAGAATTTTGGATCTTCAAACAGTGTTGTTGGATTTTTAGGATCTATTATTTTACCTCACCTCTAGTAGCCAACATTTACCTCTCTTTTTAACTATCAAACTATTAGCCCAAATTGAAAAACATATACATGTTTTCAATCTAAGTCTGCATTGAAAACATTTATAAGTTTTTCAATATGGGCTGATAATTTGATATTTAAAAAGAGGCAAATGATGGCTTTTAAAGAAAAAGTAAATTCTATTCAAAATATCTAGAAGCATTGCTCCGAGGTCCAAAAGTTTCTCACTGATGAAAGCTAGAAACTAGTCTGAGAATATTAGATAGAACAGTACAGGATAGGGATTTATTAAATACTCTCATCTGGTGTATATTAGTTACTAAAGCTTACAATAGGTGGCATAGAGATGTGAAGAAAAAATAAGCTGCTGCAATGAGAAAGCTGAAGTTAGTCATCCTATCAGGCTTTTTAAAACATTTTTGTAGGCTCTTCTAGTAAACTCTGATCCTATTAGTTAATGTTTTGATGGAATGTTTCATTGAAATTGATAGTATGATTTATTAATTTAATGTATGAATAAATAGTCGTCAGATTACTCTAAGTCAGGTGTTACCGTATTGTCTCAAGATATGAGCTTTTTGTAATTTTTTTTACATATCATAGTCCACCACATATATCATAATCATTTCCTTTTTTTAAAAAAATAGCAAACTAACACCCCTAAAAATTTTGCTTCAATCATGATGAAGAAAAACTGTTCTTCCCATTCTGAATTAAAATTGTGTATCTTTCTTTTTTATGCAATTGTTTCAGACATTATACACCTTTTTTAAATATGATAAAATACTTTTTACGAGAAATTAATTAGATTTGTGTAGTGAACATATTTGAGCTGATAAATTGGCAATCAAAATATGCATCTGATTAAAGCATATTTATGTCATCTGTCTCATTGTTATGAGCTGACTACACGCAATTGTCTTGATTGTAAAGATCCCATTTTTGTTTGTAGTAGCCATACATGTGAAAAAATATATTTTATATATCGCTATGTAATCTATTGTAATATTTGTTTAAATACAAGTATAATTTATATATTTGGAGTTTTAGATGTAATTATATAAGTGATTTGGACACAGTTGGAGTTTTAGATGTAATTATATAAGCGATTTGGACACAGATTTTTATGCTCCCTCCAGTTATCCACTTTATCTCATATAACCATTACACATGACACACATATGAAAAGATAAATGATCTCCAATATATAAATTTCATGCTGGGCCAGCGCTCATCAGTTGGTCTCGATCAGGGATGGGCAAACAGTCTATCCAATTGATTATGCACAGATTGACAATTGATCGCAGTCATTTCTGCCATGTTGCCTGAATTCAAATCTTATTTTTATATTTATAAATTCTATAATTGAGTTGACCAAAGGCTAGACACCGCTCTCTGTATGCGTGCGCACTTCTCGCTTTTGCTCCTCATTATATATCTCGCCTCAATACTGTGGCATCTTAAATGACTTGGTTGTGCTTGAGCTGCAGTACAATGTAGTATCTATATGTGTTTTATGTATTTTGTTTTGCTCTTATTTTAAAAAAATTAGCAACTAATAAATTTGCATTAAAACATACTACATTTTTGGCTTGAAGGTGAATGGAATGCCATGCTTCTTCATCAAAAAATAATTATAGTGAATTATAATAAAATAATCAGTAATAATTAATAAATAATTTAATTAGGTAATTTGTCTGTTGTTTCACTCATTAATTAATTATTACCTCTATTAAGATTCTGGATTCTACATCCTATCAATAAAAATGATATATTTAAGTTTTTTAGTTTACAGCAATTCACATTCTGTAGTAATTCTTCCAACTAATTTTTAAGAAGCTTATCTCTGTCAATGTAGCAAAAGTGTATAATAAATAATTAATAATAATAATAAACAATATTTAAATTTTCTAAGATATTTATTTTTTCATTACCCAAAAAGTCGATGCCGATAGATAATAAATATAAAAGTCGATCATACTACTTTTAAGTTTGCCAACCCCTGGTCTAGATCATCCTTTTCCACATATATATTATAACAGATCTGTTATATGGCACACAATAATATAGTGCGTGTACACAAATATATATAAAAGTTGAAAGGAAAAGTAGGAATAAACACGGACAAACATTTTAATAGATATTTTCTACATTCCTGGAATAAAAATTATAAATAAAGGGTTAAATAACTGAATTTAAAATAGAATTTTATTATAAATTAAACAGTTAAAAAGTTCTAATAACTATTTGTAATTCTGATTTTCAATTTCAAAACAAGTTTGATTTATTTTTGAAATAATGCTTGTATACATTTATCTATTTTTAAAAATCTTTGTAGATTAAAAATTTCAAAGAATTAAGATAAAATCATGTAGATTACACCTTTGATAAAATTTCAAAGTTGCTTCCAAAAGTAGCTTGCAATTAAAAGTGATTTGCAAATATTAAAATTGATTTTAATCAAGATAAAGATTAGACAGAAAAAACTTTTTAATTAAGTGTTTTTATCATCTCAGTTGATTCTATGAAAGGACTGATAAAAAATATCAGTTCAGTTTGGCTTGCAGTTTTTGTAAGAGCTGGCCAGAAGAGTCTGGTTGTGATATTTTGAGAAGCAGTGTTCAAATAGCTTTGCTGCAAAGTTTGGATAGTAATTTTTTTTGAGAGGCAGTTAGCTAATAGGCCAGCTGCGAAGTTGGTTATGTTTTATTGCAGCTTGTTGAAGTTTACAGCAGTTTGTTTTAGCTGGCCAGAGAGATGGCTGTAAGATTTATACAGAGCTCCCATGAGATATAGCTGAAATCAAGTCAGGAGATCCAGAAACAGTCTATAGTTCAATGGTGGAGTTTGAATTTACATGGAAGAAAATGACCCACTTCTTTGTTGAAATTCATAGCCTTAAAAGTGTTCTGGAAAACAGTTTGCTGGCCTGAAGCTCATCAAGCCTGAGACAGAAAGGAGAATACCAACCATACCTGAATTATACTTTTCCTAATGTTGACAACAAACCTGGATTATATTTTGATGCTGGACCAAAAACCAAGCTTAGCAAGAGAAAGCTTAAAGAATTGGTATACGTATGCTGCTGTTCATTTATATATACAGAGAAGCACAGATAAATGTATATACAATGGTGAGTAGCGTTATATATAATGTGAACAAAATTTTAAAGAATTTTTTTTTAATAATTCATTTTAAAAGGACACTCTAAAAGTGAGATATATAATCTATAATGATTATTTTAAATCATTCATTGAGAAAACAAAAAGACATTTTGAGATGTATATCTTTAATTCTAAAATTAATTTTATTTTTCATTTATTAAAAATAATAATTAAGAGACATTCTAAAAGTGTAACAAACACAAATAATTGTATTTTTTTATTGGACTATTCCCATCTAGCCAAAGTAGAAAATCATTTAATCTTCTTATGTAAACGTAAATCTGAAGGGATAATTCCTAATGGTTTGCAACTAAAATCTTCAATTCACTCTCAGAGAGCTGAGAAAATTACTCAGAGAGCAAGTGAAGCTCTGATAAGAGAAAGAATAAATAAATGTTCAAAGGTTTTCTAAGTATCAAACAATGCATTCCATTAATAATGTAGAATGTTTTCTAAAAAATAAACTTACTGATGAAAACTTCATGAGAGTTTTTCAAGCAGTAAAAAAATCATATGCTACATTACATGGAAAAATAAAAGAATGCCAAAAGAAGAAACTTGCTAACCTACATGGGTATATCAAAAATCATAATGTACCAAGCAATGTACCAACTTCATCTGTTAAAAATCTCAGTTCTAAACATCTAACAGGTACTGAAATTTCTTTTCTTGAAAGGGGATTAAACTTTGCCATAACACCATCTAATATCCCTTTATTAGATATAATGGCAGCCACCGCAGAAGTTACTCAAAAATTGCCTTTAGAAGAAGCAGTAGAATTACGCTGGAGAATAATAACACTTGACAAACAATAAAAATTGAAATCAAACATATCCTATGGTGAGAGAAAAGCAATTAAATCTCTCAAAGTATTCTCAAAGGTAATGCAACAGTTATAATGGATATAACTGATTATGATAACAAAATACAAAAACTACTCACAGCAGGTCAATGTAGAAAAGTGACAAAAAAGCCAATACCGAGTATGGTAACAAAACTACAAGCTTTACTCAGAAAGCATTGCAAGTACTTCACAGATTTTAGAAAAAAGTAAAATAACATATTTCAACAAAAGTACTCATCTTTATGGTCTGCCTAAAATCCATAAGGATCATGTTCTACCTATTGTTAGTTCTAGAGATTCACCTAGCCAAAATTTGGCAAGATTCCTTCTCAGTTCCAAGTCCTTTGGTGTACAAGACCCAGTCCTTTGTCAGGGATTTTAGACACTGTAGAATTAATTAAGAACATGAAAGTTAAAAGAATTGACTTACTGGTTAGCTTTGATGTGGAAAGTTTATTCATGAATGTACCATGTGAAGAAGCGTTGTCTATTGTAAGGAAAAGATTAAATGGTGATAATAATTTACAAACCAGAACAGCTCTTCCTATTGATAGTATAATGGAACTATTAACATTCTGCATAAAAACAACCTACTTATAATATAACAGAATTCTTCCAACAAAATCAAGGAATAGCTATGGGCTCACTATTGTCTCCCCTGATTAGCAATATTTAAATGGAAAAACTTGAAACTTTAGCCATAAAAACTGCTCCATATCCACCTAAAGTTTGGCTTCGCTATGTAGATGATACATTTGTTGTATGGCTACATGGTGAAGCAATGCTACAAACTTTCTGGCAACACATCAACAACATATCCCCTTCAATTAAATTCACAATCGAAATCAGAACAAAAATAAGCATTCTTAGATGTTCTTGTGATAAGTCTCTCATGGCAAAATCAAAACTATAATTTACTGAAAACTTACACATACAGGAAAATATCTAGCCTATACATCTAATCATACCAGAAACATTAAACATGGAGTTATACTATCACTATGGAACAGAGCAAAAGAAGTTTGTTCAGAAACCAGCGATTTGGAAAAAGAAAAGTTTTATATAGAACAAACCTATGAAAAATGGTTATCCATCAGCTATTATTAAGATAACATTAACTAGATAACAAAAAGAACCATCGAGAGAAAAAACAATAATTGGCTACCCATACATTTCAAAAATAGCAGACAATTTAATGAAAATCTGCAATCAGTATAACATGAGAACAGCTTTCCAGAGCCATACCACACTACAAAGAATTTAACATCTACAAAGCCTAAACTTGAAATGCTGAAAAGAAAAAACTGCATCTATGAAATACCATGTGAATGTGGAAGAACATATTGATGAGACCAGTCATCCCATTGAAAAGCGCTTGCAAGTACACAAACTGATGAGTAGAAGAGAGAAAACAGATGTGTCTAAGGTAGCAAACCATGTATATGCCAATTGGGAAAATACAAAAATATTGGATAGAGAAGAAAAGATACAAAGAAGAAAATTTAAAGAAGCTGCTCTCATGACAATGGCAAAAATCCCATAAGCCAACCTAGTGTGACTTTACATAATGTTTGGAAACTACTAATCAACTTTGCTCTTAGCAAAAAGTGGAGAAATCAGGAGGAACATAGATTAAGTATTTGAAATTTCTACTAATTGTTACCTTTGGCAGGATGGCTCAGTTGATTAGAGCATTACCTTAAAATTCAATACTCAAGAATCTAAGAGTCCGAGTTCGAATCCCTTGCTAGTACTGTCACTGTTTAGGCCAGCAACATCGGAAGAAGAGGGGGAGAATAATACCTCTCGAAATATTGTGCATATACTAACCTGTTTGATGTGCAATTACTAATAGTTGAATGTATTTGGAATATTTAAATAAAGTTAAATTTTTCTAAAGACATTCAGTACTCGTATTGATGACAGAAATAGTCCCATATAAAAATGCAACTAAAGCACCACCATCACAAAACCTTCAGGAAACACAAATAATTGTGCATGGATTAAAAAATTAAGAGTCAAGATTAATTCCTTGACCATCTTATTTAGAGGAAAAAGACTTCAGGGGTCTTTTTAGATTGGAAAAAAAAATTATATCTGCTGTATTAATTTTAAAGATGACTATTTTATTCTAAAAACATAATCATTACTTAACATCGGCTGTTAAAGGTTGATTTTATTTTTGAAAAAAGGCAAAAATCTAAAAGCATTATAATTAATTAAAATCTGGTTTTAGTTTCAATAAAAAAACATTTATAAACTTTCAAAAAGAAGAAAGAAAGAAAGCTATAATAGAATTTGATAAACTGATTTTTTTAAATTTTATTATTGATACAAGGATATATGTGAATTTTATCTATATTCAAAATAGAACTAGTTATTATAAAAATTAATGAGTGCACAGACTATATATATGTATTGTAAATGGATGAACCCATTAAGAGGTATTGAAAACCACAATGTAATAAATTGAATTAAACAACACATAGGTAAATTTTAATCAATTATTGTTTTTATATAACGATTCAAAGATGTTCAGAAATTATTATATCACAGCACATGTCTGTGTGCATATATATATATATGTCAATTATATTGCAAATACCAATGTGTGTCAGACAATTATATGTTAAGCTTTAATCTTTTTTTTATTATTAAATGTCAATTCAGACATATTCATTTTATATCAAGCTACATGCCTGTGTGCTGAATGGGTTTTAAGTAAACCTAATGGAACATATATGTAAATCATAGTAATTTTGTTAATCAAAATCAGAAGGCTTTTAATTGTAGATTAATTTTAGAGACCTTAATTTTTTTTATTGTTGTTAATAAACTTATATAGAATTGTTAAAATTGTATTACATCATCTCTTGGTCACTACAACAGTAATAAAGTTTATGTTCTCTGAGCTAGATTCGAGCATGGGCTGAATATATAAATGCCAATGTATTTAGTGCTTATGGGCATCCAGAGATGATCAATCATTATCCTGGTTGGGAATACTCATAAAAGCTCATGCACTACATTTTATTTTAGTTTAATCTTAGAAATTGTGGCCATAGCATTGATATTGATCAGCATGTTTTAATGTTCCAGCATTATTGTTTTTAAGCCAATAAACATCACATGATCACCATTTCTTATGCTTGTTTATAGCTGTTATTAAAACAGGTGAAACTCTCTATATGTATTGTCACTCAATGCAAGCCAGAGTAATCAAAAACTAGTCTGGGGATATTAGATGAGTAGGCACTGGATAGGGATTTTATGCACAAGCCTTCTGAAATCCGTTGATTATTCTGGCTTGCATTTTGTGGCAATACGTATAAAGAGTTTCACCTGTTTCATTATGGTTTTTCTGATTTTCTATTATTATGTATTCTGATGAAGTAGAACTTAAGATGGTGCATCTAAATTATGTTTAAATAACTGCCACAAGCTGGCAAGGGCTAAATAATTAGCCTGGTCTACAGAAGACCCATTTCCAATCCACTCACCAGATTGACTGTTGATTTATATTTTTGTTGTTCAAATCCAGCCACAATATGGACTGTTGATTTATTATTATTGATGTATTTGATTGATGGATTATTCGTGATGATGAGTATTACTTGAAGTATTACTCATACTCACTTTGATTTATTATAATGCTAGTTAATTTAGTTTATCCTACTTATAGTTGCTTTTAGGAGACTGACTGATCTCAGAGTTCTCATCTCTCAAGCTTTTTGAATATATAAAATTATATATATTTTGGATGTTAAACATTACCTTAACACTTTTTTAAGAATATCTTACTTCCATATCATACTTTATAATAATACCTTTACATCTTTTAATATCAATACTTAAATATTAAACTTTTTGTAAATTATATATTTATATTTTGATCTGGGATTGATGTTGTTTCATCACCCCAAGCATGACCACTCAGATACCCATTACTTTAATAATTAATTTTAGATTTTGTTTATTTGTGGGGTGATAATGATATTTGCCCACACCCCGGATCAAACCCAGGATTCTATCCCAATATATATATATATATATAATCAGTGCTCCATTTATATTACGATAGCAAGTCTTCAAACTTTAATGGACAAGCTTTAATCTACTCCACCCTCCAACTCTTCAGCCATTCATACCATAGAAAATCTGATGATGCCAGTATTCTGACCCTCATGTATAGGACCTTAACCATTTAAATACAAAGAAGAGGGATGGGTAGGATACAGACTGAATCTGTAATATTTGATTGAATATAAGTATAATTTATATATTTGGAGTTTTAGATGTAAGGGATTTGAATATAATCTTTTATACTCCCTTCAGCTCTCCAATATATGTATTTCATGCTGAACCAGTACTCATCAGTTGGTCCAGATCATTCTCTTCCACACATTTATGTAATCAATGCTCGGTTTATATTATGATAGCAAATCTTCAAACTTTAACGGACACGCTTCAATCTACTCCACCTTCCAACCCTTCAGCCATCCCTACCATAAAAAATCTGATGATGACAATACTCTGACCCCTCATGTATAAGATTTTAACCAGTTAAATACATAGAAGAGGGATGTGCAGGATACAGGCTGAATCTATAATATTTGAATAAAAGTATATTTTATATACTTGGAGTTTAGATGTAATTATATAAGGGATTTGATCATAGGCTTTTTTGCTCCCTTCAGCTCTCTGCTCTATCTCATTCAACCAATACACATGACCACACACATGTGAAAAAGATAAATGATTTCCACTATATGTCTTTCATGATGACTCAGCACTCATCAGTTGTTCCAGATCATCCTCTCCTACACATATATATATATATATAATCAGTGCTAGGTTTATATTAAGACAGCACATCTTTCCAAGAACTGAATTTATATGTGTGTGGAAGAGGATGATCTGAACCAATTGAATGGTGGTTCAACACAAAATATGTATGTTGAAGATTATTTATCATTTTCACATGTGTGTTGTCATGTGTATCGGTTGTATGAGGTAGAGTGGATAGCCAAAGGGAGCACAAAAGTCTGTGTTTAAATCCCTTACATAATTACATTTAAAATTCCAAATATATAAACTGTACTTGTATTCAATCAAATATTAGATTCAGCTTGTATCCTGTTCATTTCTCTTCTGTGTATTCAAATGGATAAAGTCCTATATATAAAGGATCCGAATGGCTTAAAGTCAACATGGGCATGATAATAATATGGGTGGTGCATCATCAAATTTTCAATGGTATGGATGGCTGAAGAGTCAGAGAGTGGAGTAGATTGAAGCCTGTCCATTAAAGTTTGAAGATTTTCTATCTTAGTATAAACTGAGCACTGATTATATTGCGCCTCTACATTTTGACACTATCTGCAATTTTTCAAAATTACAAAAATATGGAGGCCGAACGAGGGGCACCACTATGCATTAGCCTAGAACCAGATTGTGAAGAACATTCAACATGGTGATTTATTTATTTACGAACGGCACTCACCAAATTTTTTTTTTAAATGTAATCTTACGCAAGCTTATTTCTACCCAATGAATACTTAACTATATAAACGATTAATGTAGATTAAAACAGACACTTAAGTAAAATTTAATGATTGTATTATATTCTTTTTCTTATTGGAATCTTTCCTAATTCCCTCTTTTTTTTCTTTTAGCAACCCAAACTGACTGTCTATTATAAAAGCAAAACACAAACGCAGACCTTATCTCTTTTTAAATGCAATCCAAATTATTTAACAAATATTCTTTTCTCCGCCATCACTTTCCCTACAGATAATAGCGGTCCAAGTTGATTATGGCAACCCTAACCATGTAGGAGTGAACTCTAGAGCGACTTATTATAAGAGTGTGCCATATTGCAACACTCGAACCTTCTCTTTCTAATGTTAAATAATATAGTCAAACCCTTAAGAAAATGACACAAGAGTCTGCTGGTTGCTTGCGGCCATGGCACATTCTTTTTCTTTCAAATACCTATTTCTGCCATAAGGTTCTTCTGTTACTTATGGATGGACTTATTAACTAAACTTTTATCCCCCCTTCCATTTTGATTTTCTAGATCGAGCAGTTAATATTCTCATATACATAATTGAAATATAGTAATAAATGGAGAATTATATAAACAAAACAAATTTTTGATCAATAAAAATTAGTAACATATAATTAATAACTCCTAGTAAAAACCCTCTCTATTGTTGAAATGTTTTTCTTTACAATTAAGTGAGAGGATTCTATTACTCTATTATACCATAATATAAAAAAAGTTCTTTAAGAAAAGTTCATAGTTACCCTGATCGATCAGTGGTGCACCAAAGTTGTTGTATAAATTTTTTTGTGATGGCTGGCGTGAATCCTCCAATAGTTCCATTGATTTGAATTGGTTTCCTCGGCTAGCGCTGCACATTCTTGTTTTCCTTGGTTAGCATTCACACAGGTAGTTTTAGATGATGATAGGAGATGTAATTCCCCAAGGGGGGGGAGTCTTGATGTCCCTTAGCCGGCCAACCTTTTCTGTGTGCTGTATAATATTATTTTTAATTTCTCTTCATGGTGCTTAAGATGTATAATGAAACGAGTTCAAGCCAAATCAAATCAAAATGCAAAGTCAAATATCAAGTAAATCAAACAAAAGGAAGCTCCATAATTTATATGTTTTGAGTTCTTTCACGATCGGATTCACATTTTTAATTTATTTTTAGCTATATTTTAGTACTTTTATTTATGTCCTTTTTTGGTCGTTCACTTTTTTTCAACTAGTGGAAATTTCTGCTTTAATTAGCGTAATAGATAACTAAATACTTTTGATATCTGAAGTTTCAAGAATAGAGCTAATTACAAAAAGAAAAGTCTATATTTCCCCCCTCCCTCCACCCGTCCCTTATTAAGAATTATAATTTAAAACGAAACTTTTAGTAGACAACAATCTCAAGATCTATTTTTTTTTAATCTCATGATTCAATTTTAAATAAATAAAGTGATAACTGAAACACCGGCTTATTGTATACCTGTGTCTATATATGTAATATATATGTGTTCAAGTGTATCAGTGTTATGAGATAGAGTGGAGAGTGGTGGGTAGTGTGAAAGTCTGTGCTCATATACTCTATATATTATAAATAAAGTGAAGAAATGCTGATTCCTTCAAGATAACTAAGAAAAAAAGGTTTAAAATAATATTTAAAAAAAAAAAATTATAAACTAATATATTCACACTTTTAATAAATTATATATATATATATATATGAGATGTCAGAAAATACCAGCTCAATATATATGTGGGTGAGAGGATGATCTGAACCAACTAATGAGTGCTGCTTCAGCATAAAATACATATATTGGAAATCATTTAGCTTTTCCACATGTGTGTAGTCATGTATAATGTTGTATGAGATAGAGCGAATAGCTGAAGGGAGCATGAAAGTTTGTGTTCAAATCCCTTATATAATTAATCTAATGTAGTGTAGCATGGTGTATCAGTACTTTTTTAATACAGGCAATCATCGCCAAATGTCTTGGTGATTCATTGGTGAATCGTGATCAACATCTTGCTCACACCTGCACTAAATGATTATTCAAACTTACAATAGATGGCGATAGAGTAGAAGCTCATCACAGCTTTTATTATAATGGAATAGAACATAAAAAGGAAAGGAAACTTAATCTATTAATGAAGAAGGACTGCTTCAAGAGAGAGTATTAACATTACTACTTCTGCTATCTCTTATATGAGCCATATAAAAGTTAATTTATTGTAAATTAGGAATATATATCTATTGCTGGTAATGAAATACTGCATTTTTTAACTAAGATTTATGAATATATGTGAATGCATCTAACAAAATAACTTTTAAATAAACTTTTTTTACCAGTTTAATATATAATTCTTTGATGGTTTGCCAAACTTGTGAATACCTTAATTGTGAGAAAAATGAGGAGGGGGGGTCCAAAGAAATTTTTTTAAAACAATTAGATATTCCCCATAGCTGTTGCCTCATCCTCTTTCTGATCTTATACAGCCTATTTTATGAAATGAGTAATAACAGTCAGCCAAAAATTCAGAATTGGAATGATCAATAATAAAGATATCAATACATATTTATTACAAATTAATGTTTTTTTATAAATAACGAACAAAAAATGTCTGGCTTCCCTGATGTGAAAAAGCAATAAACAATTACTTAAAAAAACCAGAAGGCATCTAATTATTGAATGAACTATTTTGATTAATATAATATTAATCAATTTTGATTAATATAATATTAATCACAGTAGTTAGCTTTATTTAATAATTAGTTATTAATGGGTAAAGAAGCAAAAAAAGTGCAATTTCCTGAATTTTTTTTATACTAGCTTTGATAAACCAGGTATTTGGTAGTCCCAAGTCTAACATCAATGCCCAGAAATTTGAGGTCTGAATCAGGACAATCTCAGAATATCTGGAAATTATAGGTATAAATTATCTTTTCCTTGATCAAAGAAAGATGTTTCTATTGCTTAGGTTATATGACCAGATACCTGTTATCCAATTTGAATGTCCGTTAACTTGAAAATCCTTACATGCCAAAACAAACTCATATAATTTATAACTCCTTATTATCCATTTTATTAAAAGCTGTAAGGAGTAACTGGTGAGTACTAGATAGGAATATATTTAAATCATCCCTCTCCCTACTGGAGCCTGTATTTTGCCTTTTATCAAGGAGTAGTTTGTAAAGCTGGAACCAATGCACTTATACATTGCCATCTAGTAATCAGTAAATGCTCAAGCTTACAGTAAAGAAACTATGGTAATGAATTATTCTTGATTATATTATTCTTATTACCTATACACATGAAAGTTTGTTAGTTTGTGACTCAGCAAATGTAACAATCTTGATGAATCTTGCACAATTTTTTTTTATTGGAGGGAGGGGATTATATAGGCTATGGATTTTTGCTTTATAGCACTTATTTTAGAATTTTTTAGTAATTTGCAATATAAGAGTGCATCGACATCATTATCAACTGACTTCATTAAAATGTAAAAAGTAGCAGCACTGATTTAAAGATTACAGACATTGGAAAATTTTCAAAGTATGTTATGGCCTGAGACACAATTTTTACAATAACTTCAGTTTTAATTATGTTAGAGCAAAAACAATTACATTGCTAAAAACTAGAAAAACTAAGGAAAACAATAAGCATAAAATAAATAGTGATAACTATATAAAAAATAAGGAAAAAAAGAAATTTTCACATCTGAAATAATTATTATTTTATTGTTTGTTCATAATTTGGAAATTAACATTAACTAAAATTCAAATTATATCTTCAGTGATAATTTCTGTGTATTCTTCACAAAATTATTTTTCTAAACATGTATAATATGTCTTACCTGAGATAATCCATAGTTTCACAATCTCCAAAAGAAGTTGGATATGAATTCTTCATTTTTATCTTCTAACCCAACAGTTCAAATGTCAAAGGCATCTATAAAGAAAAAGATTCATCCTAATAAAAGATACAAAAGTAATCATCATAGCAATTGGTTTCTTGTCTATTTAAAACTAGAAATTGTAGGCTACTGTCTATATCACTGATAAAATGTTTCATTTTTTTTGTGTGTGTGTACATCAATGATGTTCATATTCTTTATGGACACCAGTGATGTTTATATTCTTTATGCATACAACTGATGCTATCTTGTTATATTTATTGTATCACATAGATATAATTTATTTGCATATAGTCCATTTGTTAGCTATAGACTTAAAAATAATGTTATGAAAGATATAGCAAAACTAGAGTGATTCCAAAGCATGAACAAGAATAAACAAAAACATAAATAAGAATCAGAATTTGATTATATGCCTGTGTATGCAATCCTTGTATACATTTAATTATTAGTTTTATAACTCATTACTTGTAAACACAAACATATTATATAAACATAATTATAAATAATAAATTATTATACTTTTTGAAAATCATTATTTTTATAAAATAAATGGATTGATGTAAGTAGAACTTTAGAAAATTACGATAGATATGAATTCTATATGAGCGTAAATAAATATATAACTACAAACTAACACACACTAATTACAAACTAAAATTAATAAAAAAAGATAATTTTTTCAAAAAATTAAAAAAAAAATTTAAATATTATTAAAAAAATTAAAATTTTTACTTACGAGTCATTACGTTGAAGTTCTATTGTAGGCCTTGTTTGTGAATAACACACGGCAAATGTTGACTTGCATTCGATAAACATTTTTTTTCTTTTAGCGCTTCATGGTAATTACAAAAGTTATCAAAAAAGAAAAAAAATTAAATACTGTGGTCGATTAAAACTGCTGCCAAAACTCCAAATTTCAACCGATTTTTTTGAAGTAAACATCATTGGAAAGCTACGTCATTGAGCTATCAAATGCCCATATTTTGTTTGATGTCATGCTTATACTTTTTACGTCAGTAAAGAAAGAAAACAACACATCATCCGACGAGCGCAAGAAGTTAAACTAAAATCCTAAATGTTGGTCAAATTTAATAGTATAACCGATTGCAAAAAGTTATATTTTTTGTGATACTGCTGTTAATAACTAATAATTTTATTAGTCATTGATTAGACTGAGAATAATTCACTTAATGAATAATATTCCTGTAGTGTAATTTTCACTGTATTACTTTCATGCAAGATAGGGACCGGTTTCTATCAGGGTGTAATCATAAATATATGGACAAAGATGTGAAAAGATTAAGATGCACATTTCATGCTGACTAAGCACTCACCAGTTGGCCCATATTTCAGGCAAATAACACAAAATATATAATTATACTGTGGGAGCAGCTACATATTATATTCTTATATTTTACTAATGCAAGCAAAGCCATGGTTACAGCTAATACTGTACTAGATTAGAGAATCTACTTAATAATAATTACATTTATTTTTTATTGTACAAAAATTTGTATATTAAAATTATATATTGTGTTTTGTTTAAAGCAAAGTGAAATGGCATTTATTTATTTCAGTTATTAAAAGTTAAAATATATATATAAATAGAGTACTTTAATCCAATTACCATTAATTTCAAAAACTTCAATTGTCCAAATAAATTGTTTTGATGTATTGTTTTAATTACTGCTATATAAAAATTCTGTGCTGATATAAATATTTAAAATGTTATATTGATATTAATACAAAAAATTTGTAAGTAGTATAATTAATATTTTAACTTTTCAGCATAGTTTGAGTTTATAATGGAGAGAGGGGGCTATTATTGTTCCAAAGAAGCCTGGGGACAGATTTGAGGTTAATCATAATCAGTGTGTATTATTATGATCTACTAATTAAGTTTTTATTTTTCAAAATAGTTGCATTATTGATTTTTTATTTTAATAAATATTTTAATTTTTGATGATTATATAAAAAGTTATTATATTTTTCCTGAATCAGGTTGTAAACATTAGAATTCTAAATTTGATGTGAATGCATTATTAAAAATAAAAATAAAAACAGCTATTGGTAAAGGAAGATTATTATTTATACTGAAGCCCGCCATAGTATTTTATACTTTTCCATTATATAGTTTAGCGTTTTATGCTTTTTCTGAAGAAGCTACTAATTGTGTATTCATCCAAGCATGTGTTCAGTTACTTTTCTTTCTTCTTTTTTTTTTTTTTAAAAAAAAACAACACTAAAGCTTTTCTCTTTTTGCATTATAACTCTTGTTAGTGAAGTGTTACACATTTTTATAAAAAATGGAAATATTTATTAAAGTTAAATTATCATTTTTTATCTCTTCTGTTATTCACTAATAATATATTATGTGTTTTTACACAAACAGTTTAATCTCTTTAAGAAAATATTCAAATATTTGTTTGTATATGTGTGTGTTATTGCAGAATGCTAAATGATATAATTATTTTATTTAATTTTTTATAAAGAATCTATAGAAATTATAACCAAGAGATTGTTTTGCTTATGGTTTCTGCCTCTTTTATTCTGCTATTGTTTGCATCGATTGGATGATTAATGATTTTATAATAAACAAACAGTATCACATAACTTTCTCATATCCTTCCAATAGCAGTTTTCTTCATCATATTCTACAGCCATCTATTGGAAGTTTTAGTAATCAATGAGAGTATAGTGTTTATGATATCCCTAGACTTACTTCTGGCTTTGGCCTTTCAAAGCTGGGTCCAATACTCATATATCTAGTAGCCACTTTTTACTCATTTATTCTTACTATTCAAGATTATAGCCTGAAATTATAATTAGAAAACCTAAGTTTTTGATATCGAGATAAATCGCTTACATAGATCTGACATAAGGTTACTTTCTTTATATGTTAGGGACCTTAGTACTTTTTTGGTAGGAAAGTTAATACCAACAATATTATATGACTTCTGATGCTTACTCATATCTTCCAAAAACAGTTCTCATCCTATTCTAAAATTACTTATAATGGCATAATTAGAATTTTTGGATCCCTGTATAAAATTTTAAAAAAGGTCCTTTATATTTATAAAATATATCTTAATTTTTTATTATCATTTGTTAATTTCATAACATAAAAACATAAATTATGGGTTCATATATCCTCACAAAGACAAAAGCTGAAAACTCATCTGGGAATGGGAATATTTTAGCCGTGCACTATCTGGTATCCATTGTTTACAATCTTACAGCATATGGCTCTAGAATAGAGTTAAGAGAATTTCTCTCATTAACTATATAATTTATGTTTGACCACATCCACACAAATTGGCAATTGTGAGGTTCCTTCTCTGAATCAGATTGTTATTTAGTTCTGAAGACATTTTTTTTAAATCAATAGTCAAAATATTTATGGAATCTACATTTTCAGATATAATTTTCAACCATTATTGATTCACTGTTGAATGGAGTTTTATTCAGTTTTTCTAATTCCTAACCTTTTTTTCCCTACAACATATTAACAATCTTTTTTATTTTATCCATCCATCTTACATGCGTTCTTTTTTTAGATCTTTTACAACTTGGGATCCAGTTAAATTTTCAACTTTCCATTCATTATCAGCACTTCTAGCAGTTTGTCTAGCTAGCTCCATTTCAATTCCTCAGTTCCTTCAATGATGTCAGTGATAGTTTTTTATTCTCTCACTCATGTATTTTATTTTTGATCTCTTATTATAATTCCTAATGTACATCTCTCTATATTTCAGTCAGTAGTCTGAAATATTGAGTATTCTCCTGTTGAATGGCCAAATCTCAGATCTATAAGTAAGAACTGATAAAACACATCTATTAAAAGTCTTCCTTTTCAAATATATATGCACATTCCTTTTTAATTTTAAATTATTTTTGCCAGAAGTAGGCTATTCAAATTTAATTCTGTCATTTATTTCCTTAATCATGTTTTCATCATTTATTAATAATTTGGTCAAGGTATTTATTGTTATAATTATCAACTTTATTTATTTGTTAAAAAATCCATTTTTTTTTATACTTATTTTTGTTTATATTTTGTTATTTTTGTCTGAAACCTCTTGCTTTATTTCCTGAAATTTTGAAACATTATTTGCAAAAATAACTTCATCATCTGCTAAATGTAAACATAAATATTGTTAATTTAAAAATTATTGAATTGACAAACATCTTAATTAACAGCTAAGTTAACTCGTTCATATATATATATTTTTTAATTTTGTTTCTTTTATACATATTCACATTTTATGCTGTTTAAATAAATATTACAATCAGATTCTAACTTTATATTTTTCCTTCAGTATAAAATATGAGATCATACTATTTAAAAAAATGTAATGCATATTTATAAAAAGGCTGCCTAGCTATGATATAAATTAGTGTAAATAATTTTACAAACTCTCCTACATATAGAATGATATTATGTGATTGGTAAAATCTACTCAATACCACATGACCACAGCTTACACAATACTTTTACATAGCAAGTCTATTCCATTTCTGCCACCATATTCTGCAATTCCCGACTAGTCTGGGAACATAGCTAGAACAGCAATGAGTAGATTTATTAAGCACTACCGTCTGACATCTATTTGTTTCTCAAGCTTACACTAGATGGCAAAAACTTTGGCTGCTTTGCTGTTCTGACATTTTTATTCTGTGCTGAAAGCTAAGTTGAAGTTTTTTTTACCTTTTTATGTGATTAATCATCTGAGATCATCGATACAAAGATTGTTTGCTTGTTGTATAAAAATGGAGAGTAAATTGTGATCAAGAGAGGTAGATATAATTGAATTTGGAAAGATTGGGAATTGTTAATGTTTAGAAAGTGTTTTGTTCACATTTTAAATATGGAAGTAAAAAGAAAAAAAAAATATTTGGTTGAATGTGTGTTAATGTAAGGATATTTTATAACTAAGTTGTAGGTAAGATTAGTTGTTTTTTTTAGTAAGTTTGCTACTAAATAATTTTTTTTAATTTAAGAAAGGGAGTGATTTATTTGAGAAAAAAAGTTTTGGAGGCCTACGGTCGGAAAGCACATGGTTATCAATCGATCATCATTTAAAGAAAATAAAGGTTTTATGCTTCCATGCAAAGGGGTTTGAAGAGTAGGAAAGGAAGTACAAAGTCAAATATAGAGTAGATGACTTGGAAAATAAGGAATGTGGATTGTATTTATATATATATATATATATAATGGTCAGAAAGAACTTAAGCATGCTATGGTAGAGTGTACTGTATGTGATGAGGTTTATCACTTGAAATGTTTAAATAAGACTAGGAAGAATGTAACAGGTTTATGGTTATGTAGACAGTATGTTATGTGATAAAAAAAGTGAAAAAATGGTTTCTAATTGTAGATAGTTTATAGAGAAAGTCAGGAGAAATAGAGCAAAATGTAATTGAGGAAGGTAGGATGGAGTATGGTTTTAGTGGAGTGACGGGAGATATCGATGGAAAAATTAGTAGTGAAATGGAGACGCTTAGCCAAAGAATAACTAAGATGGAGGAAAAGGTAAAGGATGTAGAAGCAAAATTAAAATCTTTAGGGATGAAGTGTGAGCAGATGAAGAAATTATTGAGTAGTAATGATAAGGAAGTCCAGAAACTGGTAGAGAATGTTATAGATGAAGCAAAGAAAGTAGACTATGAGACAATATTGATAGAAGATTCGCTAATTAGAGAATGTGGAGATATAATTGTAAGGGAAAATAGAAACAGGTATGTGATAGTATGTTTGCCTGAGCTAGAATTAGGGATATTACAGATAAAGTAAAGAAGTAAGGGAGTAGGCATGTGTATGTTATAGTAGGGACTAATAATTTGTCAGAGCCATCAGAGAGAGTAATGGATGAGTACGTAGAATTGATTAAGTATTTGAGTAAGATTAAAGGAAGAGTAGGAAAAGTTGGATTTTTACCAAGATTTAACAAGAGGTATATGTTAGATAGGGCATGTTCTATAAATGATAGATTGAAAAAATTGTGTGAGAGAAATGATGTCATGTTTGTGGATGTGTGGGATATTTTTTGGGGGAAGAGGGAGTTATATAGTAAAGATGGATGGCACTTAGAAAAACAAGAAAATGAAGTTTTATGGAATTTGATTAATAGAAGAATATAGTTTGGGAAATTTATAAGGGACGGGGGGGTGTTTTAAGTGGCAGTGTTAATAGAAAGAAGAAGAATGGACAGGATGTAAGATATAATCAAAGGATAACTGATTTAGATTTATATGTAGATGTGGAGAGGGAATGGGTCTGTAAAATTAATGGTAAGCAAGTTATTTATAAATGTAATGGAGAAGAAAGAGTCAAAAGAATTTATAAAAGAATAGTTAGGAAAGAAGAAATTATTAAAATTGGGTATTTGAATATGCAAGGTGGTAGGAGACCAGAAAAGTGACTGGAATTAAACAAAGCATTTAAAAATAAAGTGCTTGAGATAGTGGAAACACATCTAAGAGAAAAAGAAGAATCTATTCTGGAAGACTTGGTATGGCAGGATATAAATAGAAAGAAAAAGTGTGGTGACATAGGAGTTATGTCAAAAAAAATATTTAAATATTGGTAAATGTCGAGAACATTTGTGGTTTGAGATAAGATTAGGAAAACAAGAAATGGATGGTGGCTATAATGTATATAGCCACTGGAGATAGTCAAACTATAATGGAGTGGAACAGTGGCATATATGAATGCCTAGTTAAGGATGTACAGAGTTTCAAAGAAAAGGGGAAGAAAATAAGGTTATAGGGGATATGAATGAGCATATTGAAGAAATTGATGATGTAGTTAATAAAAATGGACAGCTTTTGAAGAATTTTTGTCAGAGAGTGAATTTAAGAATTGAAAATTTATCAAATATTTATAATGGACAATACACATGGTCTAGAGATAATATATTCCACACAATAGATTATGCAATAGTAAAGAAAGAGAGAATGAGAGTAAAGTACGGAAAATGAAAGTGTTTGATAATAGAGAGAATGTAATAGTGATCATAACTTTTTTATGATAGAAATGGTTAATATTATGATGGAAAATAGTATTAAAAGTAGAAAGGATAGTGAAAGATGTGGATGGAGAGTGAATGATAAGAGTAAGTTAAAAGAATATAAATAAAAGTTGAAGAAACCATGGAAGAATTGGTTGGGGATGAATATAAGGACTAGTGTGGTAAAATTGAAAAAATGGCAAATAGGATTTTAGGTGAGAATATTTAGAAGAATAAAAGTAATAGGAAAGTATAAATTAGTAAAAGTGTAAAAGAGAGGGGGAAAGCATGCAGAGAATATGTGTGCTATTAAGAACAAAGAAAGTGAAAAGATGATAATGCTAAATGGGAAAAATATTTAGAAAAAAAAAAGTTGGCTAAAATAGATAATTATAGAGAGAGAATGAAATTGAATAGTAAATTGTTGGAGGATATTAATAAAAATGGAATGGGAGAAAAAAAAATTTGAAAATACATTAAAAAATGGAATGTAAGGGAGAGAAAGATAGTATTACTAGATGATGAGGGAATAGAGTGTAGCTCTACATAAGAATTAGAGAATCTTAAATAAGTATGTAATGGATATAGAAAAAAATGTTAGATGTAAAAAACAAAAGTGATAGCAAACATGAAAGCATATAGTAATGGGGATATCAGGTTTATAGAAAATGAATTGAATGGGGCAGGTAGGAAATTGAAAAGTGGAAAGGCAAGAGGTTTGGCTGGATGGGCAGCAGTGTAATGAATTTAGGCCACATGGCAAAATTAAAACATTATATTTTAATAAGGTGGCACAGAAGAGTGATTTTCTGGATAGGTGGAGTAATATAAGAGTAAGGCTACTATTTAAAAGAAAGAGTAAGGATCATAGAAAGTTAAACAATTATAAACTGATAGCTGTAACATAAGCATTATATAAAGCTTTCTCATATATGGTGGCTGGAAGGGTTGCAAAATGGCTGAAAGAAAATAATATAGTGGGAGAAATGCAAGGAGGTTTTCGATCGGATAGCCATATAGGAGATAGTTTATTTATTGTTACAGACTGTATGGATATGAGTAGGAATACAAGTAGACAGTTATTTATGGTTTTTATAGATATAGAAAAAGTGTATGTTAGAGTAAATAGAAATAGATTATGGGTAAGTTTAGTAAATTTGGGAAAGGATGGAGCTTATGTGGATATTATTAAGAAATTGTATGAAAATAATTACTATATGTATCAATTAAGGAATATAGAATCAGTTAAAGTGAAAAATGCACTGGGAGGTTGCCCTATTCACCTTTTTTGTTTTTGTTGTATTTGAGAGAAATGGAGAGAGCAATAGAATGACTAGGAAGAGGGGTAGAGATACCATTAATAGATGGCAAGGTAATATATACTATGTCATGTCTTTTATTTACAGATGATGTCTTTTTGTGTGCAGAAAGAAGGGAAGATATGGAAGTTATGCTGAGGGCATGCACAAGAATGGGTAAAGAGATGGGGATTAAATTTAGTGAAGAAAAATCAAAAGTAATGATGATTAATACTGGGGAAAGAGAAGACAAAGAATTCTTATTGGGTGATATAAAGTTAAGTGTGGTGAATAGATATAACTATTTGGGAATTGTCTTAAGTAATCAGAGAAATTACTTGGACAAATGGGAGAAAAAATTGATAAATGAAGCAAAGAAAAGAAAGGATGTAGCTAGAATTGTATGGAAGGGAATGGCCATAGCAAGGTTAACATATGGAAACAATGCGTTATGTGTTATTAAAGCGATATTAGATTACTTAGAAAATGTACAAAGAGAAGTAGGAAGACATGCATTAGATACAGATGTGTGGATGGCAAAGGAGGCAATTCAATGAGAAATGGGATGGTCAAGTTTTTATATGAGAGATGCAAAAAGCAAAATGGAAAATGTTTGGTAGATTGCAGTTAATGGATAATAAAAGAATATCCAAAATAGTATTTAATTGGGTTATGAATAAAGGGTAGGCAACAAGATGGGTGAGAAACATAATGCGATATGCAGAAGATTTGAATAAAGATCTTATGTCAGTGTACAAAAGGTGGGATGATTGTGTTAGAAGAATTGTTGAGTGTTGTAGTGGTAAGAAATAGGATAGAACTATAGATGCATTAATAAAGAAAATAGGGAGTTGGAGAGTAAAAAGAGTTTAAATATATATAAGTAAATGGAATATTGGGTGTGAATTCATTTATGATAAGAGCAAGGAAAATAGTTTACTGTTTAAGACTCGAACGGGATCTTTAGCAACAAGGGAATATACACATAAATGGAAAAATGTCGGTGATTTAATCTGCAAGTTGTATAAGAAAGGCATAGAAAATATTAGGCATCTGTTAATTGAATGTAAATGCCTAAAAGCAGAAAGGGTACAAATAATGGAGTTGTGGAAGAATAGATATAAACAATGTGATTATAGAGACATTGGGTTATTGTTTTTTATGCTGGATTTGGGAAAAGATAAGGGGATTTAGATGTAAAGGCCATGGAGTTGACAAAATTATATTGTGGAAATGGGATGCAGCAGGATGTGGGGAAACTTATGATGGGGAATGGAAAGGGAAGTTAAAGTGGCTAACAGGTTTCTCTTGGCATAGTTACTGAGAAATTCCTGACTCCATATAAGGAGAAGTCACAGTGCATCTCATCACATCAAATTTAATATCTGATATTTAAAAGATACTATTAGGAAAATAAATGTTCTGCATTTCTATTAATAGTTTTAGTACTTATATGAAGTCTATATATTTGTGAGCATATATCGTTTAAGAATTTTTTCCCTATATATGTATATTAAATTATAAATGCCAATAGCTAACTGGTTATCATATATAAATCACATCTAAAATAAACCAGTAGCATATGAATGCTCTGTTGTCAAGTCAAGTCTCGTTTAGATAATTAAAAAAATCTTATTATTGTCATAGTCTAAGATCATATAGACCACTGATGCACCATCTTTTTATATTTGTGGTACTTTTGCTCAGATAAAAATTTGATGTTACCCATTCATTTTTTGCTTTTATCCTATCTAAATTATAAGTACAAGTATGTAAAGATATTCATAGTAAAACGATTGTACTTTTTATTAATATACAAATATATATTTCCTAATATTTTAGTATTAAGCACATGATTTGAAATGAAATTGTTGAAAAAAGTTGTATACTTATTTAAAATAAAAAAAAGACACATAAAAAACAATTTATTTTCATGTGATTTTTATCAATTTAAAAAAAATTATTTGAAAAAAAAACTTATTATCCAAAACATGAGTTTTTTCAAAATTTCATGATACCAAACAATTTTTATGCACTCCCCTGAAGGGTTCACACCCCATGGTTTGCATCCCACTGATAGTGACAATGACTGAAAGCATAGTATTAAACAGATTGAAATTAAATTTGGCAAGCCAAGCGTTGATAGCCGAGAGGTTAGCGCAGTTGCCTTGCAAGCAAGCAGTTGCTTGCAGATAGTTGTCGCGGGTTCGCTTCCCAGCCGATGCCTTTACATATGGAAAAAAAAAAATTTGGCAAGAAGTTTTAAATGAAATCTATTCAACAAGCACAGATAAACTCCTTAAAAGAATTTATAAATGATTTTTATCATGTTTCAAACAAACTAGTTCTATTAAGAAAAAATTAAGTCATACATCACATGATTTAATTTAATAAGCTTTTGTTACAAATGTAATATAATGAGCATGCTAATACCTCTTAACAAGCTTTTCCAAATATCCCTATCCCCAAACTGCTTTCAAGATGCTGGTTATCATCAGTGAGATGCTATGATATTCAGACATTAAATTGTCTAAAAATCCTAGTGCCTCAACTGACTAATGTTTGAACATCCTCACACTTCACTGCCAATAGCCAGCAGCTTGAAACTGGTTTGGGAATAGGGTTATTTGGAAAAACTTGTTAAGAGCTATTAGCACACTTACTATATTACATTATATTAAACTAGTTCTGGTGAATAGATATTTGGTGACTGGTTTTTCAAGCTGTCTGCAACTCATCTCTGAATAATTGCATGTGTTACATATTGACAGGCATCTGCATCTAGAATTACAACATAAAATGTGACTGTTTTATAACTTAACCTGTATTAGAACAACACACTAATGTTGAATTTTGTCTTAAATTGGGAAAAATTACCACTGAAATGTTCAAAATGATTCAAACTGTATGGACATTAAGCTATCAGTCACAAACATGTTTTAGTCATTTGTAAAATTTTATGATCACTGGAAGAATCTTGAAAGCAATCTACAAAAGTACAAAACTCATTGTCATATCTGTTAATCATGCTAGGCCGCATATAAAAGTTTGGTAGCTGTAGGTTGAGTATGGCTGCCTTAGAGCAACTAAAATTAAATATAAATTCAGCATTATCAATAAGTACAAGTAATTATAAGTAATACTCAAAAGAAATAACCATTCATCATGAACGATCAACAATCAAATAAATCGACAGTCGATCTGGTGACTGGATTTGAAATGGGTCTACTGTAAACCAGGCTAACTATTTAGTCTTTGCTAGCTTGGGACAATTATTTAAACATTTATTTGGATGTGCCATCTTAAGTGCTCATCCATCAGAATACATAGTAAAACAATGCTAGGATATTAAAACATGCTGATCATCATCAATGTGCTGGTCAATTCTAAACTTAAATTCTGATAGATACTAAATTAAATAAAATGTAGTGCATTGGCTTTGAAGAATATAATCCTCATATCAAACCAGGACAATGTCATACTGGAATGTCTGCATTAAAAATACATTCCCTTTAATATATCAGACTGTTCTATTACTCTTAATGTGGTCAAGAGATGATGCAAATATAATTTTCTAAAACCCATTTAGAATTAATTTCATTAACAATTGAAATATAAGTTTATTAACAATAATAAAAAAATTAATGAAATTAAGATTTGTAGAATGTGGCTATACACATATCAATTAAGCCTTCTGATTTTGAATAATATACAATTAAAAAAAACTATCAAATTGTGATTTACATAATACAAAATTCAAGTTATTACATTGATTTACATTACCTCTTAATAGGTTTAGTTAAAACATATATATGTGCATAGATGCATGTTTTATAATATACAATGAATACATTTCGATTGACATTTAATAAAATTTTAAAAAATGATTAAATTTTACATGTGTTCACTTGATTAATATACAAAATTCAAGTTACTATATTGTGGTTTATGTATATGGTCTAATAGATTTGCTTAAAACACATTCAGCATAGATATGTGGCTAATAATTTCTGAACATATTTGAATTTTCATAAAATAATAAAATTAATGGGTTTACATAAAACCTAATTGGCTAACATAAATGAAATTAATTTGAATTGATCAAAATAATAAAATTATTAACATCATTCATAATTAATTTCATTTTGAATATACATAAATTTCACTGCTTTAATAATAAAGGCTTGTTCCTTTCCCATTTTTTTAAAAAAATAAAATCAGTCTTGATAGGTTACTCTAAAAAAATTTGATTGATTGATTATATGGTCTTTAAACTTACATTTTAAATGTTTCTTTTTTTCTTACAAAAAAAATACTATCCTATAACAGCTTTTCCCCTAACAGGTCACTGTTGATTAAAGTTTATAAATATCTTTAAAAATAACACACTTGCAAGTTTCTTTTAATTCAAGCAAAATTATTTGTTTTACTCATTTACAATGTTTTTTTAATAAAATTTAAAATGATGTTCTTTCTATATAGATATCATTATTGCAGGTTGCTCTTAATTTAATATTTTTAAATTTAAAAATACAGATTTTAAAATAATATTGTATTATGTATGTCTATCAATTTTAAAATGTCATTTTTAAACAAATTATTTTAAAATAACTCACTTTATTTATAAATATAACACAATGTGTTGATCTATGGTCCTTGTATATAGACATAACATATGTATAACTAATTCATCAATTGATGGTTTCTCTTGATGGGGGCCAGTCTGGGATTGTCTCATCAGGAAAGGAATAGTCCAGGTGTTATCATCAGGAAAGATATAATCAGTTAATTGTTGACATTTACTTGCTTCCACTTAGACTTCAGGCCAGCTGACTAATATATCAATTATAGATAGATGCAAAGAAATTGGTCTTTTTTCAAAGTACATCCATACTCCAACATAGTAAACTAATAGACTGCTGCTGAATATACTGTCTCAAATTTAGCTACATCTGATTCATGGTAGCTATTTGTATAGCTCTGAAAACCAATTCTGCCAACTGCTTCTCAAAATATATTATAAGCAAAAATTTTAAATTAACTATTAGCCAACTTTCCTCAAAAAAATTTCTAGCCAAACTGAACTTTTTTTATTAACTTTTTATATAATTAGCTGAGGTAACAAAAACATTAATTAAAACTTTTTTAAAAAATCTTTTCAAACAACTTTGAAATTTTATCGAAAGTCTGATCTACAAAAATGTATACATAGATAGAGAAATGTATACAAGCATTAATTAAAAGATTTCACAGATAGATAATAGAAATATTTACAATTGTCAGTTTTATTTTATCATAAAACATGCCTGTTTTTATTTTCAAAATCAGAATATAATATTAATATTTATTTAGACGTTTTTAAATGTTTAAAAGATGCATTATGATTTCATGCAGCTGATTCATTGATATTTTGTTTTTGTTTTTTGAACCATTTCGCATTTGAGATGACAGAAAATGTCTTTTGGCCAATTCAGTCCTAGTGAATTTTTTCATAAGTATTATACATTAAAATGCGTGTAAAACAGTATATTTTATTATAAATTTTTTTTCCGAAAATTTTGCACTAAAAGGTGTGAAATTCAAAATTCCCACTCTTACAATAGACATAAGCCTCACCCTGACATGTTCAGCCATTGTGTGTTGCCAAGGCTGTAAAACATTTGGCAGTTTACGACATTGAAGTTTCCAACGATGCAAAAACATGTTTATTTGCGAATTTATTATGGTTTTAGATATTTTTTTAAAAATAAATTGCACTATGTTTATTAGATATCAAAAAATATAAATTATTAGTAACTTATTTTGACTTGAAATACTTTATTTTCAAAAATATAATGTTATATTAGCAGCTAACGTAAATATGACCTGAAGCAAATTTAGAAAATTCTAGCTCTGACGTAAAGCATCTACTTTACATTTATGAAAATCAGCATGGGATTTGGGTTTTCATCATCAGATTTTCAATGATATGGATGGCTGAAAAGTTGGAGGTTGGAGTAGATTGAAGCCTGTCCATTAAAGTATGAAGGTTTGCTATCTTAAAATAAACTGAGCACTGATTATATATATATATATATATGTGGGAGATGATAATCTGGACCAACTTTTCTGAATCGAAGTTTATTCTGGGCCTTTTGGTGCCCGATATCATATGTTTTCCTGAACTGCTAGTCACCTGCTTATTATATTAGGGTTAATAGAAGTCATACTTATATGCCACATGTATATAATGAAAATATTTATTTATCATCAATCCTATGTAAGTAGTTTAAAATTGTTAAATTCCACTTTAAATATGCCTTTAGAAATTTATTCTAAAATAAGCTTTTAATATAAACATTTTATGGATTTTTTTGTAGATGATGGATCAAAAAAATGTAGGTGGTGATACTTATGCAACCAGTATTCTTGAAGAGGTAATTTTTTTAAAATTAAGTAGTTGAGTCTTTTTCAGTATGTTTCTAGAGCTAATACATCTGTTAATAGCAATATGATGTAGTGCACAATTGCTTTTTTTCAGGCAAAATCAGAAATTTCCGAGCATAAACTGTGTTTCAGAAATTCTATTAACTTATCACTTTCTCTGAAACAATTGTATACTTTAATAATTTTAATTCATTATTGTCAAATCTTTTTTGTAACTAATTCATTTTAATAAAAACTATTTTATTATTTCTACTATTCTACGTTTATGTATAATGTGATGTAATATGGCTCCTTAATGAAAGCTGTGACTCCTGTTGATAGTCTATGTTTCTAGAAACTTCATTAGCAATGTTAAAAATTCCCATTCTTTGAAAATTACGTAACATAAAAAAATAAACATATATTTACTTGCATCCTTATTACATACTTTCAATCTATGATCATCACATTATTCCTCTAGCATTGATGTAATTCTTTTTTTCCTCTCTGTCACATTTTAATTAAAACTTGTTCATTAATTCCAACACTTGGGGTTTGTATTCCTATTTTTTTTTTTGGTAAAAGACTTAAATGAAAAACCAGAAAATCTTTTTTCTCTTTTGTTATTTTCTCTCATTCTTCATAATTTTTTTGTGCGTGAATCTCTTGCAACATATTGCTCTCTAAAATGAAAATTCAATACTTTCCCTCACATAAATCATATCTCATTTTTGTCTCTTATTTTTTTATATATATCCAAAGCTTTTCTATTTTTGCATTAAATAATAATAAGATTCCTATAATGTTATATATTTTTTTATATTCAACATACTTTTTATTCTTATATATTCTAAATTATTTTTTCGGCATATTCCATTTCTATAATTCTACTTCAATTATTCTCTTTTCCATTTCTCATAAATCTGAAGTTTATTTTCAACGTATCTTATTTCTTATATAAATACATAAAATCTCTGTCTGTTAGCGTTGCATATTGTACAATCTTTTTTGCCTACTGTGTTTGATGATCTTTTTGCATGGCCCAAATAAATACCATTTTTACAAATTATTTTTATTTGTCTATTGTAACCTTTCAAAGATTTTTAATTTCCTGCATCAAAAAAGAAGACCTATCTTATTTTTCTTTGAATTGTTTCATTAGCGCTCCATAATTTATTACCCGGTGCATATATACTTCTTTTTGAATTCTGTCTAAAATTTCTGGGTCTCTCTTTCAATACAATCTGCTTCTTTTTCAAATGTTAAAGCAGGAGCCATCTTTTCAAATTATTTTCTATATCTCATATTTGTTACATGAAACATAACACTTTTTTCGATTCTAATTCCCAACTATTTGTATAATTTCTTTATCTATTTAACAGAATATTCTTCAGTTTTACACTTTCCATTAACAATGAATATCTTAAATTTTTTTTTCTCACTGAATTGAATTTTCTTTTTTTTTTTTTTTGTCCATCTCAACATACTTTTCTTTGGATAACTCCATATCTATAAAATTATTTCCCAAAAATATCATCAAAAATAAGGGGTGTCTTTTTTTATATTCTTGGAGGTTTCATTTTGGCAATCCTCACATTCTATTCCCAATTTTTCTATTTCATCTTCAAATATTTTAAATAATGAATATGATGTAATGTTAAATGGCTTCTTTTTAAATGAAGTCAGAAGTTCCTATGCCATCTAGATTGTACACCCAGAAACTATAAGCCAGATTAAATATCTACTCCCTCCAAAATTCTTACCTATCACAATAAACTCATCTACCATTAACTCCTTATTACTCAGTTATTTTCTAGCCCTCATTTTTCCTAACTCCCCTTCCTTCTCAATTTTATTTTAATAAAAATAATGCATTTATCTTGTCTTCAAATTTTCCAATTTTATTATACAGACCAAAAAAAAATTCTACAATCATCTAAATATAAATGTTAAATTCTCTCTTTGCCTTCTTTCCCTAGTATCTAAAGCTCCTGCCCTTTCTACCAAATAACAATAAATTCCCTTTAGTATGATCATACATCCTTTGTTTAGTTCTTATTTTTTTATAGCTCCAAACTTTTTTTATTTATATTCGTTTTTCATAAAACTTATCTATCCTCTTTTATCACTCATCGAACCTGCAATACGTTCTCTACTCATTAATGTACTTTTTTCTATAATCAGTTTCAGTCATTATTGATCTAATGCAGAATGAAAGTCTTTTCAAGTTTAGTTCAGTCTTTCTGATCGCTAGCCTCTTTTCCATAACAAACAAATTTTTCTTATTTCAACTATTCATCTTACATGTAGTCTTTTTGTGGATCTTTTACAATCTCTTCAGATATAATTTAAAACATTTTTATTATCATCTCTTCTAGCTCTATTGTCAGTTCAGCTCTATTTCAGTTTCTTACTTTTTTCAATGATGTTAATGATACCTATTCTCTCATCCATATATTTTACTATCTATCTCTTGTTATTTCTTATATAAATACATAGAAATTTTCTATTTGCATATTATAAGATTTACTCTACTTTAGCGCCACCTAAGTACAAATAAGTTGCCAGTGATCCCATCAACCAGAATCGAATCATATGCTTTGCTTTTCTAATATATATGAATTCCAGTTTCTGTAATAACATATTTTATGGAACAATTTTAACATAGTGTTTCATTTTGGAAAATATTTATTAAATTGTCACATCACAAAAATATATTTATGAAATCAGTCATTGTATTTTTTTTTAACCAACATTCTGAAAGAAATGTGCTATTTTAATGCTTCAATTGTGTGTGAAAATTAAGTAAGAATCTGTGAAATATCAGATAATTTTTAAATGGGATATTTTAAACTATATTAGTTGCATATATTTTCTATCCACATATCAAAGTAAACAAGAATAAGCTAATTGGTAAGTTTCATTTATTCATAAAAAATCAAAACCATTAAAATAATAAATATAATAAGTTTAAAAACATCTAAATAATATGATTTATTTAGAAACAAATTTTAAAATGATATATTTAGCAAACAATTATTGAAAAACATTTTCGGTAAGTTTGATTGATGCAAGTCTTCAGTGACAAATTTTCTTACCAATGTTGGCGAATGGTTATTACGAATGTAGAGTAAAAATTAAAATGTTATAATTTATTCAGACAATTTCAAATTTAAAAACAATATGTTTTGCAAACAAACAGTGATCAAAAAACAAATACTTTCAATCAGTATGATGAATTTTATCTTCACATTTATTAAAAATATTTATTTTTCAATCATTATTTAGTTAGTAAACTATTATTTTCATGATTGACAAACAAATATTTTCATTTTATTATTGATGATAGCTAATGGAAAAATAAAATAAAATAAAAAAATATTGAAAGTAATACAATTTATTTAGCAAATAAACAATGATTTAAAAAGAAATTTTTTCAATAAATGTGATGAATGCAAACATTGACATCATGAAATATACTACTTTGAAATAAGGTTCATCACTACTTATATGCATATATATGTAAAAAAGAAAATCTAAAGAGATGTCAATATGTCGTTATACATAAAACATCCATTTCGCATACTATACAAAAAAATTGACCAATCACTCTGCAATGTGGCAACTTGAATAACAGATGTTTACAGAGGGATTAGAATTAATATTTTTCCAGATTTGTTCATGTTATATTTCATGATGCATTAATCTGTTATATATATATATATATATTGAATTCATGTATAGGTTGCAGCTTTTCAGAAAGAACTTAATGAACTGAAAATGCGTAATGCCAATTGTAATTTTGAAGTTGGTTCTAAAGAAGAAATGGCTAACCTGAAGAAACAAATTGAATATATGAGGCTCTTTCTTGAAGAACTCAAAGAAATTATTGCAGTAAGTTATCCTATTATTTAGTAGTATGTTATTTAATAAGACAGTTCTATGTAATGAAAAAACTACTATATATATCGTGTTTCCATGAAAATAAGACTAAGTCTTATATTAATTTTTCCTTCAAAAGACACCTTACTGCTTATTTTTAGAGGATGTCTTATTTTTTTCATGTACAAAAATGGACATTTATTCACATTTAAAAATCTCAAATCAACCTCCCAAACATGTTTTTTCAGCAACGTCTTCTATGAATATTTGAATTTTCAGCTAGCATTATACACTGTGATATTTACATTTATTTAAATATAAAAACTTCTCTGGGTTCAAAATATTCCGTTTAAGTCTACCATTGAATCAAATGTTAATTGAATACTTACGATATAGGAGTTGTAACAAAAATAATTACAGTTAAGAATGATTATACCAAAGTGATGAGAAAATGCAAGCACAAAAATTTAGAAAACATTTCTGTATTTTGCACTGCATTAAGTACGACTGTTACAACACATGCATATTGAACTACAAAGATTCATATAAGACACAACCACATCCATCTGTTATCAAGGGCGCACATCGTAAACACATTCTAAATTATTTTAATTATTAAAATTGCTTATATTATTTAAACTCTTTTAGTAGGGAAAAAAACACTTAAGAAACAAGGCTGACTTTTCTTTTATCTTAAATATTTAAAAGCTACCACAATCAAACTCTAGAACTAAGTCAAGTATTCTAAATCTAAGTACTAAATATAAATAAGTATCTAAAATTACATAAATAAAATTATAAATTGTCTGATATACTGGTTTATAATAGGTAAAATTTTAAAAGTTTGTTAAATCATTCATAAAATCAATAAATTATATTAATTCCAATATTCGGCTGAGAAGAAATTGTTTCTCTATGCACATAGAATTATATTTCTTGAAAATGTTCAATGGGAAAATACATGAGTATCATTATCCTTTATATATTCATTTATTTAAAGCATTAATGTCAATAATATTTATTTATACATTCACTACTTTATAATCAATACATATATTGTGTGCTTTAAAAAACGAAAAGAAATTCGTTCATCTGGCTGATTAAAATGACTTTTAGTAAGATTGGCTTGTAAAGAATTTTTATATTAGACACATATGAAGATTGATATATAAAAATACTATTATGTACTGATACCATGTTTCCCCGAAAATAAGACCTATTACAAGCATGCTGAAAAATCATACTAGCGCTTATTTTCTGGTTAGGTCTTATTTTCAGGGAAACACGATACCAGTACATAATAGTATTTTTATATACCAATCTTCATATGCACCTAATATAAGAATTCTTTACAAGCCAATCTTACTAGAAGTCTTTTTAATATATGTGCAGATAATATCACCTCATATTATCCTACAAATTCGATGAAAATAAATCTGATTGCCAAATATTATATAGAAACCAGATTAATCATTGATATTTCATAAGGTTGAAATTCTATATTAATAGTAGTAAAAAAAAATCTTAGTCTAACCATCTCACAGTTTCAGATAACAGTGTAGATATAAATTTTATGAATTTTAACAATCTTGTAAACAAACAACTGCCATTATATGTAGCTCCAGTAATGTATAATATTTCTGTAGTGATCATTTTTATAACTATGGAAATCATTTTAATAAACTTTTGTACACATCACCCTCTCATATTAATCAAATGAGCGTAAATCATTTTCATCGGATCACCAAGATTTTATATGGATAATGGACTACATTTTGTAGTGGTGAAACATTGCATCAATAATTAATCTGCTAACTATGTAAGATTCTGGGAAATGGATGAAAATGATTCATTTTCATTTATTGTTGTCAGTTAATATGAGGAAATATTGTTTACCAATTAATTGAAATTGTATCTGGAAAATCTTATTTATAAAAGATTCTCGTAGTATGTGCATGCCAAGATTATTTTATGAGAATTATTATCATCTAATTCATGTTATTTCTTTACAGGGCTGTTAAAATTAAGAAAATCTGTGTTTGTATTGTCACCCAAGATTGTGAGCTGGTTAGATTGAGGCCTTTGCATACCACTGATGTAATATCAATGATTAAACTGCTACATATATGGCATCTTTATGACCCGGTGAAAATGATTAAGGCACATTGAGTGTTGGTTACAAAATTATTAAAATGAATTCTAGAACATCCAGCATGTAATGGTTTCTTATAATATGCACGTATGAAGATCAGTGGGTTATAAAAAAGCATTGTTAAAGTAATAAAAAATATAAATGATATTAATATGATATGGATTTGGCAATGCAATAAGAAAGATAAAGTTATAATACTTCATGAAGATAAAGAATTCTAGAAATAGAGTTGGATAAGAAGAAAGAAGAAACATTGATATATATATATTGTAACCTTCCCCGTCGTAAACCGCATACTCATCAACAAATCACTATGCACATTTTTAAGCGTTTAATTTCAAGGTAATCTTTGTCTATTACAACTAGATAGTATACCTATTTCTGATCTCGCTCTCTCTCTGCTTCAACACTCAATCTAAGCAAATCTAGAATACACACCTATAATATTATAAGTGTTAAACCAAAGATAAGATTTCCTTATGGCCAGGCTCACATGAAACTATAATCTTAGAGAAGATCACAAGGTGAGTAATAACTTCTGGTTAAACCAGCCTCAAAATCCATAAATAAGCAAACAAACAAAAGATTATGAAATAAACTTACTTTTTATCAAACAAATAAATAACCAATGATTAGATCAATGAAATGAATATGAGATTAAAATACAAATTAAGCAATAAGTAAATTAAGATGTGGATAATGTAATGGATAATGAAAATAAATAAAAATTAAATAATAACATGAAATACGTCTAATAATGAATAGAAAAGGAAGAAATATGTATTAGAATAATGAATAATTAAGATGATGATAGAATAAGAGTTAATGGATGATCAAGATGATAATGAAATAAGAGCTAATGAACAGTGATTGAATTAGGATAAAGAATTAGGAG